>JACYFF010031955.1:70022264-70062412 GCA_017589665.1 Selenicereus undatus
CGATCTAGGGCAATCCTAGGGCGCTTATTGTTGGGTTGCATAATTGGGTAATTATTTATGAATTCGTTTCATAAATTAGTAGCAATCACATAAATGTGTTTGATATAATTATTGCAACTGATATATGAGTATGTCTCATAAGTTATTTTTTTATGAATTTTATTTCATATAATTTAAATTTAAAATACTATTTGAATTAGTTTCGTGCCATTATTTGGATTAGTATAGTATGTAATCATTTTATGAATTCATTTCTTAAAATATAAGTTCGCAATATCATATGAATGTGTTTTATATAATGATTTGTGAGCAATATTTGAATTCATTTCATGTGTTTGTGCTATATAAAGAAGATTTATATGAATTCATTTCATATTATTTAATTTTGTAATATTATATAGATGTGTTCTATATGATTACTAGCGATTAACATATGAACATGTTTCATGCTATAAGTGATATTGTATAAATGTGTTGTATGCAAAATATATGTCATTAAGCAAAATGTGATGATTTTGTTTCATAAATTCTAGTTACTATATAAATGTTTCTTACATAGTTATTTGCAACTGATAAATGAATACATTTCATAAGTTATATTATATAAATATGTTTTATATTATATCGTTTTTAAAAATGTTACATGAATATGTTTCATGTCAATTATCACTTAGTGATATTATATAAATATGTTTTATATAAGTATATAATTTGCTAGTTGTTTTAGCACTTTTCCCTGGCCTAAATTAATGATAATGAATTTGTTTCATGCATCCTGCTAATTATGTAATTTAGAAGTATTTTATGAATTCGTTTCAAGAAATTTAAATTCAAAAAATTATGATTGTGTTTTATAATTTGTGAGTGATATTTGAATGAGTTCCATGTTAAATATAATTATATCAATGTGTTTTATATAATGTTCTTTAGTCTTTATTGAGCTTCTTTTGCAAAATTCTATTATGCGAATATATTTCACAATATAGACACATTTTTTTGAATTTTATGATTGTTATGTTACTGATAGAGTTCTAAATGACATATTCGTTTTATGTAGTGATAATTTCATGTAAATTTGTTTTACATTATTAAAATGAATATCTTTGTGATATTTAAGAAGTTTTATTAGTTTAACCATAATGTTCTTCATAAATTTTATTTTATGGAAAAATATAATAATTAATTATAGAAACTGCTAATTCATGTTTATATACGATGATTATAAACTCAGCGAAATTTTGATCATTCGACATGAATGATAGAGTTTTTGATAATCTAATTATTTGAAAATATGCCTAATCCATCTTTTAAAATATATGCTTTTAGATATGACAATTAAAATATGGTTGGTAATTTATTTACTGATGAAAAGCTTGATAGCGTTGACTATGACACAAAGTGTCAGAAGCTTTCGTTTCTTCTAAACGAGCGTGAAGTGCTAGAACATCCGATAGGATCTAGGTTTCCTAAAATTGGCAAAGATGGTACTGCTAATGAGCAGTATCGAGAAAACTGAAAGGCATACGAAAAACGGCTCGAGAATGGATCGATCAACATGCTATACTTTGTCCTATAGCACTAATGACGATCTAGTGAGAGAATTGAAAGTTATCCCACTGTTGAGTACATGTAGGATTAGCTTAGCATCAAGTTCATCCAGATTCATTTCCTCTTAAAGTTCCGGACCTAAGGTTGTTATTGCAAAAAAGGAAGAAGCCTAAGGAAATAAAGAGACGCATATAGCACATGCGAAGTGCTATAACTGTGGAAATATGGGACCCTACGCTCGGGATTGTCTGAACCGATTAAGGTATCTTCTTTAACAGTTACTCCAGGATAATATGTGTGCTCCCAAGCATTAGTTGCCAATTACGATACTTGGTGGATTGTAGACAAGGGAGCAAACTCGAACATAGTCAAGGAACGAGCTGATTTTGTGAACTTTTGTCACTACTCGGTGGGTTTACAAATTGTCGTTTTAGGTAACGAAGATGAAGAAGATGTCCTTGAATTAAGGACACATCATATGAAACTCCATGAAGAAACTACGTTTCTTCTTCAGGATGCCTCTATGCACCTGAGGTGTGATGTTCATTTGTGTCTTTTGTTTATGAGATTAGTTTTCGCTTTAATTTTCATCTAGATGTTTCGTATACAATGGCAATTTGTTTGGTCATGCCACATTGAAAGGTGTTTTCAATGTTTTGGATTAAACAAGACATCTTCCATCTTTTCCTCATTTTCAACTCTGTTTTCGACATACTCGACTAGACCTTGAGGATCAAGATAGAGTTATAAAACTAACTAAATATAGTTTGTTAAGACCGACTCATTAGAGTTATGTTGCCTAAGTGTGAGTCAAGTTTAGTTGGCAAAGTAACTATAAAGTCTTTTGATAAGGCTTCAAGGACATCGAATGCCTTAGAGTTCATTCACTCCAGACATATGCAGGTCCATGAATATAAAAGCACATCATGGAGCTAATATATTATTCATGATATAGGTATGTGTACCTATTATCTCAATGCTATTAAGTACTTGATGTGTTCACACACTTTACAGTGGTAAGAGAGACTCAATTGGAACGAAATGTTAGAACTCTTTGAACCAATTGAGATCATGAATATCTCTTTAATGAAATAAATTCCCTCGTTCTTGAGGATGAGTTTCCAATCTTTTGGTGAGATTTAAAAAGGATTTCTAATTATATGAGTTACAACAAGACCTTTAATAATCTCTCGATGAAGGGGAGGATTTGAATTCTCACTAAGTCACCAAGGATGGTACACCTCCCTTATGTGATAGGAACGGTGAAGGTTTGTCTGTTAAGGAGAATGAGGTTTGTCTTCAATCATCAAATGTTAAAAAGAGTCAACCTGAGAATGAGGTTTATCCTCAATCTCTCATTCCTGAACATATAGTTAGTCCACGCGTTCAGGATCTCACGTCCAATGGATAGTGGGGATCATTTTCTCTCCATCCTTAGGGTCTCATACCTCTTAGAGCAAGGGGGAGGGATTCCTGGTCCCATACCTCTTAAAGAGAGAGGGAGGGATTTCTCACCTAGGCAAACCAATAATGAACGTCCCAAGATCCGAAGAAGAGAGCATAGAAAAATTCCTCAATGATATTTCTATGTTGAAGAGAAAATATTCCTATGCACTTCTTTGGAAGTTAAGGATCCTACCTCTTATCAAGAGGTGACTGATTTACCAAAACACGAAGTGGACGGACGCCATGAGGGATGAGATGGACTCAATGGCAAGAAAAAGATTTGAGAACTCGTTGATCCTCCACCCCGATGTAAGTATATTAGAAACGAGTGAGTTTTTGATATAAAATGTTGGAAGATGGTTTGGTCAATAAAGTTCATGGTCTATCAAGTAGCGAGAGCCTTTACCCAAATTGACGGTATAGACTACAAAGAGATTTTTTTCCTGTAGTGAGATTTGTCTCTATTCGCCTAATCCTAGCATTGATAGCCCATTTGGACCTAAAGTTGTTTCAAATGGACGTACAGATTGCTTTCCTCAATTGTAGCCTTGAGGAAAAAATTTATATGAACCGATTTTGTATCAAAGGAACAAGAGGACAAGGTGTGTCATCTTTAAAGGTCCATATATAGTCTTAAGCGATTTTATAGATCTTGCTACTTTAGATTCCATGAAGCCATAACTTAGTTTGGCTTATCCATGGTTTCTGAAGACCATTGTGTGTATATCAACAGGGGGATGGTGTTTCTTACCTTGTACGTTGATGGGATACTGATGGTTGGGAAACAACTTGGAGATAATCAAAGCTACTAAAAATAGTTGTCCTATATCTTTGAGATGAAGGACATCGGTGAAGCTAGGTATATCCTAGGAGTGAAAATAATCTGAAATTGTCCCAAGAAGCATACATCAAAAAGTTCTTGGAATGACTTCGGATGTATTATTCCAGACCCGGAGGTACTCCAGTTGAGAAGGGTCTAACTTTGAGTCTTGATCAATGGCCTAAAACATATGATGACAATGTCCCTTATGCTAGTGTCATAGAAAACTTAATGTAGGTCATGTTATGTACACGGCCTAACATTGATTTGTGGTTAGTTTAGTAAGTCGTTATCAAAGTAACCCATGACTTGCTAATTGGCAAGCCGTCGAGAGAAAAGCGCTACCTCATGGTACTATTGACTTAGTCTTATGCTATCAAGGGGAGACTTCAAGTCAAGAAGACATGCCTCAGCACATGTCTTCACCTGGGAAGGAGAGCCATGTCATGGTGCAATAAGATGCAAAACTACACAACAATGTCAACTATCAAGGCAGATTGTGTTTCTTGTTACCATGGAAACAAAAAGCATTGTCATTAGGTACATATCCACTAACAAGGTGATCATGTTCCCTTGACTAAACCTACTCCTAGTGATGCATTCAAAGCTCATTGTTGAGTCTAGGAATTCATAAAGTTTAGTGCTTGGATGTGCCTTGTTATGTGATGAACATGTTTCTTTTGTAATTGAACTAAACGCTCAAGATTTATTGTTGCATGTTAGGCATATTGAAATGTCACAAGCCTCGTATTGGACTAGCCACACAGGAAATCGCCCTGATGCTGAGCAATGGAAATGATGAAACTGAATCATATTGGCACTAGGTGTGCAATATTGATTACTCACACTAGAAGTGTATGAGTAAAATGAATATAATCGCCTTAGTGAGTCTAATATAACACTCAAGGGAGTCGAGTATGAAATAAGATTTCATATTGAAGCCTTAAAAACCAAATCTTGAGTGTCAAGATTAACATTCAACATATTGATCTAGTGGCTCATGTTAGATTTTTAGGTGAAAATATAGACTAACGATTCGCATGGCGTAAAGAGTGATGTACCCAACTGAGTGGGAACTATGCCATGACGCACATCTCATACTGTATACGCTTATAAGACAACCCATACATGGAGTGAGAATTGACTTCCCTATCTCTTGTCACTATGTGAACCTATGGACGATGACCCTTTGACTTAAAGCTATGATATGAAGTCGATGCTTGATGATGCTACCTTAATGTGTTTCTTAAGGGCCATGATGCATACGGCTCAGCGAGAACACGTCAGGAAAGCAGTTAAGCTAAGATGAAATTTCATGAGTGTTTAAGAAAAAATCTATCTATCATCACCATATCAACCCAAGCGATTATATTGAGTATATAATCATATGATATATCATTTGGCATAAACAGACTATGTATGCCACTGGTGATGTTGAGGATGATTTGAGTATCATATTTCATGAAAGTGTTATGTTAGTTAGATGGTGATTTAATATAACACTCTTGGTGACTTTCTAATCACACACCTCATTCCTAGTATGAAGTGTGAAGAGATTAGTTGGGAGAGAAAAGTGTAACTTATGACTTATGTGACCAAGGGGGAGTTGTTGACCGAGTGTAACGAACACATATTTATGCTATTAATTGGGTAGTTACAAACGATTAATTACATATAATCATGCCCATTAAAATTCTATTAAATACTCATTGTTGGTTACAAGCTATGTGTTGCTATTTATAAGGGGTTTAGTGGCTTAATTCTGCATCAATGGTAGAAACCTAAATATTAGCCCTAATTCTCTCTTCTCTCCTCTCACACTAGCTTCGCCATCAATTGGGCTCGGGTTTGGGGTGTGACAACTATGGTGACTCTTGTAGCCACCGTCAGTTCTAATTCAACAGCTCGTGGGCGATTCCCGAACAATAAGATCTATGCTTCCGCATTACTAAGGTACATCCTTATTTTCCAACAGTCTCAATATCTCAAAATAAATTTTTTTCATAACATATGTAATAATAATTATGAAGACAAATATTACTTAGATTTACCTATTGTTATACAGAGCTAATATTGTTAATGATATGGTAATTACAAATATAGAATACCAACTAATCAATGGTTGTAGCAAGCATGAGTTTTTGCACTGCTTTCCATTTAAATTGACATTGTCCAACTATGTAATATTATAAAGGCATATACATATATCCTATCTACTATAAAGACATAATTATTATTATCAAAAAGATAATAAAAAGATTTTTATTTATTGTATTATTATTATTATTATTGTCCTTTTTGAAGAGATGTTGGATACAACATGATGAAAATTACAAATCTTACTTATACAAGACAATACTCCGTATAGACTGCCACCAAAGTACCAAATTAATTTCAATTTCCAAAGCATAAGAGTCCACATCAGTTATAATAATTTTCCGATGGTAATATTGTCATCTCTAATGCATTTCCTTACTGTGACATATGAAAGCTGTTTAGACATACAAAAGTGTCATCATTACCTTGATCTTCATTAAATATTTTCTAATTATTTTTCCTCAAAAATTAATATTAAACATTACAATTTAAATATAGTATTAATTTTTAATCAATAAATTAGATAACTTTTGGACAACCATAAGTTTAATCTATTATAGAGAAATTAAGATATTATAATTGATACTTTACTAAATTAATTATAATTTAATTTTAATACATTAGAAAACTTTTATTTAATACTTTCTTGTAGCTTGCATCCCTCAATAGCTACTTCATCTTTAAACGTTATTAATTATTTTATAAAAATTCTTTAAAAAATTGTATATGATATGGTTGCTTAATGACTTATTGTAATATTTTATAAATAATTACTACAATTAAAAATTTGTGCAATCTCCATATATTGCATAGATATAGAAAACTAGTCGTATATCACGAAAAAAAAAGAAAAAGAAAAAGAAAAAAAAATACATTCCCTAAACAAACTTTAAAAAAGGGTAAAATAAAAAAAATAAAAAAAAGAGAAGATGAAGCTAAGGACTCAAAGTTGAATCTAATGACAGCAAGGAACAATGTCTCCCCATGTTCTGATAAATAAAACCGTATCTTAGTTGCCCCCAGCCCCTTACGCAGTTCTAAATTCTAAGATGAAGTTGGGGACTCCTATGACTATACATTGAAAAAGAGGCCACTTGGCTTGATAGGTTTGCCTCCAAAGCATCATTACCGCCGAGGTCGCACACTCGCACCTACGGTTCATTAATCCCACGACAAAGAGGCTCCACGACAAAGAGGCTAAGAGCCAAGCAACATAGCAAAAAATAAAACTGCATTAGATTGAACTTCCAACAGTACCATAACAAGTTGGACAGACAAATAGACCAAATCAAGATGCAATGCTTAACAATTGAAATAACAACTAGGAAACTCAAGGTTGCATTTCACCATTCCAAAGACACAAAGTAAGCCACTTAACTGACTGATGAAACAACCAAGGAAAAGTTCGCCACAACTACTGGAACGTTAACCAGTGAAGCATACTTGCCCTGTAGGAACACTACATTTTTTACTCCAAAACAATGGTCAAAACAGCCGTCCTTGACAAGAAAGGCCTCAACTATACATCTAAGCGTTCCAAAGTCAGTCACTGCTTGGAAAGATTCCAATTCTCTTGGCGAGATCTGATGCATTATACTCTTTGCTCAACATAATAAATGCCTTTTTTGTTCCATTGGGCCTACAAAACAAGATTCAAAGGGTTACACTAGAAGTTCATAAAACTGAGCAGAAATATCAGGCATGAACCAATTAGCTATTAGAAAGTCCCCACTAGCAAATGGAAGCAGATGTGTCACCATTCACCAGAATTGTCAATCAGGTGAGAACGATTTGAAGTTTAACCAGGAAACAGAAAAGGGCTTGGGAATTACAATGGTGAAATTGGCGTAGTAAACAACGCTGAGTCCATCCTCTTCTGCTGGGCAGTGCTACCAGGGCTTGAACATACCCATATTGGAATGAAACGTCATGGGATGGAACTCTCACATTTTTACGATAATAATGTGCGTTTTTAGCATGTAAGCTCAAGCGGAAGGTAGAGAAAGGGAAAATTCACCATTTGCAGTGTTGCGATGCTGAGAGCTGTGAAGTTTCAATAATTGGCCACAATTGTATAAAATAAAGGGAATTGATAAGGACATTTTCCAATTAAGAAGACTGGGATGTCAGAGAAGCATGCTCTAGAATTTCTTTCATTGTTTTTATGTTTTAAAGGAACCCGGTTAAACTATTAAACTAAAGGAGATTCTACACAGAGCCGTTAGACCAGCCTTGTTGTATAACATAGAATGTCAGCTAATTAAGAACATCCAAGTTCAAAAAATTATGGTTCTCAGGATGAGGATGCTTTGGTGATTGTATGGCTATGGAAGGTTGGTAAAACAAGGAATGAAATGCTTGGAGAGCAGATAAGGTGGCACTAGTAGAGTAGTAAGAAGTGAGACCCGCATGGCACCCACCTATAAAGTTTTATGAGAGGATTGACATACTGGAGTGCAAGAGAAGCATAGGAAGACCACAAAAGAACTAAAATGAAGGTCATAAACTAGATATGGGCATACAAGGACACACCCAATATGAAAGTTCCTTAAGGTCCATGATTAGGGAGGCAGACCTTAGGTAACCTTGCTCACTAACCCCTTTTGTCACCTCGGAACTTGGTAGTTGCGCCTTTTAACACCTATCATGCATTTTATATATACAACCATTAATTAGCGCTTTCTAACATTCTCTTTTATCTTTTTGGCGTACAAAGTGCACTTCCGTGTTATCTGGTTTACTCAAGTACTTTAGTTGTGTAAATTCGACCAATATTGCAGTATTGAACGTCCCTATTATGGTATTAAATCACTTTTAAACTTTGTAACATATATAAAACATTTGTCACTAGAGTTTCCTCCTTCATCCCCTCACTCCTTTTTGCATAAGTTTAATGTACCATCACAAAACATTATAATCTACAAAAGAACATTAATGCTCAACCAAAAACAAAAAGGAAAAAAATTATTTGTCCCTATGAATCATCTATCTTTGCAAGGGTAGCAAGGTTGCATACATCTGAATCCCCTGGATTCCCTAGATATGCTGAGACAAGATCCACACTGGATGACGTTTTTATTGTTTTGTTTGGGCATTTTAGTTTGAAATGAAGTGTCAAATGCTTGAGAATTGTTCAGTACTAGACATTGCTACTTAAGGCGAGTTGACAAACTCCAAGTTTATTAACATAGCTTACATATCTCGATGTGTTAGGGCCTATTTTACTCGGACTCGGCCAAAGCCATGTCCAAGTGCTTCAAGTGCTAGTGTTTAACAGAGGGCTTATAAGCGGCGGTGTTACACAACCCATCAGACTAGCCTTTTAAGGGGAGAGTAATGGCCCTGTGACAAGTTGTATCAGAGTCAACCCAAACCTAACTCTGATGCCTAGCCAAACGCTCCGACGGAATGGGGTATGTAGAGCCCCGTAGGAGGCCCCACCTATGACGAGGGCATCACAGGATTGGGAGAAGGAGAATGTCACGGATAAGAATCCCACATCGGATAAGTGATGGAAGGGTCTTGTGCTTATAAACGGTGGCGTGACACACTCTATCAGACCAGTCCTTTGGGAAGAGAGTAATGACCCCGTCACCAGTGGTATCAGAGCCAACGCAGACCTGACTCTGATGTCTCGCCAAGCGCTCCGACGGAACGGGGTAGGCAGGAGGGCCCATCTATGACAAAGGTATCAAGTACTAAAAGGGAAAAATGCCACCGATAAGAATCTCACATCGGATAAGTAATGGAAGGGTCCTAGGCTTACAAACAGTGGAGCTGCACACCCACCAAACCGGCCTTGCGGGGAGAGAGCAATGGCCCTGTGACCATGTGTGCAGAATTCAGCAATTTTGTAAAGAATTTGGCACATTTTTAGTCCAAACTGAAGGGTCGAGTATATACAGACAAACGTTAGACTATCAAGTGTTCAACGACGGACACTACGGGCAAGATGAAGAATTACACCATAGATTGTGAGCTAAAAGATGCTGAAAGTATTGACTAGAGATCTTCATACTCACCTGATTGAAGTATTCACTTTTCTGGCCTCAACGCCAAAAAAGTTCTTGACAGCATCTTTAATCATGTTTTTGTCAGCACGAATATCAACTGTAAAAAGTAGTGAGTTCTCTTCTGCAATATTCCTGATTGCTGCTTCAGTTATGACAGGGTTTTTAAGGATCTGATACGCATCAATCATTCTCCGAGGGTACTTGGTTCCTTTTCCTTTCTTTGATGATTTGGGTTGACGAGAAGTCGCCTTATCGGAGGTTGGTGCAGCAGCTTCTGCGGCCCTGGTGACCATCAGATTCCTATCTGCCACCTCAGGCTTCTGTGTTGAATAAACTGCAGATGAGACTTTAAAATTAATCCACAGAAATAAACTGCATTTAAGAACCTAAAAATCCAATTGCTAGTACCTTACCAAACTGACGGTCTCAGACTTGTAGTTCAACTTCCACAGATAACCATTGAAAGCAGACAAACATTGCAGTATATAATATATGCCAAATATTCAAACAAGCAGAAACTATTAATATGCAGGATAACACAATTTTACAATGTGAACTATCATTAAAGACAAGCTACACAAACAAAAAAAAAAGAAGAACAAGAACAAGAAAGCAACAGCATAAAAGGACAATGAATTATTGAACATATTCATTTAACAAAATAAGAAGACTTAAATTCCACAAATGTTAAGACCAGGATATCTCAAAAACTGCTTGATCACAACAAAAATGAAGAATGGTCTCCAAGGGTCAGATCAGCAACACTACTCTATACAGCCTCTGCAAATTTGGAGATGTATGGCCATTGATCACTATTTAAGAACCAACTCAACCAAAAATTTAAACTAATAGTTGAAGGGCCAAAAATAGGTTTATACTCTAAAACGCTCCCTCACGCGAATGCCCTTTGGGCTTAAAGCATGGATGTTGCAAAGGCTCCCCTACTTTACGCAATAAATCAATATGTGGACTCCTGAGATTCAAACTCGAGGCCTCTCTCTCAAAAAGGCTCTGATACCATGTTCAAGAACAATCTCAACCACAAGCTTAAGCTAATGGTTGAAGGATCAGGAATATGTTTATACTCTAACACGCCCCCTCACGCGAATGCCCTTTGGGCTTGAAGCATGGATGCTACAAAGACCCCCTCTACCTTTTGCAATAAATCAACATAGGGGCTACTGAGATTTAAACTCAATACCTCTGGCTCAAAAAGGCTCTAATACCAGGTCAAAAAATCCACTCAACCAAAAACTTAAACTAATGGTTGAAGGCCCAGGAATAAGTTTATACTCTAACACGCCCCTTCACGCAAATGTCCTTTGGACTTAAAGCGTGGATGCTGAAAATGCCAACCTTACCTTGCGCAATAAATATTAGACTGCTGAGATTTGAACTCGAGACCTCTCACTCATAAAGGCTCTGATACCATGTTCAAAAACCAACTCAACCAACAGATTAAGCTAATGGTCGAAGGCCCAGGAATAGGTTTATACTCTAACACGGCCCCTCACACGAATGCCCTTTGGGCTTGAAGCGTGGATGCTGCAAAGGCTCACCTACCTCGCGCAATAAATCAATATGGGAATTGCTAAAATTTTTGGTTGAGTTGAACCTGGTATCTCACTCAGAAAGGTTCTGATACCATATTTAACAACCATCTCAACCAAAAGCTTAAACTAATGGTTGAAGGTCCAGAAATATATTTATACTCTAGCAATCACAATAAACTCACAGTTAACTTATCACGTGTCCACAGAATATCAGGCTATCAGCACCTTGGGATTGCTTATCATTTAACACTACATTTCTATAAGACACAAACAAAAATTCCAGACAGATCCCACCTCATCAAGATCTTCACCAAAAGACAAGCTCATGGGCACACTGACTGAGTCTTAGTCTAAGCCTGTCAGTGAAGAGAGAAAATTTGGATCATCCTTTATACGGGGATGTTTTACAAATTATCTTCCATCTTTTGAAGCAAAATGTATTATAAAAGCAACAAACTAAAAACAGTATCTCGAAATTCATAATTGGTCCAGTGAAACAATCACAGAGGAAAGAACTTAATCACCAAAATACGAAGCAGGCCACAAGGAACCAGGGATATCAAAGTGCATGTGCATATTTGAATATCTCAAAGTGCAAATGAGGTGAACTAATTATATGGCGAAAGATCAGTGACAAAGTCAAGTAGGTTACATTGCTCCAAATTGTTGCCCCATTGAATAAATAACATGTAATGTGAGACACTACTGTGAAATGTGCACTAGGTCAAAGTCAAACAAGAAACTAACATGCCACCACTGATGTTCAGTGTAGAAAGAAAATTGGACCATACAAATTCTCTCCCAACATACAAGTAACTAAATCTGATCGTTCTAGTGGATCTATGGATTGGCGGACATTGGAAGTCACAATGAGAATAAGTACTTCAGTAGCTGGCAAAGTAATTAGGTAAGCAAGCTAACAACAGCACATCTGAAATGACAAGGTTAGTGATCTGTTCACGAAACCTTTTCCTAAAATTTCTCACCATGTTAGACAACAATGGTTTCAGAGGCATATTTCACGGACCATCAGCTAGCCCACCTTCAACCAATTTGTTCCAGTTCTGACACTGATCTATTTTATACGTGAAATGAATCATATAAAATTGTATCTCGCACTATTATTCACCACCTAATAGGAAATGGATAGCAATCAATACGGATTAAAATGTTAGAATATCTACGCAGACCAACAACAGCAATGGGAAAACAATTCCATCATATAATCACACAACTAAGGCAGCTCTATAAGCCTTGATTGAATTTTAAATTGGAAACAAAAGAGCTCCTTTCATCCAACAAAGGACCACCCTACCTAGTAAAGAGAATATGTAAAAAGGGCAGAATTTATGCATCACAGAATTGGTTATGTGATTTCCTCATCTGAATACAGCTCTGGAACAACCCCCCCCCCCCCCAAAAGGGGGGCAAAGTTAGCATTCCAATATGAGTGCTTCCATTGATACCTTAGATAATAAAGGATCATCTTACTAATAATGCAGCTCTACTTTGGTTCTGTTTAATGAAATTATAATATATACCATCTCTAACTCTGGGTCGGCTATGCTTCAATATGCTACATTCTACCTGCAAACAACTATGGATAATGGTAGCATCTAATGCAGCTTACCTTCACTTTTGTCGCACTAAAGCAAACTGTACATGATTATACTCATAAATGTGAAATCCATGTTCCAACTTTCAACAGAATTGAAAGACCCTTTACTCGTCAATTCTTTGACATTCAATTATAGTGGATTAAATCACATGTTTCACTACTCAATGACATGCCGTCAAGAGTCATTGCAAATGCAGGGATAGGCTTACAAATATCTTAATGCTCCCAAAAAAAAAAAAAAATGCAAGCATATCTGTAACGAACCGACCCAAAATCACACAACATAGCCCACTAACATGGGAAGTCCAACAATTGGACATACAAATCAAACCACCAAACCCAAAGTGGAAGGTCTGGTTGATATGCTTTGTGGGAATGGAACTTATAAATCCGATATTCTTCTTTCAACTGACGATGTGGCACAAGGTCTCTTTACTATACACCTTCACAAATACAGATGATTAGGGCATTACATACTCCCCCACTCACAGAGCGCGACGTCCTCGTCGCGGGCCTCAAATATCCTCCCTAGGCAATGTAGGCTTCCAGAAGCATTAACACACCATTTCGCTGCCACCGGTCTCCATGTGCGGCGTCACCCACTCCCCCTGCTGGACCAGGAGTGTCATGGAGACTGCACAGTAGGTCCCAATGTGGCCCACACATTGCAGAAGGGAGTTTACTCTGATACCAAATGCAATGAACCGACCCAGAATCACACAACACACCCCACTAACATGGGAAGTCCAATAATTGGGCGTACAAATCAAACCACCAAACCCAAAAGCAGAAGGCCTTGTTGATATGCATTGTGTGAATGGAACTTATAAATCTGATATTCTTCACAAGGTCCCCTTACTATACACATTCACAAATACAGATGATTGGGGCATTACATACTAAATTCCCAACATAAAATGAGGAACAAACCAATGAATTTATGGTGACACATTAGAAAATGCAACAATCCAAATTAGATAAAAGGGCCACCACTTATCTTTCTAACTTCACATGCTACAAAAGCAAAATTCAAAACGGGGCTAGAGCTTACCTGCTCCATGCTGAGGAGTGCCCACTGCAAACAGTCCATGGCCTGGTTCCTGACGGTTAATTGAGTGAACAGATGAGCTGCCTTTGCGACATAGGCAGGAGATTTGGGTTCTGTTTTTTGGAATTTGAAAGCTCAGGGAAGTAGCTGAGACATGGCAGCCTCTGTTGGGCAGAGAGAAGGAAGGGCACGAACGACATGAAGATGAGAGAGAATGAAGGTTCACGGCAGTGCTGGCCATTGGGGGGGGGGGGGGGGGGGGGGGGGGGGGGGGGGGGGGGGGGGGGGTGTGCTTAGCGCAGAGAGCGGGGAGAGGTATGAGTGAAGAGAGGTAACGGGGATACGAAGCTCTATCTACCCCGCAGCTTGGAGAAACCTCCTGCAAACGAGTGGTCTTGTTCCCAAATACTAATGAGTTTCATTTCTTTGCTCTTATAAAATGTTCGGTTAGACTTAATCAATCTCTTCATACAAGTAAATTTATAATCGTATTTTTATTACTTTATTTAATTATATAATAGTATTATAATAAAAGAACTATATTGTCTAACTTGAGTTAAATCTTTATACTATTATTATGGCATCTAAAGATTTAGAGACATAAAAAAATACCAATACTTGAATCCTTAACCACAGTAATGAAACTAAATAATTATATTACATAGTAAAGTTGGTTGCATTCCATTACAATTACATTAGATCTCCTCAAACATTTTTGCAAAAGAATTGTTATCCAAACTTGCTTGGATGGTTACTTGGACCGACCCACTATTTTATTGCTATGTGCCTATGTTTAAGTTAATAGCTTTGTTACTGTCACGTAGATAGATACAGTTGGATCCCTTTTCTTTCTTTCTTTCTTTTGCCTTTGTTTATGCATATTTTCCAGCCCTCACGTGACCTTCCCACACTATTTTTTGGGAATCTCATGAATGTTTATCTTTCGTTTCTGTTTCTTTTTTTGTCTCTGTCTTCTTTTCTTTCTTTTTTTTTGTTATGACTAGGGGTGGTAATAGGGCATGACGTGTGGGTTTAGCTGTACCTTCATCCATACTCATTTTTAAAATTAATCATATATTCACACCCACTAGGTATAGCGAATTTGTGGGTTTTATTCAAGTATATGTAAACCAAAATGAATTAAACCTGTTTTATACCCATTTCAAAATCAAATAGCCAATATGTTGTATGAATATCAAGTTTTCAACAAATTATCATATCCACCAAATACTTTCCAAATTCAAGTAGCAAATTAACACTTGATAGTTATAGTCTCTGACAAAACATTCAACTTAAGTCTTGAATATAATACAACTTAAAGTAACTAACAAAATATCTAAATCCAAGTAACAAACTAGAACTCTGAATAAATGGGTACATGTCTTATATTAGGAGGAAATAGGGCAGGTACAAGGCGAGTATTGATAAAATGGATATGAGACAGGTATGGGATGGGTGGGAGTTATACCCATACACATACTGATTTTAGCAATACCCGCCCATATCCATTTTTTTCTTTTTTTCAATACTCATACCCATACCCATTGGGTAGATTTTATGGATTTTAAGTAGATACGGGTTTTTTTGCTGGCCCTAATTATGACTTTTTTCCTCATTATGATTTTTTTAACAACAAAATTGGTATTACTTTGCAAGCAAGGTAATAGGTTATCTTTATTTTTTAAAATATTTTGAATCCTCTAAGTCAGAAATCATTTTCGTTAAGATTAAATGATATTCAACTTCTTAAATATCTTTTGTTAATAGAGTAAACAAAACTAACCAAAAATAGCGATTTTCTTTTAAATCAAATTTTTATAGATAATATTTAATTTGGTTTGTAATGATCTTATAAGCATATTTGGTCTTATATTTTATCCTATTTAGGTTGTAAATTATAGCTAAGGCTTCTTATTGATCCCTATTTTTGTAAACAAATACCAATCATCAATATGTACATTTGTTACAAGTCTAATTTATCAATGCTCGAGAGCGATGTTATTTTCATATGTATAATTACTTTTAGTTATATATATATATATATATATATATATATATATATATATATATATATATATATATAACTTTTCGTAATATAGAAGCAAAAATTTATATATGTATTTCTACTATTACATGTATTCGCTGTCATAAGTAATACTATCATGTATGAAAAATCAAAGATAATCAAACATATTATAGCTCGTGCCTTGGACACGCTATATTTATTAGTTATATGAAAAGTAACGGAAATTCTACAACATTTGAATGCATTTTTTGTCTAGTACCAAAAAATATTTAACAAGAATTATTTTTGAGTTAAAAAAATGTTTTAAATTATTATAAAAAGGTAGTTTGAATGTACATATATTTTATACATATGTGTGAGTATATATGTATATATATATGTATATATATACATATATATTTGTCAAAGAAGTTGTGCAAGTTTATTAAAACATTTAATAAAAATACACAAGTTGGTAAGTTTAAGCTACAAGTAGAACCACATCTACTATTAGTGATCTAGGATGTTATATGACAACCCTCGTTCTCTTCATATTGATAAAGAATGCAATTTTTGGGTATCAGCTCATTATCCATTAGACTTGATGCTCCAATCTTTCCCTTACCACATAGAGCCATGATTGTAGTCAACAAACTACCTCCTGGTGTGGGTCCCCCTTTCGCGGGGTCTGGGGAGATCAGAATGTAAATAATCTTACCTCTACCGGCATCCCTACCCGTAGAGAAGCTGATTTCAAGATACCCGATTTTAGTATTTCGGTCAATTTGATTATTGTCATTGTGTATCCGTCATTTGAATATTTTTCTATTATAGTAGTCTCCCTACATCATGTAAGTGAGTTAGGTTTAAATAATTTAAACTCATGCTTGTTTTCAATGGAGCTTGATTCATTGTCTTTTTGTGCACTAGTCCATTTTGTCGTTACTGAATTTTCTATCTTCTTCATTGTTTTCCTTTTCTTTGCTTGTGGTGGGGTTTGATGGAGAATTGAAAAACGTTGATTATAGGGCTTCCTTTGGTGATCATCACACATCACACTTTTGGGCTTGACAAGTCATTATACCTCACACAAACTAGTCACGTAAGCCATTGAATGTTTGTCGAAACACTCCATCCTCTTTCCTCACTTGATCATTCTATAAGTTTCTCGCAATAGCCAAAGATATCTTAATGGTCAACTCTTATTATTCCCTCTTGAATGCTGGAAAACAAACTCTGCACACTTAAAGATGCCATTTGAGGAGATCACTGGAGACGTGGGAAGACTTATGCATTAACATTTCCCCATGTGTGACATGGAAGTTAATATGAATTCAGAGTATATGCTCCTCGCATCCATATTCATGTTACATTCACTAGATAGCTTAGCCTCCTTTTTTTCCCTCATGATTATTTGCATTTTGCTTCACATTCAGTACCACACTTGGTTCTTCCCAGTGATTCATGGGTTCTTGTTGCATTTATGCATTCACCGCCTACTATTTGGATCTTAGCAAGTCCACTTAGTTATAGACTTATCTCTTGGCGCCTCTAAGTCAGGCTTCCTTTTACTCTCAGCATTCTCATGCCTTTCCTTTAAGGTCTAGTGGCAGGTCTCTTGTATATAATGCTTTCAAGCACCCTTCATAGGGTTTGTATGCATAAGACTAGCACCACTAGCAAAGGATGCAATAAGCATTAGCAAAGTATTTTTAGGAGATCAAAAGTTTTTCTCTCAGTAGAATTCTTAGTGGCATTATCACAACCAGTCACATTCTTCTCAATGTTTTCGTAAGGTGTGTTACACATCTCCTCCTCCCCACACAGTTTCTTTCTTAATTCTTCATTGTTATGGTCGAATCAAATAGTTACACGAAAGTCTTAACTTGCGTCGGTAATTTCATGTTCGACAAAGCTTGGGCTCCCCAAAGGCAAGCTTTAACATTAAATAGATAAAGTTTCATAACCACGTCATTTTGGCATTTAGCTAATCCCACTTCTTTCAATTTCAACCAATAGGTAGCTATATTCAAGCTAATAGAAACTCTAAGCTCCTCCAAATTGGCATCATCCTAATTTTCAAAAATAGCTACACACTTTGAATGTCAATTAAGAAAATGTTTTTTGTGACGTTGGTTTGCCAATAGGAAATTTAGAGCTAAAAGAAGTAAAGTTTATATCAGAAATGAGTTTCAAATTTGGAACTTAACGTAGAATGTATGAACAGTATCCAAAAAAAAAAGGGGGAGAGGTAGACAAGGATTAAGAAGGTGGATTTTTACCTTTTCCTTATAACAATATTGATAATTTTTTTGAGGAAGTTATTTAAAGAAATAGGATTTTTTTATCACAAGAAATTTGATTCCAAAACCTTTAAAGTTAAGCCTTGAGGTTTTTTTTCTGATTATTAATCATTAAAAACAACAAAATAACAGAGTACAAGGTTCAACGTTACATATAAAATAAAATGCCATCACCAAAATTAGCACCCAATACACTAGATTTCATCCACCTATCTCTCTGACAAAAGCCAGCAGCCACCTCAGTCATGAACTCATTGTAAAAAGTATAATAATTGAAGATCAAATTCAATAGCACAAGCAACCAAAGGGAAAAGACTCCACCTGCCAGCTCATGGATCTGTACAAATAATAGAGTACAACTTAACAAAATATTGAAAATAAACTACCACCACCAAAAGCTAACACTTGATAAATAGATTTAATACATATGACTCTCTTACAAAAGCTAGCAATCACCTCACCTTTAGTAGAAGAGCTTATTGTAAAAAGGACAAATGATTGAAGATCAAATTTACTATCAATAACCTAAGGGGAAAGGCTCTACCCACCAACTCATGGATCAGTGCTTTTGTGATGTTACCGGCCTTACCACTTAAGTCCAACTACCAATTGACAAAACACTTTAATAGATGTTGAATATTCATGTGTGTGCCATTATGGTTAAAGTTCGGTAATTGTTGAAGCCTCATTGTACCAATTGTCTTACAAATTGCATAACACTTCATTAATGAAGAGCTAGGTATTGAAGCTACTTATTTGGATTTTGATCTTGAGATGTTGTCCATTCATGACCATTTCACTAAATCTATATTTTGGTTATCCCCTGAGATGATTAATCGTGCATTGGGGGTTAGAGGCCATACACCTTTCAATAATAGGACAAGCCTTATTGGCAAGATCAATCCTATCCACCCAATTATAATACTCAATGCATGTTGTTTCAGCACAATATCAAACTTCTGTGATTCTTCTAACAACCTTCAAGAACTTGTGGCACCATTTAAGGTTTACCAGTAGAATAACTCTCAAAAGGGAGATTTCTCCACTTTAAGAGTCACTCGATCTCAAGTTAGTGAGAATTTTAGAGAGGTAAGCACAACGTAGCTTATGAAAGTCTCATTAACCTAACTTTTATGTCGGCTATGTTTTATTCAAATAGGATTTTAGGATGATTCTCTTAGAGGAATCTTGCTAGGATTCTGCATTTTTTTAAATATAGTTTTTGCCTAGTTTTATTCAAACTCAAAGATCTTTACTATTTTCTTATAGATTTAGGAGATCTTGACTATATCTTCTCTTCCCTATCAAGGCATGTGAATAAGGTTATTTTCAAGGATTTGGTGGATTCAAGTTTTAGAGAGCTTATGTCAGCGCCCAAACTGCTCAATCTTGGTGGCTTGATCCAGTAAATTACCTTTTTGGACTTTTTACTAGGCTACCGCCCAATGACTCTTTAGAGTTAGTTCCTACATGAATAATTTGCCCCTTGAGGGATAATGGATTTTAATCCAATCATACCTCAATGTTGAACCAAGCTAGCCTCTTCATCTCTTTAGAAATGATTTGCCTTGAACTATGAGTTATCCAAATCTTAAGGAATTTCCCAGGGTTAATTTTGCATACCCTCTTTTCATCTGCAGGTGTCCCTTCCTAAAGAGAGTTAATTAAGATTTTCTCAATGGATTTTTATCCAATTTTTGGGAAAAATATTCATCTAACAAGATTTCAAATCTCTTACTTAGGAATAACAAATTTTTAGCTATTTTATTTTCCTTTTTCCTAGAAATAACTTCAACATCTACTCAATGGTGGCTTAAATTTGCCTTAGTTGATAGTCTTTTGGCCTTCTCTCAAATTTTCCTTGCTAGTAATGACAGTTAGTTCCATTTTTGGAGTTTTCTTGATTTGGGATTTGCATCTCTTTGAGTTTTTCCTCCAATTTTTATGAAGTCTCTTTGCCCTAAACTTGGGTATAAATTTAGCCTTTGTGGGGTTCAATTTCTTTAAGAAATTTATCACCGCTACCAAACTAACTCTTTGGAGAGTATTTTTCATCTCCATCCTTTTAAAGCATCCTATGTGCATGGGTCTTTTCAAAATGGCCTTTCTAACAAGTGACGTTATGGCAACTCCAGTGAGGTGCAACCGTGCAAGGTTACTTCCATGTAAACCTCCTTGCGGACCATTTACAACAACTTTGTTTCACTTTAAACAATTGATTACTTATTCTTTTGTTTAGGGTCTACTGGGATTATTAGTTGCTGTAATTATTAGGAGCTATTTCAACTTTTCTAGTTGCCCTATACATTGGTAAGTCTTTAAAGATGTTTCTTATGCAGTGTACTACCTATAATAGTTTGTCTTTTGTCAGGACTGTTAGTGGCTTTGGCTTTTTAATTTTTATTTGTCTATGGGTTTTCAATCATTGGAAACATGTTAGATTAAAAAGGCACCAAGTTATACATGAGTGCTTATCGACTTTTACTTGCTATTGCTTTTACTCTCATCTTGAAAGCCTTAGTTCCAATGTTGATCCATGCTCTATAATGTCCACACCATTTCATTTATTCCCCTGAGACTAAGCATTATGATCTATCTGAGTGTGGGGTGCCTGTTAGCTCTTTTGCTAAAGTCTGTGGGATTTCTCACCAAATCTAAGTTTAAATTTCGTTTTCATTAGCATTTTTGTGTTAGCCTTTTACACCCCCTGTGAACCAAAAAAAAAAGTCTATCCAAGTGCAGATGAATTGAAGTGAATCGACGATTTCCATTCTATTCCTAGTAAGATACCTTCAGTGTAAGGTATCAACGTATTTATGTCCAACACATGTCGTCACCTATAGACATCTGATGTGATAGATGTGCATTGATTGCATATCATACACACTCTAAAGGTGATTTGTGGTGGTTCATAACTTAACTTTTTGGTTTAATGTGTAATAGTCCGACCCTAAATTCTGTTTATTAATTTCATGTCATTAATCCATGTGATTGAGTTCATTTCATTCACATCATTTCTTTTTATATTCCCATCTTTTTATTATTCTCATTTGGACATTTCTAACCGGGCCCTTACTTTGCAATTTGGGGATTTCTTCTCGTCAATTTTGAAAATTGAGTTAGGCCTTGACATTTAAGAATTTAATGTTTAAAATTCTTCTTCATGGCACCACAACCATTTATCTCAAACTTTAAAAAAAAAATAAAAAATTTTTGTAAATGCAATCGGTTTCAGTTTTTCGCTAAACCCGAGCTCGTTTAAAGCTGATTTCGATGCAACAAGACTTGACCTTTATTTGATTAGCTAAATCCTCTTAATTAAGCCTTAATCAAGCATGATATTATTGACTTTTCTACCCTACTTGTAGCCAAGTAATAAGCCATATAATAAAGGGAGTATAGAAATTAAAAAGTGGCTTTTATCTTCATTTTACACCAAGTGATTTTCTCTCTCTTCCCTCTCCTCTTTCTCTCTCTACTCTGCAGCCCCATTCCACAACCATATCACCACCTTTCCACCACCAAAACCTCACAAAACAACCCCCACTCACCTCTTTCACTTTCATAAGCATCAAGGATCCTTGTAACCTCTTTTGCTAGCACAAAAATCAAGGCCTAAACGCTCATTCTCTCCATTTTAGTGCATCTATTTATTATGTGATCTAGCTTTTAAAAATCTCAGGTACGTTCATTGACTGTATCTTTAGAAATCAGCACGTATTTATCGAAATTATAATGTTTTGGTAAGTACATTAATGAATCAATTGAACCAGTTATTTATCACATAATTAGTGACCCCATCAGTTATCAGTTACAGGGCATTGCCTTTCAATTACCCGCGCGACTTCAGGTCAGGTCTTCCGGTCAGCTTGGCAGGTGTACACCTATACATAGATCATAACAGTTACTAAGGGGTGCACTATCAGATAATAATTGGCAATTTAGCTTTATATACATCTCATTCCCTGTTTTAAAATAAAAATGAATTGCAAAACGGGCCCTCATAATTTCTTTCCCCATTGAATCTTTATCAGTACAGAGATGCATGTACTGAGCTTTGGCTCATAGTTCGAAATGTTTTTATGTTTTGTTTTAGGAAAATGCTCAGTAAACCGCTCTCAAGCGGGCAGGGAGGCTGAAGGTGATAAATAAATCAGGACGTCCATATGATTGGCGGATGGAAGTGCTAAGATGTTTTCATGCCTTTTTGTGGTGCATTTTGGTGTTCCAGCTGTATATTTGAACTGCAACATGTTTTGGGGTTACAACTGTATATTTAAACTGAGTTATGTATGTTGTTATAACCTTGATGTAACCCAGAGAAGTTAGAATCATTCCTGTATGTAATTAAATGGTTTGAATGGACGTGTTTGCCCTTTGAAGATAAACTTTGATTTTATGGCTAAATTTTCATATTCAAGCGAAACCTTATCCTTGCGGACGGCGGTAACGCCCATTCATGGATTTCTTGGTGCTATGCTTAGGTAGGTAAATGCAGCCATGATTTATGTCTTATTGGGGCATTACATAATGCGCACTTGCACAAAGGGGGACACATGTTTGGTTGATAGATGCTTGGAATTCACAATTTGCTACCTTTAATGTTTTAAGTATTTGAAATTAAAGAAGTGAACAAAAGGGTAGGGGCATGCAAGAGTTCTCTCTCAATCATTTTAGGCTAATTGGTTGTCTGTTTCAGAAACAGGATATGCCTCTTTTTATAGAGCATGGTAATCAAGGTTATAATTGTTAATCATTCCTTCGAGGAAAACCGACAAGAGAGTAGCATTAGTAGTACTACTAATAGCATGTTTGGTTGGGTGTAATCAATCTTGTAATTTAAACAATATTGTAATTGTGTTTTCCTTGGTATGTTTGGTTGTATGTAAGTATCATAGTCAAAAGAATACATTGTAATCATGATTTTATGAATTATGTAATCATGACTTCACTACAAAGTTAATTACATTATATTAGATACAACCAAACATTACATAAGTGCTAATAATGTATTATGGATAATAGTGCACCTAAAAAAATAAAAAGGGCCAATAATTTATCTTTGTTTCTTGAAAATAAAGATTGAATGTCTATATCATATCATGTCAATTTATGTGCTTTTTAAACTTTGACATCTTATCTAATGATAATTCCTAATTTTTGCTCTGGAAATCAAATTTGGATATTTGCATATCATGTCTTGTTGGTCTTATTGCTGCTTATACTTTAAGGCCACATCTGCTGGTGGTTGTCGCTTGCTTACTTTCCTTGAAAACAAAGAACTGACTCATTCACTAAAACTATGAAATATCGACCTTGCATGCCAAAGTGTATATTATGCTCCTGGGAGCATATGCTCTCAAATGCCACATTAGCAAAAATATATTAAAATAGTTTATATGACAAATATACCTAAGGAAAAATGTATACTTGGCAAATGGAAGTACTTACTCGTAGAACGAGTAAGAATTTGCTACATCATTACTATGCACTGGCAGCAAAAGAGACGTGGGATAGTTGACTTGTTATAAGCCTTACCTAATGAGCGATCTATATATCAGTTTTGGAATGTAATTATTATTCCACAATTACAATCCTAATAAGTTCTAAGAATGTGTATCATCTTAGGGTCATTTCATAGCATTTCCTATGGGATTGCGTGTTTAAGTAAATCATTTGCGCCCCTTTTTCTGTTTTATGCTTGACATACTTCGTTGGTGCATATTGCAGGTTTTAAGCCCTTTTGACCCAACATTGACCCTTTTTTGGACACATTTTGGCTCATCATGATGGTACGTCCATCTTATATGCTCGTGAGGCAAAGAAAAAAACAGGATCTCGGAGTTAGAGCTCACCACAATCAGACCATGGTGGTTACCATGGTCGGTTGTGAGTTGATAACTGGGAATCTCCTTGCCTTCCTTCATTGTGTGGTTGAGAATGCTTGAGTTTGAGTATATGAAGGCATCCTCGGCTAAAAGCAACAGCATCCATTCTCATCCTTTCTTAGATCCTTCCCATTAGTTTAGATTTTTCTAGTCATTTTAGAGCAAAAGAAGATTAGAAGAAAGGAATTAGCAATTAGATGCTTAAAGATTGAAAGATCATTTGAAGAATCTTGATAGCTACTAAGCTTTCTCTTCCTTTTATCCCTTCTTGAACTCTAGCTGATTTGATTTAGATGTTGTTTACTTTGAACATGAGTGAGCAGTTTAATTTAATCTAGGGATTTGTTTGCCACACTATTGATTTTGGATCCTTAATTCTATTACTTGTGCTTAATCTATCTTGGAAAGGTTTGATTCTATACTTGTGATTGAATTGATACTTGTGATTGAATTGATGTGAGTGAAGTTGGCCAAATTTACTTGCATATACTAGATGGTTGAGTGAAGCATCAAAAGGAGAAACTCACAATACGACAGGCAAGATTGAACTCGACTTAGTAATTATTGAAATGGAGTTGCATGTTCAGAGAAACCTTTAGCAATCAAAACCTATAGCCTAGACCAAAATGTGGACATTTGAAAGAATGATAATCGGATTAGTGTAGGCAATCCGATTTATTTCGAAAGAAAAGATCGAATTAAGTTAGATTGCATTTCTTTGAGTTATCCAAACTAGAAAAGAGTCAATGCTAAATCCAAGGATCTAACTCTTTGCTAGGTAAAACAAATCCCTAAATTCATTACTTCGATTGAATTCCTGAATAGCCAATTAACGTAGTTAAAACGACTCATTAAAAACTTGTTTGCTTAGCATTTTTTAATAGGACAAAACTCGGTAGATTGCTTTGGTCCCTGAGAATGATATTTAATCTAGACTACACCACTCGTGTGTTTGTGGGCCATGTTAAATTTTTTGCGCCATTGTTGAGGACCAAAATTGTCAACTATTGAAGTAATCATAAGGAATTGACTAAGCACTTTTCTTTTCTTTTTGCTTTTTACTTTTTTTGGTTGCTTTGTAGTGTTTGTACTGGTGCTTGAAGGAGATTCACTCCTTTTATGCGAAATTGATTTTTGAACGAACCCGATCTCGAGATTGAAAGGATTTTCCCTTTAAGGAGGAAGACGCAAAGGCTAAAGTAGCAAAGGCACACGGCCCATGATACCTCACATACAATGGCCGATGGCGTGGGAGATCAAGAAGGACACTCCAGGATTTCGTTACCCCAGGAGTCCAAGGCATCACTTCTAGTATTGCTCAATAACTTTGAGTTCAAACCAGCCCTCATCTCTATGGTGTAATAATTTAGTTTGGAGATGCCCCAATATAGGACCCTATTCTCTACCAATGCCATTCACCTTTGCCTATTTCCTTTTTCATTAAAGGATAAGGCACGAGCATAGCTCTATTTGTTGCCTCCGGGATCCATCATAACTTGGGATGAGCTCACTAGGGCCTTTCATGCCAAATTATTCCCACCTACTAAGATGGAAAACTTAAGGAATCAATTCACTACCTTTGCTCAAAGGGACAATGAGACGCTCTATGAGGGATGTGAGTGATTCAAGGACTTATAGCATTTGTACCCTTACCATGGGATTGAAAAATGGATGATCATAGAAATGTTCTACATATAATGAAGTCACTCAACAAGCACGATCTACCATAGACGCAACAGCAAGTGCCACTTTGATGAACAAAATGGAGGATGAGGCTTATAATTTGATTTAGGAGATGACACTCAACAACTTCCAACAATCTAATGGGAGAGTTCAACGCAAATGGTTGGAGGTAAGCTTGAAGTTGATGCACTTATTTTACTGTATACTAAAGTAGATGCTATGACTC
Source organism: Selenicereus undatus (assembly GCA_017589665.1). Taxonomy (NCBI): domain Eukaryota; kingdom Viridiplantae; phylum Streptophyta; class Magnoliopsida; order Caryophyllales; family Cactaceae; genus Selenicereus; species Selenicereus undatus. The sequence goes on from JACYFF010031955.1 coordinate 70,048,513, forward strand.
AAAGAATGGATCGTGTGAATATTAATGTTACACACTCGAGTGCCCCTCCTCCATATGAAATTTGTGGTTTTGTTGATCATTTGACTATGAATTACCAAGTTGAGAGTCCATTTGCCCAAGACACTAGTGACCAAGTCAACTATGTCAACTACAACCCAAGACTGATTAATGACCCTTATTCCAACACCTACAATCAAGGTTGGAGGAATCATCCAAATTTCTCATATAGGTCTAACCCTCCAACATGCCCCAAATAAATACTAAGCCACCCCTTGGGTTTCAAAGGCCTCCCTTCCCCCAATAAGTTCCCCAAAGGTCTAACTTGGAGGATGTGATGGAGAGCATACTTATATCATCACAAAAGCGAGATGACTACATAAAATAATTAGTCTCTAAGGTTTATCTACTTACTACCTATAATAAGATGTTGGAAGCCTAAATTACCCAATAAGGTAGCTCTTCATCTACACCCCCAGGGTAGACTTCCTAGTAAGCTCGATTCTATCCCTGGGGAGCAATGTAATGCTATGATTTTGGGAGGGGGGATAATTTGAGGGGTGTAAAGGGGTTAGTGGTGATGTGAGTTTGCTTGATGATGATAATGTTGTTGGGAAAGAGGTGCCTAGTCCCTCTAGTGGTGTGTGTGATGGTGTTGTGAAGGATTCTAATGAGATTCCTAAGGATCTTAAACACACTTCCCCAAAACCCTACACTCCGCCTTTGCCTTTCCCTCAAAGAATGTCCAAGACTAAGCTTGATTTGCAATTCAAGAAGTTTTTAGAGGTCTTAAAAAAACGCTACATTAATAGTCCATTCACCAATGCTTTGTCTCAAATTCCTACCTATGCTAAGTTTTTGAAAGAGATTCTGTCTAATAAAAGAAAGTTGGAAGAGCATGAGGTCATTGCTTTGATTGAAGAATATAGTGTTGTGATCTAAAATAAGCTTCCTGCTAAGCTTAAAGATCCTGGTAGTTTCTCTATCCCTTGCTTGATAGAGAATGTCTATATAGATCATGATTTGTGTGATTTGAGCTCAAGGATGAGTTTGATGCCCCTTACTATGCGTGAAGGCTTGTTTAGAAGAAATGAGATCCAACACCATCTCCCTTCAGTTGTGGATCGTTTTGTGAAATACCCCGTGGGTGTTTTAAAGAATGTCCCCGATTAAGGTAGGAGATTTATATATGCCGGTTGACTTTGTGATGCTTAAAATGGAAGAAGATACATGGACCCCCATCACTCTTGGGAGTCCTTTCTTAGCCATCGTTGGGTGTCGTATTGATGTGAAGAATGATAAATTGTCTTTTTATATGTGGGGTGATCATATGGAGTTTAATTTGTTTAAGGCTTCTAAGTTCCCTTTTATTTTTGAGTGTGCCATAGAATTGATGTGATTGATAATTTGGTAAGGGATGAAGTTATTAACCGTGTTTCTTGTGACCCTCTTGAGCATTGTATGTTGCATGATGGTACTTCTAAGGACGAGAACCTCGAAGTTGGCATGTGTGCTCACTTTTTGGAAGCCTCTCCACAAGTTCCACCTTCTCTTGCAAATATGGAAGAGCTTGTGAGTGATGATAAGCCCTCATTTGATGAGGCGTGCCCTCGAGGTCGAATTGAAACCCTTCCTTTGTCTTTGAGATATGAATACCTTGGCCTAAACTCTACATATCATGTGATTGTTAATGTTAATCTAAATGCATCTCAAATTAATTATTTACTTAGAGTGCTGAGATTGTATCGTAAGGCCATAGGATATACTATTGATGACTTAAAAAGAATTCACCCTTCTGTGTGTGTACATCCCATTTTGATTGAAGATGACTATAAACCCTCAATTAAGTACCAAAGGAAGTGAAATCGTAACATGAAAATGTGGTTAAGAAGAAAATTCTGAAATTGTCTAAGGCTAGCATTATTCATATCTCTGATGGTCAGAGGGTAACCCCAATCCATATTTTGCCTAAGAAATGAGGGATGATGGTTGTGAAGAATGAGAACAATGAACTTATCCCCACTAGGATAGTCATGGGTTGGCGTATGGACATTGATTATAGGAAGCTAAACAAGGTTACCTATAAGGACCATTTTTTCCTCCCCTTCATTGACCAAATGCTTGAGAGGTTAGCCAAGAAGTCCAATTTTTGCTATCTAGATGGATAATTGGGGTTTTTCCGAATCCCTATCCACCCTAATGACCAAGAAAATACCGCATTTACTTATCCATATAGGACATTTGCATACAGGAGGATGTTATTTGTGCTATGCAATGCCCCCGCCACCTTTCAATGTTGTATGATGACAATTTTCTCCGCCATTATTAAGGATATTATGGAGGTGTTCATGGAAGATTTTTCTATGTATGGAACATCTTTTGATAATTGCTTGCATAATTTGTCCAAAGTATTGCAAAGTCGTGAAGATATGAAATTGGTGTTAAATTGGAAAAGGTGCCACTTTACGGTATAAGAAGGGGTTGTCCTAAGGCACATTGTTTCTAACAAAGGCATTGAGGTTGACAAAGTAAAGGTGGAGATGATTGAGAAATTTTCACCAATGAATTTGTGAAGGGTGTGAGGAGTTTTCTGGGACATGTCGGTTTCTACCGGCGGTGTATTCAAGATTTTTCGAAATTGCAAAACCTCTCACCCAATTACTTGTCAAACTTGTGCCTTTTGATTTTAATGAAGAGTGTTTGAGTGCTTTTCTCAAGTTGAAAGAGGCATTGGTTTCGGCTCCAATGAGGTAAGCCCCAGATTGGGGGCTTTCATTTGAGGTGATGTGTGATGCAAGCGACTTTGCATTGGGTGTTGTTACAAAGGAAGGACAACAAGTCATATGTCATCTACTATACAAGTTGAACCCTTGATGAGACTCAAGTGAATTATGCCATGATAGAAAAGGAGTTCATAGTAGTTGTATTTGCCTTGGAAAAGTTCTAGTCATACTTGATCAATTTCAATGTCATAGTTTTCACCAATCATGCCATACTGAAGCATCTAATGAAGAAATCTGACTCTAAGCCCCACTCATTCGATTGGTTCTACTCCTCCAAGAGTTTGATTTAGAGATCCAAGACAAGGCCGGGTTAGAGAATGTGGTTGCCAATCACTTGTCCCGTTTGGGCCCCGAGGCCACTTCTATTGAGGAGCTCCCATTCGATGACTCATTTTTGGATGACTAACTCCTTGTCATTTCCCATCAAGCCACTCCACGGTATACTGATTTGGTGAACTATAAACTATGTGGAGTATTGCCTCCCAGGTTGTCTTATTCACAAAAGAAAAAGTTTTTAGTTAATGTTAAGTATCATGTGTGGGAGGAACATTTACTCTATAAGATAAGTAGAGATTGTATCTATCGAAGCTGTTTGCTGCAAGATGAGGTGCCTAGTGTCCTTCACCATTGCTATTCTTCAACATAAGGGGGACACTTTGGTCCGAACAAGACTATTGCCGAGGTTCTTTAAGCGAGCTTCTATTGGCTCAAGCTCTTCGAGGATGTTAGGAACTTTGTGCTTATATGTGATTGATGCCAACGAATGAGGAATATTTCTAAGCGACATGACAAGCCTTAAAGTGGAATTCTTAAGGTGGAGCTCTTTGATGTTTAGGGGATTGCCTTCATGGGTTTGTTCCCTCTATCTCACAATGATCTCTATATCCTTGTAGCAGTCGACTATGTCTTGAAGTGGGTGGAAGCTATTGCCTCCCCTACTAGTTACTCCAACGTGGTGATTAAGTTCTTAAAGAAGCACATTTTCACACGGTTTGGCATGCTAACAATTCTTTTGAGTGATAATGGGACCCATGTTTACAACAAGTCCTTAGAGTCTCTCTGGAAAAGGTATGGGTTTTTCACAAGGTTGCTACACCTTATCACCCCCAAAGAAGCAGCCAAATTAAACTTTCTAACCGTGAATTGAAGGGCATCTTAAAAAAGACAATTGATCGATCCCGCAACAATTTGAAGCTTGATGGTGCTCTTTGGGCATACCAGACTGCCTATAAGACTCCTCTAGGGACTACCCCCATATCGGTTAGTGTTTGACAAGTATTGTCATTCACTAGTTGAGCTGAATCATAAGGCATATTACGTTATTCGGGCACTCAATTTTGATCTAAAGGTGGCCGGAGAGAAACGGATGTTACAATTGAGTGAACTTGATGAATTCAGGCTGGAACCATATGAGAATTTGAAGATCTATAAAGAAAGGACCAAGAGATCACATGACAAGCACATTATGAAGAAACGGTTTAAGGAAGGTGACGTGGTTCTCTTGTTTAACTCCAAGTTAAGGTTATTCCAGGGTAAGCTAAGATCCCGTTAGTCGGGACCATTTAAAGTCATCAAGATCTTTCCACATTGAGCGGTAGAGGTATGGAGTGAGTCCACTAGTGCATTCAAGGTAAATGGACAACTACTTAAACCCTATTTGGTGGGAGAGCTCATCGAAAAGGTCGATATCCATACACTCACCGATCCCGTGCAAGCATAGGGAAGAAGGTCGAACTCTTAACCTTAAAAGACCTCTTGGGAGGCAACCCAATTATTTTATCATTTTCTTGTCCTTTTTGTAGTTTAGGGTGTTTTCATATTGTGGAAAAAGAAAAAAGGGAGAACCAATGAAAAATAAAAGAGAGAAAAAATCAAGGTTCATAGTAGTGAGCTAGTCACCATCACTGTCTTGGTTTGTTATTTACCACGGACCATGGTGCAGCTATCCCAGACAAAAATAAATAAATAAGTGATGAAAAGCAGTAGCATCCACGACCAGTCTGCGGTGAGCTACTGCCGGCAGCGGTTAGGGGTTTTGACCGCAGTGACCTTTCCACAACCCCTCAATTTTTTCTCCATTTCAACACTCTCTCTCTACCTACCTCTTTCTCCCTCTAAAATCTCCATTCCCAAACCTTTAAATTCTTCCTCTCTCCTTCTATTTTTCATTCCCACTCAATCCAAATGACTCCATGCTCATCCCATTCATCTTCCTTTCTCTAAATTTCCCTTTTTCTCAATCAAATTTCACCTTCTTCTTCTCTTTCTAGTCCAATGTTCGTCTCTATCTTCAACCTTTCTACATTAACATCTTCTTCTACCTAAATTCTTCATCTTTCTCATTTACATTCATCCTTTTTCCATTCCATTGCCCAAAACCTTCTCCATTTTCTATTTTTTTCATCCCCCTATCCTCCATTGTTGAGGATTTCTCCCACACCTTACCCATTTCACCCAAATTCCACTCAAAGACCTTCTATGGCTCTAAAGAAGAAGCTTAGGAGCACTCAAGGGGTGGGTACTTCCGGTCAAGTGCCACAACGGGCCACAAGGACATCTCGTACTTCCGCTAATGCAAGGATCTGGGGTAATGCTCTTTACCCTCTTGGTTTAACTAATCCTAATCATATTGGTTGTTATAATTGCTTAAGTGGTAAAGTTTTTGCAGCTACCCACTATTACGATGACGAATTGCTGAATCGATTGGGGTTGTAGAATGATATTAGATGGTCATTTGCAAGGGTGGCATGGGTCAATTTATTGAGATGAAATACCACACCTATAGGGACCTAACCCTTGAATTCTTGAGTACCTTACATGTTGAGGTTACTTGAGGTCCTCAATGTCAAGTTGGATATCTTTCATTCTATTTACAAGGGGAGTATTATGAATTGAACCTTACTGGACTCAATGATGTGTTTGGCTTTTCCCCTAGGTCAAGTTCCTCCTGAGTTCAACCCAAATGATTTCAGGGGATCATAGGTACAACACTAGTACTTGTAAGGGCACTCGCATTTGGAACCCTACATACCGGTGGCCCAACATGTGCTTTCTTGTAGTATTTTTGCTAAGGACGATAGTCTGAATGTCCCTAGATTATCTGAGCTGTACTTTTTGTCCAATTGATGAATGATTACTGGATTGACCCGGGGTATTTCTTGGCCTGCCAATTGTATAGTGCAACTCCAAGTACTGTAGGTAGGATAGTCATTGGGGGTCTCATCACCTCCACTGCTAGGACTTTGGGGCTTAACACTAAACTAGAGGATAGAGTTCTGAAGTCTGAGCAGCTTGATAAAGCCGCTTTTGAACGTATGAAATTTTGTAAGGTTAAGGTTAGTTGTTTGTGTTGGATATATCCTAGGAATCGGCTTTTGCCGCTTCTCAATGTTAAGTCGACCACTTTACTTCGTCAGGCAAACCTCTCTTGGTTACTCGGTGATGTTGAGATTGTCCACTCCGCACCTCATCAACCCCCATCTACTTATCCTAGCATCCCTACTTCTTCCTCCGAGCCTTCCTCCCATGATTATGACAAAGTTCAAGCCACCCTTAGCTCCATTCAAGAGGAGCAAGCCTCCTTGAGGGCATATGTTGAAACTGAGAATGTCGCTCTTTGTGACTTTGCCCAAGAGTCGCATGGTGAGATTCGTAGGATGATAGCCTGCCAAGGCCAGTATTTTTAGGATTTTAGGGCTTGTCCTGAGACTTGGAAAGATTGGCATATCTCTCAAGACCATCCCCCACATCCTCCTTCCCCTCCTCCCTTTTGATTGCTTCTTAGCTCTCCCCCTTCCCTTATCTCCATCTATACTTGCATTAAGGACAATGCTTTTCCCAAGCATTGGGGCGTTATGCTGGCTTTCAATGCCTGGTTCCTTAGTTTAAGCATGTGTACATATATTGTACATGATTGTATTTAGAGTTGCATTTAGGATTAATCTCATGTAGCTAGAGCATGTCGTTAGAGCTTTTAGTTTTATTATCGTAACTTTGCATTTCTTGTGCATTATAAGCATGACATTTAGGGTAGGTTTGCATTTTAGGTTTAGCTTCATGTAGCATAGCATTTCCCCCCAAAAAAAACCAAAAAAAAAGATCCTCGGATGATGACATATATATACTAGTAGTCTTCTTTGGTTTTGGAATGACCATTTGATATGCCCAATTGTGAATAAAAGTGTTTCGAAATGAGTTCTTGAAAAAATGTGCTTCATGTTCTGGTCATGTGTTGAGTGTGAATTGATTGCCCCATGTCTCTTTTCATGAATGTTGGCATGTGTATTCTAACGAGCTAGTTATGACCTTGGTAGATGTCCCATGAGGCTTTGAGCTCGAAAAGACTAATTTATCAATTTTAGTCTCTTGCCTTTTCTTGAGTGACTCTTCCTAGATATCATTTCTTTAGAACTTGCTTTGACGCTTATTCAAGATCACACTTTGCATACACACTTAAGCAAAATGATTGAGACATTCTTTGATTTCATGAGCCCCAAAGACCAAATAACCACCCTTGTTATGCATGATATGCCCCTTGCTAGTCCTTTTCATATTAATCCATGTTTATTAATAAGAACCTCTGGACGTAGCCTTGGCCAAACAAGTATCTTACCCTTAAGCCAAGACTAGCGAGAGTTTCACTTCTTAATATTTCGATTGGGAGTTAGCTTGGAGTGTTGGGATCTTTCGGTAGTTCCGTTTGGTCCGTTCGTGAAGGGATTCGTGTTCTTTTGTTCATATGAGAAATCTCTTGTGTTTGTTGCAGAATGATTGGAGAAGAGTTCAAGGAAAAATAGAGAGAGAGAGAGAGAGAGTTTGGTGTTGATTTCCATGGACAATTCCTTTGTTGACAAAGAAGAAGAACAAAAAACAAAAATGAACACAAAAAAAGGTGAACAAGTGCATAAAAGAGGTTAGCCTTATTGGATTGTATATGATTGTTTTTGAATTTCAACTCTATTCTCCTTAATTAATTGCGTATGGGGATTTGTTTGTGCATTTGAATTGCATTGGTTTGAGGAGAGTTTTTCATGAGAACATTGAGAGAGTTTAGCTCTTACTCTTTGGCTTTTATCTCCATATTCCCAAAAATATTTATTCTCCTTTTACCTTTTCCCATAGCCCCATTATAGCCCATACAAAGTCCTCATGATTGACTAATGTTCTTGGATACTAGTGATGGAGAATTAGCGAGTTTCAACAAGCTTCTGATAGATTTGATCTTTGGAATGAGAATTGAGGGAACCTTACTACATCTTGAAACACATGAGTGAAGAGTGTCACATTACTAAAGTGAGGTTCTACCGGTTTTTCTAGCTTTAACTATTTCATGTGTTGATGTGACTATATTGGATGATTTGGGTGATTGATTTGAACTTTGACATAGTGGTTTTCCAGAAAAGTTTGAAAACTCGCTTCCTATCTGATTGCTAAATGTATTTGTGCACCGTTGGGTTCACTTTAGGTCGATTATACCATTGAAGGTGCTAAATGATTTGCGCCCCTTTTTCTATTGTATGCTCGGATGTGCTTCTTTGGTGCATTTTACATGTTTTAAGCCCTTTTGAACCAGTATTAGCCCTCCTTTGGGCACATTTTGGCTCACTATGGTCGAACCCCCAACCCATATGCCCATGGACCAAAGAAGAAAAGAGGATCTGGGAGTCAGAGCTCACCACGGACAGACCGTAGTGGTTACCACGTCCTTGGTGAGCTGATAACTATGAACCTCTTCATTTTCCTTCATTGTGTGGTTGAGAATGCTTGATTTCGGGTATATGAAGGCGTCATTAGCTAAAAGCAAGAGCATCCACTCTCATCCTATCACTCATCCTTCGTATTAGTTTAGATTTTTCTAGTCATTTCTGAGCAAAAGAAGATTAGAAGAAAGGAATTGGCAATTGAATGCTAGAAGACTGAAAGATTATTGAAGAACCTCCATAGTTGCTAAGCTTTCTCTTCCTTTTATCTCTTCTTGAACTCTAGTTGATTTGATTTAGATGTTGTTTAGTTTGAAGATGAGTGAGTAGTTTAATTTAATCTAGGGATTTGTTTGCCACAATATTAATGTTGGATCCCTAATTCTATTGGTTGTGCTTAATCTATCTTGGAATGATTTTATTCTATCTTGTGATTGAATTGATGTGAGTGAGTTTGGCTAGATTTGCTTGCTTATATTAGATAGTTGAGTGAAGTATCAAAAGGAGAAACTCACTATTAGCACGACAAGATTGAATTCAACTTAGTAATTCCTGAAGGGGAGTTGAATGTTGAGAAGAGATTTTAGCAATCAAAACCTATGACCTAGACAAAAACGAGGACATTTGAAAGAATAATACTCGAATTAGTGTAGGAAATTCAATTTATTTCGAAAGAAAAGATCGAATTAAGTTAGATGCATTATTTTTGAATCATCCAAACTACAAAAGAGCGCATGCGGGATCCAAGAATCCAACTCTTTGCTAGGTAAAACGAATCCTTAAATGCTTTGGTTCGATTGCATTCCTGAATAGCCAATTAGCATAGCTAAAACAACTCATAAAAAACTTGCTTGCTTAACAGTTTTAATAGGACAAAACTCGGTAGATTGCTTTGGTCCCTGAGGACAATATTTAATCTAGACTACAACACCCGTGCACTTGTGGACCGTGTTAAGTCTTGATAAGTACTTGTTCCATATGTTTAAAGGCACTAATAGTTGTGTACATCATTCTATAAATGTAGAATGAATTGTATTTACTAGTTACTGAAGTATAGACTCAGCAAAGCTGGCAGGTACTTGGTCGGCTGATCATGACTAAGGTAATTGGAGCTTGATGTCAAACTAGTCCACCCAATGGATCAAGCTGACATTAGTTTTACCAATATTAAATGCATCTTCTTAACTAGTTCTGTGGGAAAACCAACCAAACAAAAAGTTAGACCTCATAGAAGGATTTTTCAATTTGGGCATTGATTGGGTTATTTTGGATTGGTTCTGCTTTAAATTTAGGTTCTCATTAAATTTGTGTGCCTTATCAATTGGTCCACGAGACTCATCTTGGAAACAAAAGCAATATTACTTAGAAACCTTTGATTGGATTGTTTACGTTGCTCAATTTGGATTCATGACAAAATCAACTCGATATAAATCTCACCTACGACCTGGTTGTTGGACACACTAGGAAGACTATTATGTTATTGCAATCTTATATTAGTAGTCTTGTATCCGTAGAGCTGGGGAGAATTTGCTATTTGCATTATGATTTCTGAGTGAGTATTTTCTTCCATCAAATGCTTTGTAGTTGTATACACACTCCCAGTTCTGTATGAGAAATATGAAGATCTGTTGGGCAACTTTGTGAACAGTCTCCTTGGCAAATTGCAACATCATTATAAAAAGATTGATGCTCAAGCTCGAGCCATTAGTATGATCCATGCTTGAAAGAACTACTCCAATGAAGAGTGAGGGAAAAACAAAGAGCAAAAGAAAAGAAGAAATACCTATAATTTCTATTGTAATCGATTGATGGGCCTGTGTCATCTGTATATCGAAATTCACTAAGGAATGGTAATTTCTCTTGTAACAACTTAGATGTTATATCGTGACATATGTTAGGGCATGTGATTTTAAGCTATAGCATGTTGTTCCCTATGAATGTGAGAGTACTAGTCTCATCCTTTACCTCTATAGCTCCTTAAATACACCATTATCGTCCTTATTAGCAATTAGTGTTATTGTTACTACCACTATAAACTATTTAATAGTATTAGTAGAACTCAACTTTTAAGTTTTTGGTTATCTTTCTATAGATGAAGGTGTCATTAGGCTTCCAACTTCCATTAAGACTAAATTGAATGAAGAACTTGTGGAAGAGAGTTTGGTTGCATAATATGATAATAATATTGCTACATTATTTCGAGCAGGGTCCAAAGGCTAATGTGCAGATCAACATAGAGATCTTAACTTGATGTGGTTATGCCCGCCTCTAGTATCCTTATCAACTTCATGGAAGCCATCATTGTTGTAACGCCCCCAATTGCTAATGTCTAATTACTCTAGTTTAACTACTAATCTACTATTAATTTGCAGCGGAAGGCTTTTAATCGGATTGGAGGCGTTACCGCCATTCCATGCTGGAACAAGGCTATCTGATTTACTGAACTTTTGGAATCACCCAAAATAAATATTTGTCTACTCATACTGTTTAATTCCCAGGAGATAACTTGATGTACCAATGCCAAGTAGTATTATCCTCAGGTTTCAAAAGAATAACAACACGCAATCTCCAAGCTACTAACATATCGTCACTGTGAGCGTTGACTAGCTAGCAATCAGCAAACGTCCATTGTTTTGCTGCTTTCTGGATTCTCAGGAGGATGACTATTCATTTCTCACCACACGTAAAACAGAAAATATAAAAACATTCGAATGGTGAGCCGAAGCTCAATACGTACATTCCCATGCAGTAAAATAAGTTTTATGTGAAATTAGTTGGGCCGGCCGCATTTCAAAACATTTTGTTTTGCAAACAGGAGAGAGAGAATGCATAAATAACATTGATTTGTTGATTATTATCTGGAAGTGGACCATTTGGTCGACGTACGTCTTGAAACGATCATACTTTAGGTGCTCACCCCCAGGCCGATCGAGAAGTCTGAGTTGACGCCGCGCGCGGGTATGATGATGGGCATAAGCCCTGATGATTGGTCATTGGGCGGGGCCACTTGTTTATGTGACAAAACATCGTGAAAATTGGTTCATTAAATGAATCTTATATTAATTTTTTTATTGCTGAGAAACATGTGAGTTTTTGAAAAACATAGGCAACGTACGTACCTGGTCTTTGAGATCCTCTCTCCTTTATAACGAGAAACGTGCATTGACAGCTTAAACCGGCAGATGTGGCCTTACTCCTGCTTCAAATGTGTTATTTTTGCCATTAGTGCGAGGTTAAGAAATTTTATTAAATTTTCTAACTGACTGATTAAATAATTTTAAAAAAATTCCGCGATCTCACTTTTGATTCTTCGTGTAATAATTATTATTAAATCAATCAAATTCTATTCTATTTGTGTTTTCTTCCCTCTCTTGATATTGTTAACATTTGTTTAATAAATGTTATGAAGGCATGATGGTGTGGCACGCCTTGGGTTTGCTAATACGAGAAGATGGAATTACTATTATGATGGAATTACCAATATTATTTACTTTGTTTTGATTGCTAGAGTTAACGATGATTGCTTCGCTATTGTGAATATTATTATTATTATTATTTTAATTGTTACTAGCTTTTGAGAGCATTTCATTATTAGTAACCAACAAGATTTGTTTAGGGCAGTTCGTAAGCCGGTTTAAAGATATTGCGAGTTTGGTGTCAGCCCAAACTGAGGGATCTTCGTTTCATTCCTCCCCGCTAACCATAAGCACCTTAACTCCTCTACAAACGTTTGGCTAACACTTGGTTGTAACCTTAAACTCGCAATTATTTCAATTGCATTACGATGTGTAAAATTGCGTACCATCCCTGTCAAAGCCTTCTCTCTTTATTATCCCAATTTTGTCACGTAATTAAGCTTTACATGTGGCTCAAATATTCAAAACACTCGAGATTATTTCATTGTCTTTCCCACCTCTTCTCCACTATCGTCATCTGGAAATGAGGCTCGTTTCATACATTTACATACCCCATAGATATGTATCCATTTGTACCGCAACCATTGAAATACTTAGTGAATCAATACAGTCAAATTAAGTCTTATACAAGCATCTAAGCCTTACTCACCAAGTTCATGGCAACAACCCAAAAATCCAATATATATAACTTTACCACAAAATTCTCGTTAATTTCATTCAAATATTCATTATGACTCACTTAAAATTACTAATTCCATTACGATCAACTTTGTATTTTTACTCGATCATCACCCTAACTTCCATATCCATAGCAACATCACAAAGACATACCTCCAACACATGGGTAATCCATTAATTCCATTTAATTTTTCACTAAAATTACTCTAGACACCATTGGATCATCACCAACAAACTAAAATTCATGCATAACTTCCAAACCCTCATTCACAATCCACCACATTCAATTCATACCCAGTGTCAGAAAATTGACAAATTAATGCTCACTTGATTTGAATACACTAATTATTATTCAAATTCAATCATAAAAACAGCATAAATTGAATCATGAAAGTTTAGGGTTTTACCTTCTCACACCAATTTAAAGCAAGATTAAGGAGAAGGAGATGGAGGTGCTGGTGACACTGGTCGGTGGCGTCGAGGCGACAGGCGGTGGTGTTGGGATGGCAGACACCGGCCGCTGGCGACAATGAGCAGTATAAGGAGAGAGGGAGCAGGGACCTATTGTGATGGTGGCACTGTGAGAAGCCAGCCTGGTAGCTTGTGTGGTCGACGAACCACCTGCAGTCGGCGGCGAAACCGCTGCTCGGCGGCCGGTGAAGGAGTAGGGAAGGTAGGGGCTGTCGAGGCAGAGGCAGGGGAGAAGAGAAGAAGAGAAGGGGGGTGCGTGCGATGAGGAAGAAAAGAAGCAGAGCAAAGGTTTGAGAGTATAGGTTGTGTCTTTAATTTTTTCCAATTGTCGGTTGTTTTTAGAAAATGTCGGTTCTCCCCCCCCTTTTTTCTTTTTTGTTCTTTCCCCACTCTTTACATATATATATCTTCAGTTAAAATTACTGACTTAAAAATTTTAATCTTTTGAATGTAAAATTTGAGAGAACATTTTTATATTGACAGACGTTCAATTATTCATTAGAATTTTAATGAATTATTTAGGAGAAACCAAAATTCATTCCGAGGTCACTCTGTCGATTCAACCTGCAATTGCACAAATACGTATACATATACAGAAAATGCTGAATTGAAATGTGGGGCCCAACTTGATTAATTTCTAACTAAGATGATTCAATGTAATTAAAAATGAGTATTAGGTTCGGGCCGTTACAGCCTTCCCCCCTTAAAATAAGTTTCGTCCTCGAAACTTGCAATGTGAAAGAAACCCTTACCGTACTTTAAATAGGTACGGCTATTGGTACTATTATGATGACATGATGTGAATATGAAATTTATATATATATATATATATATATATATATATATATATATATAT
>JACYFF010031955.1:70062422-70083149 GCA_017589665.1 Selenicereus undatus
TATATATATATATATATATATATATATATATATATATATATATTTGGGTCCGTTAAAGGCTTTAAGTATGAATTGATCTAAACGTATTTTCCTAAATTCTGGAGTGAAACGGACAGAGCTTCCCCTGAAAACTGACTATTTTCCAGGCTTAAAGCCTTACATTAAATCCCTGCATTGAAGCTAAGTACAAAAGGAGGCCAAATCAAGCTCAACGGCCACACACCGGAGACCAAAAATCTACAAACCACACACCCGGAGCAGTTCATTCAATACAGTTCAATAGTAGAAATGAAAAGTACAGCTCAACGGATCACACATCCGGTGTGGTGGGGTTTACATCCCAAAATAAACAATAATTGGCTCACATGGCTTTTAAAACAACCCATGAACAATATGCATTACAAGTCTTCAGTATTTGGCTTACACAAGTTCCTGAACTCAAATCATATCACAATATGTGGTTAACTCTCAATTTAATATGCAAAACATACCATCCCACAGCTATATGTGCACATATGACCCCATTTTTGAATCAAGAAGTTTGGCATGCATGTTTCGACTTTTACCTGTCACATCCGAAACATGGGGAAAAGGGGAAATAATAATAATAATAAAAAGGAATGAACTATTTTCTCTTGTATGACATTTTCAAGGTTTTCGAGGACGCAAGATTGGGTAATTATTATTGTGCTCAACCTCTGCTTGGCTTTCATCCTTGGAGTAGGCAAAGGTTTGAGAAGTCTAAATTTAACATTAAAGATGAAAATGTCGACGAATGAGAGTGATGAAAGATGGTGGTCAAATGAGTCATTGCCCATGAAAGAATTACACAATGAAGTTAGAATTAATAAGGAAGGGATTGTCATAAGGTGGCTTGAAGAAATATATGGGAGGAGGAATATACTCCTTAATTAGGAGCTTGAAGAAATCGGAAGATCTAATTACATTCAGCAAGCATTAACTTGGCCAGAAGAGAATTAATGCAAGTCAGTTAAACAGTAGGTTAAGTGAGTTTAACACCAGCTTTGGATGGTTCTATGAATCAAGAAGTTGAGATTAGTAACTGCTAGGTATTTGAAAATGAAGTGCACAATAAGGGAGTGTTTATTGGAGATATCTATATTGAAACGTTCTCTGGGAAAATTCCGGAGTCATATTAGTGGCAGATACAATTATTCTATGTCTTCTCACTTTGGTTAAGTAGTTGGAAGGTGGACTTACAAATCAAGGTGTGAAACGTGTAATGAACTAAAGAAGAATTAGAGTACTAAGAATAGGAAGATAAGATTATTCGCTTACTTAAATACTTTTAACCAAAGTATTGATTTCTCGACCAAGCTGTTTGCATCTTCTCGTATGAATGGAAATGACTTTGGGGTTTTTGAGCTCTTGACGGGAGTAGGAGGGTGGATTGTTGCTGTAACCACAACACTAAAATGTTGTTGAATGTCAAAGTCATAAATATAGTACCAAGGTCATAAGAAATAGAATAATCGCGATGTCCAACATAGGTAATAGGTAAAATAAAAAGGAGTTTTGGAAGGGAACGACTCGACCCATTTAAGACTAGAAAAGTGATTCAGTTACATTTGGGTCCAACTGTTGCTTTACAAATGAGATAATGGAGTGTCAACAAGGCGTCCGTCTAGTCACCATTACCATGATAAAGTCGATCGATGAATTTGCATTTGAGGAAGAATGCATAGAGAAAGTTGAATCTATATTTTGAGGAACGGAATTTAAAAGCAAAGAAATTGATGGGGTTATAAACTGCATATGCATATATCTATAAATACGCTTTTAATCAAATAAAGAAGAGGAAGATGAAAGTCGAAAGTATTAGAATGTTGACATCTACTTGAAGTCGAGCAAGGATTGAATCGATATTTATTAGCAAATTTCAAGGACATAGTGGATAATGCTGAAAATAAGTACGAGTAATCTTAGGGAGTCACTAACTTCCAAAGATTTGAGATTGAAAGAAGGATCAAATAGCGTTGACGAAAGCAAAATGTAAAGATGGGGCATATCAGCCAAATATAAGCAATGGTAGAAATAATAGCATTAATACAAAAGACAAATGAATCAGCAGAGTTTAGCATGCCATTTAAAATCCTTTAAGCAAATGCTTAGGGCCACAGGGGGGGGGGGTAAAAGGGCAAGGAGACAAGTCCAATACGTACGTCAAAATGATCAAGGGAGAAATTGATTAATGACTAAAAATATTAAGAATCGTTGTCGATATATGATTTTTAATGAAATGGACAGATGGCGAATTCCAAAATGGTAGGGTAATTAAAATGTTACCGCGATGTAGACGGAATGGAGATAACTAGTAGTATAAACTATTTAGGAATGGGGGGAATAATAAATAGATAATCTGATCATTGGTTACATAGGAACCAACACATTGCATATAAATCCAAAACCAGGCTAGTAGTGAAATGGCAATATATGTAGTGATTGGATGCTAAGGGTTAGGAAAAATCATGTTGCTATTGAGATAATGGTCGTGAGAAGTAAGCTGAACTGAGGTAGTGAATAAAGGCAAGAGAGAAAGCGAAAAGAGGGTAAGAGAGAAAGCAAGAGGGGTGTAAGCCATCTTAATGATAAGGATTCCTTATGAAAATAAATGTCATGAGAAAATTCAACGAGGGAAAGACTATGAAATGAAGGATTGTTGCAACAATTAAATAGGTTTTGCCAAGCTTAATGTGAAGAGGAAGGGATTACAAATTAGATTATATTATTGCATACCAACACATTGCACATAAATGTACCAATTTTCACGATGTTTTGTCACATAAACAAGTGGCCCCGCCCAACGACCAATCATTAGGGCTTATGCCCATCATCATACTCGTGCACGGCGTCAACTCAGGCTTCTCGATCGGCCTGGGGGGTGAGCACCTAAAGTATGATCGTTTCAAGACGTACGTCAACCAAGGGATCCACTTCCAGATAATAATCAACAAATCAATGTTATTTATGCATTCTCTATCTCCTGTTTGCAAAACAAAATGTTTTGAAATGCGGTCGGCCCAACTAATTTCACATAAAACTTATTTACTGCATGGGAATGTACGTATTGAGTTTCTGCTCACCATTAGAATGTTTTTATGTTTTCTGTTTTAGGTGTGGGGAGAAATGAATAGTCATCCTCCTGAGAAACCAGAAAGCAGCAAAACAATGGACGTTTGCTGATTGCTAGCTAGTCAACGCTCACAGTGACGATATGTTAGTAGCTTGGAGATTGCGTGTTGTTATTCTTTTGAAACCTGAGGATAATACTGCTTGGCATTGGTACATCAAGTTATCTCCTGGGAATTAAACAGTATGAGTAGACAAATATTTATTTTGGGTGATTCCAAAAGTTCAGTAAATCAGATAGCCTTGTTCCAGCACGGAATGACGGTAACGCCTCCAATCCGATTAAAAGCCTTCCGCTGCAAATTAATAGTAGATTAGTAGTTAAACTAGAGTAATCAGACATTAGCAATTGGGGGCGTTACAATTGTACAATTATTGTTGGTAATTTGTGGTAATATAGTTCTATGCCCTCTCCCCCCTCCTTAGGGGGGTAGCTTAATATGACTTATTTGAAATATGTTCATTTTATTGATAACACATTGATAATTGTTTCTTCTTGCTCCTTACTACTCCTTATTGTTTACCACTAAGTCCTATTGCTCTTTGATGTTGTTAATGTTGATTTGCACATATGTTTACAATAGCTTGCAAGTACTTGCCTCTCCTTCTTAAGTATTATAGATCATTACCGCTCTTACCTCCACCTTCTGCTTTCGATTCACTCATATTCCTAAAATGAATATGCCCTTAGGGTTTCTGCACCTATGAGAACACTCTAAAAGAGAGCAGTAATTAATAATAGAAGTGAGAACATTGAAAGTTCGAAACTACTTCTGCATTAGTTTCATTTATATCATATCATTTAAATTTCATGCCTTGATAAATGCGAAGATGCATTGAGTATTAAAAAAAAAATATGTAGCAAAGATTCAAGTGCTTACATTTCCACATATCCAACTTTGTGTCATATTCTTCGAATACGTATGTTTCCTAAAACACCTAACCCTTCATGAAACTATGTCAACCTCTCGTTCCTTCTTATATAGCCTTACCATGTTCGACAATAATCATCTTGCAAAATCACGACCAATAAGAAGCATTAGTTTATAAATTCCCCATTTTGTTCCATGGGCCAATGTACAATTGGAGATTAACTATCGGTCCCATCTCATTAGTTTGTCCTTACTAAGCTTCCTAAATGCTTGCATTCATCTTAAAATTACATTTCGTAGGGACTAATTTGAACATATTTGTGAAAATATTGTGGAGTAATAGCTCAATCAATCCTATTAGTCTTGTTTAATATTTACATATGATAATTATTGAATAAATTTATGATTATGCCATTATCTTTATTACACCCCCTCAAGTGATTGGAGGATCTATAAACAGTTTATACATCAAAAATAAAAACTGGTAGATAAACATATCCTTAGTAAATACATCAACTATTTGTAAATAAGTTGAGATATAACACACTACATGATCTATCAAAATAATGACTTTGATTTTGAAGCTTTATGATCATCAGTAAGCATTAAAGATGACACTGCAAGATTGGCAAGTGCACTCCCCATGTTAGAAAAGAACTCTAGCGAAATACAAGAAAACTTTAGATATATATTATAACTAACTTCGACAAAATTCAAATCTGAACGTTCATAGGTAGAAGAAATACATTAAAAGTTAAACAGAACACTCAGCATATTTGTCTTTTAATGAAAGGTTTAACAACCAATATATGTAAGAAATATTTTCTTATTTAGCAACAAGCATCTACATAACTCTTATTCCAAATTTTCGAACAAACAAGAATAACAACAACATTATTAAATGTGCAGAAAGATTTCAAGAGATATAGATGTAAACAACTATGAATAAGTTGACTTCAAGTAATATAAGTGATAAGGAGCGATAATAAATGACAAGAGATTGTAAGCAGTATCAACAACGGTAAGAAATGGTCAGTCTTAATTTGTAAAAACGATTGCACAAATCACAACAAAGAGCAACAAATGTTAGGCTATGGGTGCAATCAACAAACCTTATGTCCTAAATTTTAAAAGCAATAAGCTGTGGATCTTTGAAAAAATTTCACTAGATCTATTAATGGTTCTGCAATAGTGACACAGGATGAGATGGGAAAAAACTTTTGAAATTCTGGTTAATTATTGGCCAGCTACCAACCCATTGTCCGTCATCTGTGATTGCTAACTAATAGTTTTTCTCATAGGATTGTATATATAAATGACTTTGTATGCTTGTTCTCATTCTCCACTTGTACTTTTTGTCATCGAGAGCGTAAACATTACTCTTGGATTATTTTATATGGGACAAATTATTTTTTTTGGGTAGGGACACCCTATTTATATGGACTATAGTATCTATTTTTGCTTAAACTGAGCAAAATATCACTAACGTCAAATGTTCCCACTGTTTAAAGGTTAACTTCTCCTCTAACAATGGTCAAATATATTTTTAACAAATGCATAAGATGTTCTACAAGAGTAAAATGAGAAATTGATAATTGTCATTATTTTAAGACAAATGCAGACTAATACGTTTATAGTTTAACAATAACAAGACTAAAGTGAATGACTGAATTGAAAACGTCAAAGAGCACATGCGTATATGTTTGCACAAATGCATCAATATATCCACTCCCTTTTTGCTTTTGGCTTTGTTGTTTCTATTTCAGGTTATAGATTGTTCATGTGAGGGCAGATTGACATGGAAAGTGGTAAACCCCACGGCGCAAAAATTAAACAAAAGGAGAGTACAAAAATATGTGAAGGTGACTGCGAGGTCGGGGCAGGCCAGTCAGGGAGAAGACGAGAGAGGGGAAAAGCGAGAGAGAGAAAAGAAGAGAGAGAAAGGTGGAGGCTCCACAATAATTGCCATCAAATGCTTATGGGGATTCCCACTGCCGCTGAATTCCAAGATCTGCTAACACACACACCCCCCAACCAAACCCATGAAGACATTTTTAAACCCCACAATTTCCTTCCTTTCTCTCTCTACAACCCAACAACAACATCGCTTTCTCTCTCTGTCTGTCTCTCTCTCATCAACCCACCGACCTTGTTGCCCCCCTTTTCCTCGCCATCCCATTGGCGGATACGTCTGCTTTACCCATCACCCCCACCCCGCGAAATTCTCTCTCCTCATTGCAGAAAGTTAGAGAGAGAAAGAAAAAGGGAGCGTTGGTGGTGGTGCTTGTGTTGTGGGCATTTCTTTTTTTTGGGGGGGGGGGGGGGAAGAGGAGGAGATAAGGGATCCGCAACCAGAGCCAATTAGGGATCCCAACCTGGTTTTGTGCATTTTGTAAAGGTATCTCTTCTCTCTCCCCTTTAATTTTTTTTCTGTTTCTCATTGCTCCGTCTTCTCTACCATTTTATTTAGGGTTTCGTTCCCCTCCTCGATTCAGTGCTTTCCTGAAGGTATCTTAGTTTTCTGCTGCTGCTTTTGTTTTTAGAATCTGAAGTTCTGAGACGATAGTTGTACTTAATTGTAGGTTCTGGCCTTTTTGCTTAGCTACTTTGCTCTAATTTTATGTTTTACGGGATGGGTTTTTGATTAATTATGTGCGTCTTTCGCTGCTGTGAATGTTGTTACTTGTTAGGCTGTCTTATGGAGCTAGTTTGGTCTTCAATTCTCTGTATTCATGTCTATTTTTGGCTTTTATTTCCTCTTGTTGGCCCAGTATTTACACACTGAGATTGCAATTGCAAGTTTATGGGGCTTTGTGTGAAGTTTTGTTGTTCTGTTTTGAATTTGAAGTGTTCTTTCTACATTCTTTGCCTCTTGCAGGTGGAGAACTAAGGCAATGTGATATCATTAAGTACTGTATTCTTTTGGGCTGTTAGCTAGTTGATTTTCGCCAAGGATCAAAGTGGCAGCTGAATCACACATGACTTTTCATCAAGAAGAAACACTGGGGTCTGCTTTGCACCGGCATGCTATATCGTTTCAATCCGGGGCTGTGAACAGCACTTCAGAGATGATCCCAATGGGTGATTATTATAGCATAAGTAGTAGTGCCGGAAACCTGATGTTTTGTGACAATTCTAGCATCATAAGTACTAGCAGTCCAGCCACAACTCCAACTGGCAATCCATCTAGTTCTCTCCTATTAGATTCTGTACCTGGGCTCAAGAATGAAATTGGACTGGCAGCCGAGTGGACTGAGGAGGAGCAATACAAATTGGAGGAAGGACTCACCAAGTTAGTATTCTATTCTATAGGCTCATTATTTGTTGTTGCCCTCACTTGCCCATTGATATTAATCATATTCATGAAACAAAGATGTTCAATTAGCTATTTGGAATTCTGTTGTTTGGTGATCTCTAGTGGTAAAATTAGTAGAACAAGACACCTCTGTTCCTTGTTTCAGATTTCAATTCCTGATTTCTGAGGCTGCTAAGTACTATTTTGATGTTTGACATATCAGCCTATTTTTCTTCCTGAACTGGATTAGAATATTGCTTGACTTGTTTGTTACGGTTAAAGATAGATTCAGTGTGTTGCTTGACCTAATCAGCATAAGTTTCATGGAGGAAATTTGCTGATTTCTTTACCAACTGCTTTATTGAACTCTTCATCACTGCTTAGCACATAATTGGTCATGAGAATTAGTTGCGAGTAAAGAAAATGCGGAAGGGAAGCAAGAGTGTTGATCCCATCTTCAGTAATTGATGCAATTGTCTTGCGGCGGTCACGTGAATGACTAACTGTAACTTGTTTGCTCTCGTGCTTCCTATGTTCATTTCAACCCTCTTGCACTCTTCGGTTGAGCGTTGTTTGAGAAGTGGCTGAATTTTGATTTTAACTATACTTTCTGTATTTGTACGTGACTCTTAGGTTTAAGAATGAGCCCAGTATCATGAAGTACATCAAGATTGCTGCAACATTACGGGACAAAACTGTACGCGATGTTGCTCTCAGATGTCGGTGGATAACGGTGAGTTGTAATTTGATAGCATTATCAACTACCTTCTTTCTACATTTTTCCATGCTGAGGTGGAAGACAAGTTTCTAGCCATATCTGTTCTAACTCAGATGGTTGTTTTCAATATCAATCAGAGTATGTAGGGTGCTAAGTTGAATTTTAAGGTTAATCTATTTTTCTGAATAGCATCCTTGTTTTATGTCTCTTTTCCCAACCTTAGTCTAGCTGAAGTGGATTATGGTAGAAGTAGAGTACATCTGCCAAATGAGTTCTTTTAGTGAGCATTGTTTGCATCTTTACTATTTAAATGATACAAATCATTTAAAATATAGGTAGATCAAATTCAGATGGACTGGACTTTCTCCATGAGGGACAATCTCATCTATAGCCACTGATCTGTGATATTTTGTTTGATAATGTTCGTAGTGTGCACAATTGTAACTTAAACATAACACTGTCCAGTGTATATCCTGCCTAGCAAGGTCTGTGAATGCCTAGTTGTAGGCACATGTCAGCCATACCCCTACAAATTAGATGGGTAGGGCAGTTTAATAAAAAGGCAAGAGCTAGAGGGCTGTTCCGTGATAATCGTTATCTCATCCACTGCTCTGCTTCTTTGGCTCAAAACAGTAATGTTATATTTTCTTCTGTCCCTGTGTTTCCCACTAGTTTCATAATTATGAGCGAAGGTAGGTTGTTGTATCTCGTAATATTATTAACCGCTACCTCACCTTTGGGTTAGTTATTTTCTACAGTGGTTATTCTCTTGCACTCCTTGCCCCTGCATATTAGGCTTGGGGCAGTATGCTGCATCATTTGGCCCCTTCTTATGGGTCTGTGGGAGACCAAGCATTCCCTAGGTTCTGATGCCAATTTCTTCTCTGCACTGTGGTTTATAGATAACTCTGTGGTGTTCTTGTCACTGCTCTGTATGTTGTGTCGGTTATTCATGAGAAAATTTCCATTACTACTACTGAGAAAGGGTTGGTGAAGCCGCCATGTAGTAGTGCTGCAACTATGGCTATAGCACATGGTTGTTGGATTGATTTGGAAGTTATGCAGGAAACCAAGACTTCATTATTGGGGAGTCCTACTTATCCATTTATCCAAATAAAATCGTTTAGGAATATCTGAAAATCCCACATGTAGTAAAATGTCTTAAAGCTTTTCATTCAAAAACACTCTTCACAAGTTGCAGAAGGGCTCAAACTGACTTGTACCAAATTGTTTGTCCTTTGTGTTGCTGCATCCGTGTCCAGGTGTCATTGTCTTTCCTTGGAAGCTTTTGTCCATGTATTAGGTAGAGGAGAAGGTGTTGAACTTTTCTTGGGCTGAGTTTTTCATCTAGTTGAGCGCCTAAACTTGTTGAGGCATGGCCTCCCTAGTGTGGGGCCGTGAGCATTGTAGTATTCTGGAACTTTTTTGGGTCAGATCTCTGATACCTATGTGCTCTGGGTCCTTTAGTCAGCTCAATCTTAACTGGCAGGCCATATTTTTTATGCATAAACGCTAACTTCTGGGATATATTTCGTATTGTCCTTGCCAAGGTTAAATGGTTGAAGCAGTGGTTATCTTGTTCATCATGCTATTAGTCAATACTCAACATACAAAAAAAGAGCTCTAGCCTCTCGCTACCTGAGAATGATATGGAAACTGGATTTCAGTCTGTACATGTTCAATAGTGGAGCTCAATAATTGCACAGATTTGTCAAATTGGGAAATTGCAAATCTTTAATGGTGTTCTGATTTCTGGGAGAGGTGAAACTGAGTTTGAAGGTGGACAGCTCCCAAAGGAAGATATTTCATGTCAGGTTCTAATTAGTTATCTAGAAGAAAGTTGCATATCTTAAACTCATCACTCTACCTAAATTTTAGAGTCATTTTGAAGCTTCTATCAATTTCATATACTCTGTGTTTTCTCATTTACTTGGATCCCAACATAAAATCCCAGGTTATGAGAGTTAGCTGAATATGGAAAGTCTATTTCTCCATGGATGATAGTTGCTTTATGCCGTTGCAGGCCGAATCGTGGAAGATAGCCTCTTGGCTGAATCAGCCAATTTTTTATCCTATGAACCTATGCAAAAAGTTTGGTCACATTCTTTGTTCTTTGCGCTACATGTCACTGGTGTTTAACTGTAGATTTCTCTCCAGATTTTGGTCTGTAATGGTGCTCTGGCTATGAGTCGTTGTAGATGATCTCTCACTGTTGGCTAAGGAGGGGATAGGGGCAATCCATTTTGATGCTATGTTTGGGGCACTGGTGAATTTTGGGTCTACAGGGCTTGTTCATGCAGACACTTGCTGGAGACTTATGTTAGTTTTGATAGGGATAAAGAGAAGAGAATACTCTAGGTTGATGCTTGCCTGTTTATCTTTTGGGATGCTTTGTTAGAAAGGGATGTTCGTATCTGATTAAATTCATCCTTTCTTTACAAATCGTTGTCATATAAATCCAGTGTTGTACTTAGCGTAGGGGGTTGTCTTCAGTTAAGATATCAGGGAATAGGAGAGATAAGTGTTGCCTGTTCTGATGACCTAGCTTTTGCCTTCTGGCCGCGCCAGCATGCAAACCTCTGTGAGCATGATCTTTTGCAGATTACATCAAGCTAATTTTGCTTCAGACAATATATATCTGCACATCCCATCAAAGCATGGATATTGATCTCCTTTTGAGTATTAATGGATCAAAAGGAATATCCAATGCCTTTCAGCCAAAACCCCTCATCTTTTCTCGAGGTGATTGACATGGTTCACTTGAATCATGTGGCTCTTCAACTTAAAGCTAAGATGTAAGGTGATTTTTACAGGCAGTTGGACAATTCCAGTTATTAATTACCAACATGATGCTCACACTTGGAGCCTGAACTTATGGAAGCTTAAGTTTATTACAGTTTTAATGTGAAATAAATGCTATAGATCATTAGTTGGTAAATATTTTCAGTCAGTGAGCATGTATTGTGGGTTGTTAGATTGAAAAGAATACTCGTACATGAATCTATGCAGAGAAAACGAAGGAAACAAGACGATTCAAACTTGGGAAGGAAAGGAAATTACAGAAAGGTAAGATTTTGACTCATAGTAAAGTTATGACAGTTCTTTTATCATAGCTATGATTAATATTTTTTGTTGTTTTTTTAAAAGACTGATGTTAATCTCTCTGGACTTTGGATAAATAGTTCAGCACTACTTTTTGCCAACTTCAAAGTGCTTCTCTTTGTGGTTTCTGTTTCACAAATACCTTTCCATTTTGAAGATCGTATTTTCTATCATATGGGAACTTCATGGAGGATGTGTAAGTTTACCTGCTATAATACTCTACTGGTGGAAAACTGTGCCTTCTGCCTGTCAGGCTCTCCCTCTGTGGTGATGACTTGAAAATTGCCAATGCTTGTGAAATTTGGTTGACCGTAGGTGTACTTTTTTCTTGATATATCTCTATTCTGAAAACATGACATACGCTAAATTTGAGCATGTAGCTTTATAAATAGATTTTTGGTACTTCTACTACCCTTCCCCCTTGTCTTTTGCTTCCTCTTTCACTGTGAGGAGCTTATGATAAGTGGATGTTGGTAACTGTAAGGATTATTGTGTTTTGTACCTCCTGCGACCACGCTTTATATCAACCCTCTGAGCAACCCTCAGGCATCCCAAGATATTTAAAACAAAAATTTGTGAGCTTGGTTGGTTTAAGGTTTTGGATGGACTTGCAGTTAGGGACAAGACAACAAGTGGTACATAACTAATATTGGGACATTTCCATGTTTACTTTTTCTGTGTGTTCTGGTTCAGAGGTAAACTATCATTGAGAGAGAACCATGTAGACCTTGTAAGAATAATGGCTTTTCAGATTTTTGTGGGTATGTGGATATAGGACTGTATTTGTTCAAAGCTAATCTTTTTGACAATATGCTGTTAACTAAAGAACAATGTATGCTGAGAAGTGTGCTTTTTTCCAGGATAAGTTTGGGGAGTCATCATCGAAGACTACTTTATCTTCAGCTTCAATTCCTAACATGGCTGCATGTTTCATTCCGCTTAACCAAATTGACCAGAATCAGCGTGTGAAATGTGAAGGTATATTCTGTGGTTTCTGTCTTCATCAACCCTATACAAGATATGCCTTTGTCTTAAGCAATTGGTTTTTGTTCATCCTTCCTGCTATTCATTAACAGAATCCCTCCATTAATTTGTGTTGGGCTATGTATGTTTGTTATGTATTATCTTGCACTTGACGGTTGTAGGAAATAGCACAACCTATTAGATGTGCTGATGGTTGGAGTTGTCTCCTCATTTTCGCCTTTCCAGTTGCGTCTGTGTTAGTTTTACACTCTGAATCATCTTTACATTGAAAGCTCTTCTAAAATGAAGGCCTATCTTATGTTCTTATGGGATATGAGACGTTGAAGAAAGGTTTCCGCTTTTGTCAGTTGGGTTGAGTTTGCAAACTTACTTGCTTTGTTGTAGATAGTATGATGAATTGGAATTTTATTTTTATCGGATCGTCTGTTTGTAATTTCCTTTTCCTTTCTTCTTTACAGTGTTAAGCAGCAAAGCTAAGCAACTTTTGGAGCAAAATTTTCAAGCCTTCGCACAAATTAACAATAACCTTTCATCATTACAGGTGAGTATTGCCTGCCTAGAATGGAAATATGCATATGACTGTTTTCTCCTCTATAGTTCTGCTCGTTTGCAAACTCATTAGAATTCAATGTCATCATTTGAGCATTAGGGGAAAAGAGAATGACTAGCCACTCTGGATTCCCAGAAAAATGATTCTTAGTACATGTTTGTCAATTTCTAATTTCGTTGGGTTCCTCTAGTTAGTTGACTATCAAATTAAATCAAGAGCAAGTCTTGCTTGTGACTATCTCACTCAAGGTAAAAGGAGTGAGTCTTGATTAAGCTTCAGAAAAAACTTGTAAGGATGACATTTATTTAAATGCTAAAAAATGTCCAAAATGGCTTTGTATTCATGACCCAAATTAAAATCCATCCTAAACTGCTTATGGTTACCTCAGCTTCAAAAGTCTTGTTCCCCGCAAAAAAAAAGAAAAAAGAAAAAAAAAGGGAAACTAAAAGTCACAACCAAAGGGATTTTTTTTTTAAAAAGATATCTCATAGGTGAATTGGTCTCACTGAAGAATTTGCATTTGCATAGAGATATGACACGCCATAGGCATTTCTCCCATTTATTTCAACTTAATAAGAATCGAAATATTGAGCCTTTTGGAATGTCTTAATTACTTAAACACTACAGTTTCTGATGTTTAAATAGCTGGATAATGAATGGGAGGTGATGGTTTCTTTCAATCTAATGGGGCAAAGCACCAATGCCTAAACCTTTGTCATGGGGCCATACGAGATTAGATAACCCCCCCCCCTCTTGTGGGGTTGTAAAGGCAGAAATCAGTTCAAATTTAGGCATTTAGTTGTATAGACAAGCCAAAAAAAAAAAAAAAAAACCCTCATATGAGCATGGCAAGGGCCTGGTGCACCCCTTTGCCTCCTTTAGCTTTGCCAGTGTTCAACCAGGATTATAATCAACTGCAGGTAGTAACACCTCGCTTATCCCTTTGTAAAGATTAAATCTGTGAAGATGGTCTTTTTATGTCAATGGTTAGTAGCTTTTTTTAAAAAAAACTGTATGTTCAGTTGCAGGATAACATCGATCTCTTCTGTCGCACTAGAGACAATATCAATAATATTAATGTCATCCTTGATAAGTATGAATCTGACACTTCACCATTTTCTAACACATAAGCTTGCCTTGTTACTTCTTTCTCACTTCATCTTTGAACAAATGCAGCATGAAGGAGTTCTCGGGGAAAATTCAGATGCGGGAGCTCCCAATATCTATTGATCACAATCTTGGCAATAGTATTTTGCCCATGCAACTCCTGTAGGTTTTAAATCTGACTGCTATTTGTGTTTTGCATCTGACACTTATCATGATAGCCATCAATATGTCAATTTTGATCCCAATCGGGCATTATGTCTTAAATTTCTTGATTTTGGATAGTCGTTCAGGATTGAGGGAGTAAAATCCATTTTCATGGAGAATGTTTCTGATGTATGTTGGTTGAAAGTGGAGAAATCAAGCTGTCAAGTCTATAGCCGTCACGTTTTCACCCATTCCATCTGCCTATTCCCAGCTTGGATTCCCCCTTCAGCCACCAAGTTCCTTTCCTGTCTTGCCCCTCCAGAGCACCTCTTCACCTATTGTTCCATTTGACCCAGTCACCCACTAGCTCCAAGCCTCCAACTGCCTGCATCCTTGGACCCTATTTAGGTAGAACTGCATGATACTGGGTGGGTTATTTTGTTGCTTAGAGGGATATATTGCCTAGGAAAGAAGAAAACCATTGAGCTGCTCATATGGCATGAAGTAATAAGCAGTAATACCTATTAAATCTGGGATCCCTAAGCGAGCGTGTTATTATTTAT
This sequence comes from Selenicereus undatus, assembly GCA_017589665.1. NCBI lineage: Eukaryota > Viridiplantae > Streptophyta > Magnoliopsida > Caryophyllales > Cactaceae > Selenicereus > Selenicereus undatus. The sequence goes on from JACYFF010031955.1 coordinate 70,076,908, forward strand.
TTTACTGTATGCTTCAGGTTGCATGCCTCTGCAGGACACCCCCACCCCCGCCAAAACAAAAAAGAACGAAAATTCCCCTTTTAGGTGGGACTTCAGGGTATTGGTTTGACTCTGATTGGTCTGGTCAGGATGTTCCTGCAAAACTGATATGCTTGTTTTTTATTGACATTTATATAGGTAAATGACATCTGGCATGCTTAGTGTGGTCCAACCCATGTAGGATTCGAGACAGACAGGAATTCTATGGCACTGCACGACTGAAACCTGGACATGAAGTGCAGATATTCTACTGCAAAATTAATTAGGTCCCGCCGTCGCATAAGATTCACTTACATATTATCGATTGATAGTTGAAACTTTCCGAGCTCACATCAGGAAGTGTAGTCTGGGCATCTTCACATAATAAAATGCCGAGTTACTGGGTTTCCGCAGCAAAGAGATCGAAGCTGTGTGTATATGGATGTTATTCCATTAGAAAATGTAAAAGACAAGAAAGAAAACAAGTTTAGAATTCCTTGTTGGGTGCTTTAATTGGTTCCCATTGTTACTTTGTCCCTTTTTCGAATAGACCAGTGAGGCAATAGTTGTTAGGGCTTCAAGAGGAGATGTCTGTGCAGCTGAGTTGGTAATAGGTTTTTAAGAGTTTTTGTGGTCGGGGCCCTTGTTTCTTCTACCGGTTTTTGCCCTGTGTATTGTACTGAGTACCAGTTGTAGTCATAGCTCTGCTGTATTAGCCAGCGATCGAGAAGCATTAGTGTAGGTGTTGTACTAATCTCCTCTCTACATCGTAATCTAATTTGCCATCTTCATTGAGTTGAATAATCCTTTTCAACCCCCCCAAGGTTGAGAGAACCGACCCGGTGATCGACCCGGTTGACCGAGTGGGTCGATGGTTCAACCGGTCGGACCGTTTGGACCGGGTTTGGACCGGTTGACCCGGTTTACCGTCCAACCGGCACAACCCGGTGAACCTAAAATTTTTTATATATATATTTGTTATATATATTTTTTTTTCAAATTACTAACTAAAATCTAATAGAAAAGTTACAAGTACAAAATAATGAAGAAGAAGAGAAATGAGAAATTTATTTATGGTCCCACATTGATGGAGTAGAAGGTGATTACAAGACTCTCATTGCATAAATATGAGTTCTATTATAGAATGAGAATTGAGAAGTCCGACATTGCCAATTTAAGCATATTCTCAAACTTGGTAGCCTTATAAAAAAGCATGGAAGGCAACCCAATGACAATACAAAGTCATGGGCTTATAATTAAAGCTATGCTTTGTAAAAGAACTCAAGGTTTTTGTGTGTTTTTTTCACCTATAATTGACATTCACACTTTAAAAACCAAAATATAATTTAGATATAAATAATGTAGTAACACAACTAATTAGAGGATTATAATTCTTTTGATTTGGATATACAACAACAAACTCCCAATGTGGGTCCCGCTTTCACGGGGTTTGGGGATTTGATTTGGATATAATAATTTGGTAAACCATGCTTGAATATACAAATTACAAGAGTTTGATGATAAACAAAAAATATACATTTATTACATTAAATGAAATAAAAATTACAATAAATGTACTACTACAAAATAATGTGGAAGAAGAGATCATTAAATTATATATTTGATGAAAAAAATACTTTTTGATTTAACAACATAAATTACTAAAATCTAATAAAAAAAGTTACAAGTACAAAATAATGAGGAAGAAGAGAAATAAGAAATTTAATTATAGTCCTACATTGATAGAGTAAAAGGTGATTGCAATACCCTCATTACATAAATATAGGGTTTGTTAGATTGTGAGAAATGGGAAGTCCCACATCGCCATTTTGAGAAAATTCTCAAACTTGGTACCCTTATAAAAAAGCATGGAATGAGTAGGCAAGCCAAGGATGCTATTGAAGGGTTGAGTTATGCTCAAAATTTTCATAGCCAAAAAAAAGTATTGATTTTTTATAAAAAGCTGGGAAAAATCGGTCCAACCGCGGGTGGGTTGGTTTTACCGGGTCAGTCGGTCCAACCGAGTTGTACCAGTTTTTTCCGGTTTGATAGCTTAAACGGTTTTGAAGAAGTTCCGGACCGGTGATGTGGCCGGTTCCCGGTCCACCCGGTTGAACCGGCTGGTCCGGTCCGGTTCTCTCAATCATGCCCCCCCCAAATGTTGTGCAGTACGGCGATGGGCATGTTGGGTAAAGCCAAACTGAGTTCGCATATAATTCAAATTAGATAAAGTAGATAATGCCCACACATCTTGACCAGACATTTTTTGTTCATTATTTGGGCCAAAAATTACTGTACCAAAATTGGTTGTTAGAGGATCCTTTGTAATCTCTAGAAGGATTTTTTTATAACAGATACACCATTTAGGGTCTGTTTTTTTTCGTAGGTAAATTCGGGTAAGTAAAAGGATGAAGTAGGTGGAGATAGGTTGAAGTCGGTTGAGATGGGTTGAAGTGGGTTATATTTTTATGCGATGAGTTGAACTTGATTAAAATAGTGAAAGTAGGTTGAAGTAAGTTGAGATTGATATTTTAGAGTTGACCCACAAAAAGAACAGGGCTTTAGTCGTGTACCTCTTGGCTGTTGGAAGATTTGTATAAAAGATTACTGTACCAAAATGGGCTGTTTTTGGAGCAGGGTCTTTGAAACGTAACAACTTGTTTACCTATTATAACAGATACAGAACTGAGCCTTTTTTTAATTCACAAAAGTATTATCACAAAAATATTTCCAAAAACAAAAAACAAGAAACAAGAAACAAAACGTCCAGCCACTCCCCTACAGGCCTTGCGCGTAGCCTTGAGAACACCGCTCACTGCACTTGAAGAGCACCGCCTGGAGGACCGCAATCGGGCCACCAAGGTCTCCAATTCTACTGTTGTCCAGCATCCCCTGTCCAGATATCTGAACTCCATCCTTCTTACCTCTTTTCTCACCAATCTTGAACCACCTTCCCTATGAAAACTTGTTTATTGGCTCCTATTCGACTGAATTACCAATCCCCAATTGCTTTATGGCAAAAAAAATGACCACAACCCTAGAAAAATCCATTGGAGGAGATCGTGGTGGCAGCTGAATTGATTTAGGTTTTACGAGCAAATAGAGTGAGTAGGCGGTGGTGGCAAAGGGGCAGTTCAAGCTCGATGCGGCCTTCACTGTTTAGGGTCGACAGAGACTCTGGATTTGGGTTCAATGGTGTCTGGAATACCGCAGCTTAGATGGTAGCTTCAAGTGGTGGCAGAGCTGGGCTATGCTCTGGGCTGCGGTGGAGGAACTCTCTGTTTTATGTACTCCTTGATCATCTGTACAGTATAATTTCCAATCCATAGTATGATTCTTGAATACCTTTTGATTCCTTGCTGTCTACCTGCACTAGACTACAGATGTGACGACAGCATATAGTAGGTCTTTGTGCACACACCGAGTTCTAAGGTTGAGAGAGCTTTGTTTTTTTAATCAGAAAAAGGAATAACTTATTAATGAAAAGTAATATGACATATACAATGAATATCTCATAATGAAAGTAAATCTAAAACATTAAATTGAATAATTCTCTCCAAAAAGCCAATGGTAAATATACTGTCGACCGGCTGTGAACTTGTAGCAGTATTCTTGCCACCAATCGTAACCGCATTATTTGATGTCAATGCATCTTTCCCGAATATCGGCGACCTATAGTATAACTTCATGGAGCAGATGTTCAATTGACGTGGTAGATTGCACTTGAAAAATAAGTTGGTACCCTTATTTTTCAGGCCAGACCAACGGTAGATTTCCTCTCTAATCCTCTTCACATAGTCACACCCATAAAAATAGGTGTTCCAGAGTCTCATCTTCTCCATTGCACAACACACAAGAAGCTGTCATTGAAGGGAATGAACTTAGTCAATCTTGCTTTGACAGGAGGCGTGTTATGTATGAACAACCAGCATGTGAATGAATGCATTGGTATGCAGAGCCTATGTAACGCCTCCAAAATGATAATGACATGATTTACGGAAAACTGCAGTGGAAGACTTAATAATAGAAGATACTACTGCTATCCTGATAAGGACAAGGCTCACTGAAACGGTTTCATCTTGCAACTCATGTTCACGTACAATCACAAAATCTATTAAACTGCAACACTTCAAGACCAAAGTCCATAATAGCTCAACTTCAACACCATTGACTTAATCATACCATGTGCTAACTCGCACTCCATACTACACAAGTATATTGAATATAGATCCAACTTGACCTTAAGGTCGATCCCAACATTCATGATATATTGAATCCATTGTGAGCATCCGATGACTTCCAAAAGGGTTTGGTAAAAGGAGAAACATGCGATACTTCATCACCTAAAATGGAAAACATGAAAACAATTTGAAAATGTGAACAAAAACTCAGTACATACATTCTTGTATTGTAAAATGAGCATAGAAAAACTGCTGGCGGGTACCCGCTTTTGTAATTCATTTAGTTGGCAATAACAATGAAAATGAAAATAATATGAAACTGAATTGTTCATTATTATCTGGATGTGAACCCTTGCAATGATATGATCTATACATAGGTGTACACCTGCCAATTTGATCAAGAGTTGGCCTGAAGCAGCGCGGATAAATGATGGGCTGACGCCCTATAAATAATAACTGACGGTGCCACAAGTTAAATGGCAAATCACTGCCTAAACTGATTCATTGATAAACTCATTAAGAGTTGTAACTTGATAAAAATGTTATGTTTTCTGAAAATACAGGCAATGGACGTACCTATCTTGAGTCTTTAAGAATGTCATCTAACTTGATAAAAGTCATCCGTTTCATAAATGTCATCTGACTTGAAAAATATGTTTTGACTTGATAATACTTATGTATAACGGGGAGCGATAATTATGTCTCGACTCTGTTTCATAAATGTCATTATAAGTATATGTAGTCAGTAAATGATCTCTGCTCGCATAATTAAGTAAGTAAAAGTATGTGTAACAGAAATTGAGTAATTAAATGGTACACATAACTTGGGTATTTCAATATAACTTCAAAATTGAATTGGTGAAAGTAATTAAATTTGATATAAAGTAAATGAAAAGTAAAATAGACAACAGTGAGATAAATGAGATTATAAAGGAAAAGCCTTGATGGTGACGAATGAAGGAGTGGTTGTGGCCTTTTCTGAGATAGGTTGCTGATACGGGTTTAAGGCTTGCTGATGTATAGCTTGGTTCAAGATAATAGCAAGTACACTAGATTAGGTTGATAAATACATTTGATACACTATGAATTGAATAAGTAATAAAGGTTTGAGGCCAAGAGAGATGTATCTGGGTTCAAAATAGCGCAAACTGTAATAACTTGGTCTGATAAATATGATTTTTGAGTCATAACTCTCCTCACTTCTCATATTTCATTCATAAATCCACTAGATATAGAATTCCATCTCAAATGAATCATTGAACTCAAAAGAAGCTATTAAGCTCACTAAGCTTGGAATTTTCTTTGTAAAATTCATAAATAATTCAAAGCTCAAAAACAAGCTCCCAAATTGTACACTTGTCTTCTTATTTCTCATTGATTAAGTTAAAAGCTCCATGAAAGTCCATGAATATTCATCTCCCCCTTAAATGACCTTACTTGGCCCAAATATACAAAATGAATGCATTATCAATCTCACTGAATATTCATTATTGCACTTTACACAATTACTCAAAATGCTTTCAAAAATTACTAAACTCAAAATACTCAATCAAAATTCATGAAATCTTATAGGAAATTTGGAAATAATTTTCATGACCTAAAATGGAAAACATGAAAACAATTCGAAAATGTGAGCAAAAACTCAGTACATGCACTCTTGTATTGTAAAATGAGCATAGAAAAACTGTTGGTAGGTACCCGCTTTTGCAATTCATTTAGTTGGCAATAACAATCAAAATGAAAGTAATATGAAACTGAATTGCTCATTATTATCTGGATGTGAACCCCTTGCAATGATATGATCTATACATAGGTATACATCTACCAATCTGATCAAGAGTTGGCCTGAAACCGGACGGGTAAATGATGGGCTAACGCCCTGTAGATGATAACTGACGGGGTCACAAGTTAAATGGCAAATCACTGTATAAACTAATTCATTGATAAACTCATTAAGAGTTGTAACTTATATGTATATATATTTGTATATGTATATGTATACATATACAAATAGATATATATATATATATATATATATATATA
>JACYFF010031955.1:70103247-70120822 GCA_017589665.1 Selenicereus undatus
TTTGTAATAGAAAAAAAAAATAAATGGAAAAGACAAAGAAAAGACCAGAGAATCATTCCATTTGGCTTAAAGCATGCCAATCTTCTTTGAGCGCTACTCATGCCCGGTTGACCAGGATCTTCTATGTCATTTTTTTAGTAGAAAAAGATGGGTTTGATCCTGGCTGGGGTATCATAGCTAGTGGAAGGGAAGTGTTCTCTTTTCTTAAGTAAAGTTAAGTTCCCGCTTGATCGACGAATTTCACAACTGAACTGACAGATCGAATGAGAGAATTTAGATATAGAAAAGTCAGATGTCAAGGTGGTTTGATTTTTTAGATATTTTCGTTATTGTTTTAACTCGAAAAGTTAAGGAAAAAAAACTTCTTTATTATTTCTTCTTTATTAATTGAAAATGATTAATAATAAAGTCATTTTGAATTATCTTATAGATTATTACTTAGATAATAATCTAATATATTACTTTCTATTCTCTTTCTATTTCTAGAGAAAAGCTCGAGAACAAATACTTGAGCGAATCTGCTATGCTTTTGATTTTCTATGAGCCGAAGAAGATGTTCAGTCTGATCTTTTGTATGCCAGCTTTCTCTAGAGGCTGCCGGGATTTTCAAATTATTTAGTTCATCTTTTCGAAGATATGTTGAAATTTCTTGTCCCATTTCTCATTCAATAACTATTAACCTGGCAAGTAAGGGATATGCGCTACACTTTTCGTTTTCGGAGCTCTCCCTGCAGGTCCTTTGTTTTTCCAGGCGTCAGAAGGGCTATTCCATATCAGCTGATATGCTAGGCCCGAAAAGGACTGAAAGAACTGACATTAGGTCGTGACTTGAGAGTGAGGAAAAAGAGCGGTAAAGAAGTAAGGAGGTCGACTAGTTCGACGCTTGATTGAACTCAGCATAGTTAGAGGAGATAGCTTTTCTTTCTATTGTTTGAGTTGAATCAGTTGACGCTCGAACGTAATTGAATTCATTCAACAATAAAGTTTGAGATGATTTGGAGAAGAATGCATTCCTCTCCGAGAAATAAAGTGTCATATCATAGCTACGATAGAGGGCTTTACCGGTCTTAAGATAGAGTCGGTGTCGGTAGCTGTTCTTGCTTAGCAGGATCAGCAACGAGAAGTTTTCCTCTGCTGGAAAACAGTCCTTCACGGAGATGGGAGCTTACTTGGCTATTGCTGGTTTAGTAAGCTAATCCCTTTATGATCATTATGATATTAAGTTTTGGATAGAGAGTCCAGGCTTTTTGGTATCAACATAGGAATGGGAGCTGTTTGAATGGATGCCTTGATACCTTGTTGAATAAGCCAAGTCAGTAGCCTTTCTTTTATGCAGGATTGCCTGTTGATGCAAGGCAGAAGGGCTAGTTTGATGCCAAGAAGAAGCTGTTGGAGGAATAACGGCAGCTAAATCATATGCTGCACAGTACAGTAGTATTTAGGAAATTCCTAGGGGCAGAGAATTGACGGGACTTTGAGTTAGTCTTGTTTTGATCCCATTTGGTAAGAGGAAGAGATTCCAAGGGCATGGGAATGGAATCCCTGGATTTCTACTTGAAGTTAGGCTTAAGTGTACCAACCTAGAAAGACTAAGAGAGAACTGGTAAAGACTAAAACTACTTCAATCTCAAACTTCATTCTAAGGGAAATGGATAAAGAAAGTCAGTCCTTGACTTCATATACTGATTGTGGCTATAGACTTCAGAGCAGTGTAAGGCTTTTTCCTACAAAGGTTTAGCGGGTGAAGGATGATAATCCCGGTAAAGAAGATTTATGGAAAGCCAGACTTATTGGATAAGAAGAAATGGGATATGGGCTGAAATTGGTTTGATTCTAAAGTTACGGTTATTTTTCTCTGACGTAAGTCATCATAACGGATGAGCCCTGAGTCCTACATCTAACGCTTCAACAAGTGTCGATTTAGTACTTGCTAGCTTCTCAATCTCCCCTTTAACTATTGACTACTATTTCGAATGACTGATTTCCTTGGTAAGACATGCGAACTCTTTCTTCTCAAGGGCTTGTAACAAAAGAAAATCTTACTTGCAAACATTCAACTAACTTCCTGACTGACTTGCTATGTCACCGGACTCTGGAAAGATTTCTTCTGAAAGGACATCTAACTCGAAATGTCAATATAGAACTCTTAATCTCCAACTGAAATTCAGATTCCGACATCCCAGGCATCAAACTTCCTCTTAGGTGCGTAAGGAATGAAATCCGGGACATTAACCTCTTATGTTGAGGCCATATTCAAATAAAAAAAGCTTATCTTTTCCTCTGTAAGTTCCCCTTACAAGAAGAGATATGAAAGAATATGAAAGATAAGGCTTTCATACTGCCTTTATTACCTTCTCGGGGAGCGTCATACGGGAGTAGGCATAAAGGACGTTTTCCAAGCCTATTGATCTATTAGCGGATAAAGGAAAAGATCCGATTCTTTGTCTAAGGCATTTACTCTCGGGCTAGTGACTCAAAAGACGACTTTGAACTCAATCTTTCAAACTTCCTTGCTTCCCAACTTAGTCTTTTGACGGGAAAGTAGAAAAGAAATTACTGATGAGGAAAGAAATTTAGCCAATTAATGTAATCTTAGCCTATGGATCTTCCAGGCTCGGATCGGACTATTACCGTAGATGAACCCTGGGAAGAGACTAAGGAAGAGGATGCCGTATAATTCAATCTCTTTCCCTGGGGTTAGTCTCCTACCTGGTCCTTTCGAAGCACTTTTCATCTTTCTGGTGAATAGCCCGGAAAGCAGTAGAATTGACTCCGTGACTCTCTCGTTGCCGATGAACTAAATAATTTGAAAATCCCTTCTATTTAGTTGTTACCAAGCCGCATATATCCAGAATTCGAATGCAGGAAATCCGTCTTTATTTTTTGTTGTGAAAGGCAACTTTTTTATAGTAATAGAATCTGCGGTTTTTAGTAATGGATTCTTTGTTTTTCTTTACTTCTTTGATGCTATTAGTTACAGTTGTTTTTCTCTCTTTTTTCCTTATGAGTAGCTTTAAATAATAGTGACCTATGAGTCAAAGTAAGAGAATAGGCCGTCAGAGTCTACAGAGATGTTAACGGCTAATGGATCTGAATCAATGGGACTTTGAGGTGAATCACAGGGATTTGGCGGGAATAGAAAGATTCATACTTATCCTTCCTGTGCTTCTAAGACTTGACTTTCCTAGCTTGAAACAACCATTCTTCCCACCCTGTAAAGAGATAAAAGAGAATATAATACTGTATTTCTAACTAACTTTCGTCGCCTCTTTCTTCAGAAAGGTAGGTTTTTCACTAAGAAAGAACTCTTTGCCACCTTAGTCCTCCAGATTAGACGCAATGGGAATTGATTAAAGGGCTTTATGAGGTCAACCCCACCCCAACACTTGGTAGTTTAGAGTTACGCTTGTTCAATAGATTTAAGGGGATCTGGATAAGAGGCGAAGAGCCAGAGAAAAGTCTTTCTATCTAGTTGGAGGGAAATCACTTCTTATTCCCTGCCTGAGGTTCGTTTCAACTTGAACTTTGAACCACCGGAACTTGAAACAAGAAAGAACCCTAACCAAAAGCCTACTCTTAGTTGCTTAATAAACTCGTCAGATTTGTTTCAGTGCTATTAGTAATGAGTGAGTAATGAGTATTGCTCACGAACGTTAGAGTAGTAGTAGTTTAACTATATGCTTGGTAAGTGGTAGAAGTAGTAAATATTTGTCTTATTAGTAAAAGTAAGCAAAAAGTCTTAACCATCTTTCAGTGAGTTAAGTGAATAATTGGTATTGCTCACTTTTTAATAAGATTAGTTGCTTTTTTTGTTATCAGTATCTCTATGCCTTGGTAATTCAATCTCTGACGTAGTAGTTGCTCTTTTTGTGAATATCTCAATAGAGATGTGTAACTCATTAAAAGGTCTTTAAGTAGCTGCTTCAGTGACTAGATTGATAGTTGCAAGGATAGGCCCTTCTTTGGTTGAAGTATGTGTCCGGGCCTATAGTTCTTGGTATTGGTGGGAATGCGTATTAATAGACCTGGGCCTTCTCTTCCAACTAGACTACTAAGCCATAAGCCCGTCGTCCTCTCTTTTTTCTTCTCAGTCTAGTTCAGGTATGGGGCACGAGCGAACTCTAAGAGTTGTAGCATTTGTTCCTGCTTTTATCTTTCTGTAAAGAGTATCTGAGTCTAGTAGTTTCAGTAGTGCTTTTGTATGTAATCTTATTGGGCTTGGTATGTTGTTAATTAAATAGCCCTATGTAACACCATCCTACAACTGGTCTATACAAAATATATATATAATAAAGAAGTCCTAACTTTCACCTCTTCTTTCTCACTCTTAACTCTTCCTCACTCTCCTATAGAGATGCAGTAAGGAATTGACTGATAGTCTGTCTTTCTATTGCTATTTGAGTTAGACGTCCTTACAATGATGATGGACAAGCGGGAAAGGAAGAGTTGGGGACGCAAGGACCAAGTCCCTAAGATAGCAATTTCGCTTATCCCTTTGATTCCCTGTGGGGTGGTAACTTACTGAAGAATGAGCAGCCATAGAAGAGAATCTTAGTCTTCAGCTGCTATTATAAGAGAATAAGCTACTTCAGAGTAAGTTGGAGGACAGTTAAGATTGAGTAGCCTTTGGAGATTGATTAAATTACTAAACCTGTTTCAGGCTCCTTAGGGACTTATCCTAATGAAAAGCCTGGGAATAAAAGAAGATCCTTTAGTCCATCTCTTTAGGCTCGGACTGACTATTTCATCTTCTACTTTAGCCGGGAAAAGCCTCATAAGAGAATCCACTACTTTAGCTTGGCTTAGACGCATTCCCCGTAAGCCGTACTTGACTTCATTCCTCGATCTATAGAGTAGATAGAAGCCCCTGACCAAAAGCTAGTCTGGAAGGAAGAAAGTATCTAATTGCCCATCCTTCAACTGCTATGGGAGGCCTAGCAGTATTTTATTACATTAAATAAATAGAGCAGAGATCTCTACTTGCCTGAGGACTTCGCCAAGGAAGAGAAAGACGACTGATTTCTTTTGTGTTGTTCCCAGAGTTTCGCCCCTTCGTCCAGTATTAGAGCCATAAGCCTTGGAATGAGAAGGGCAAGCTTTTAGTTTGATTGACCGAGCGCAGATTGAGTTTCAAACCGTCACTTTCTTGAAAGGTGCAGGCCTTTCCTTCTTTTGATCGGGGACTAAATTCCATGATAATCAGATCCTTTATCTTTGAGTTCCTTCTTGTAAGTCTTTACTTAAGTCGAGCCATAAGCAGTATTATATTAGAAGTAAGAAGTAGCGGATTGACTTCGTTTTAGTCTTGACTTTTCAATGCTAACGTTTTTTGTTCGTCTTCCTTACTTTCCTCTTGGAGTTCAACTGGAACATTGAGAAGTCAACAACCATTTATGAAGTTGAAAGTTAGGGAAAAAGCTATAAAGACTATAGTCTATCATTTCCGGTCCTGGAGGAGATGAGAAGCCCGAACGAATATCAGAAGCGACTTCTGAGTCAAAGGTAGCCTCCTTTGGGCTTAACGCGCCCTTATTCAATTAGATTCAAAGTCTACCTATTTCATTAATCCAGAGGCCCCGATCGGGAGTTCTCTATATAAGGATTAGCACTACTAAACCTGGTTAATCTATTCCCAAACCGGTCCCTTACTATTCCCAAGGATTCTACTACTATTTACTATTCCCTAGATCCAGTCGGAACTCTTACGGACTAAATGCCTTTACAAGGAACTATGAGGTTTTGTTACGGTTCTGTAAAGAAGTGGACTCACTGTAAAGATGGAAGACCCTTAGGTCAGTCCTTTTAGTCGTCCCCTTTCCGTTCTCAATTCCTAATTCCTATGCCCTCCTGGCTCTAACCCTAGATGATACGGGAGTAAGGCAGAAAGCAAGAAAGAAGTCATCTTTCCTTCCCCGGTCTGACCCTAAAGGCTCTGCTCTAGGCTGATCATCCTATTCCCCAATAGTTGACTTTAGTGCTAACTTCGATCTCTTAAGTTTGAAACAGTCGATGATGGCATCAAATTCAGAGGAAGTTCAAGGGAGGCCTATCGCGGGCAAGATCAGGATGTCTCGTTATTGAGGAAGTAATACTAATTGCTTTCATATTTCTGTCCTCTTAGGTAGATGGTAATAGGCGGAGAGGAGAATGGGAGGCAAAAAAGAGGATTAAACAGATTGATTTTAGGCTGAAAAAGTGTGACATGGCCCCTAAGGTCATTAAAAGGCCAATTATTGCATCTTCCCATTCTGAAATGTAATCACTCAAAGGCTATCATTCAATAGCAGGTTTGCAGGAAGACATTTTCTTGGTCTATTTTCACATAAAAAATATTGAATTTTAGTTTGAGTATATAATTTACGATTTCATTTCCCTTTTTTTCAACCGGCTGAAGAAGGTCTTTCTGACTTTGGGAAAGAGACTGTAATCGCTGCTGCCATGCTTTATACAAAAATTCTCCAGGTTAGTGCATGGGAGAAGGGCTTTCTGATAGAACGCTTTTTTTTCTTTTTCTTTACTCCTCATTAAAAAAAGGGATTGAAACCACTTTGCCCTTCTCGGGCTTTCGGGTCCCTAGAAAGATTGGAATGGGTTTTGACTCCCGGATAGATCAGCAGGCATAGCACCCTATGGAGTAAGGGGAAGGCCAACACATTATTGAGGACGCTGGTGAACGGGTAGGCATCGTAGATGGGGAGTCTGAAATTCCATTTTTGACTTTAGCAGAGTAGAGAGTAGCAGTTAATCATTGCAGCTCAACGCTTTTTCAAAGCATGGGAGAAGAAAGACAGGAACGAGACGCTCTCAGTCTATAAGTGCAAGCAAAAGACAAAGTAAATCCGGCTCCAACAGGATCTTTCTCACACTCGGAAAAAGAGAATTCTTACTGCTTTTATTTTGACCATCATAAAAGAAGAATGAGTCAATCTGCAAGAGCCGCTGAATCTTGACTTCTATGTCAACGAAAATCAAACTAAAGCGCCTCATGTTTACAGCTAGGTTAGCCGAGTGGTCCACTATACTCGCCTGGCATGACGGAGTAGTGCTGCCCTTATAGAGTTCTGCAAAAAAGACGCCCTCTCTCACTCCGCACTTCAACATTCTCTATATACGTTAAGGTGACGATGAAAGAGGCCCACTCTTATGAAGCATAGTATGATCGTAGTTGGGTTTGAAAAAGAAAATGGCTACGCTTAAAGTTACGGGGTCTATTTTCTCTAACTTGACTCAGCTTGACCTACTTGACTCAGCGGTTAGAGTATCGCTTTCATACGGCGAGAGTCATTGGTTCAAATCCAATAGTAGGTCAAACCGGCCGAAACCCCTGCTTCAGATCCAGATTGACAACAAGGAGTCAACTGAATGACCAAAGCATCGGCTGTTATAGATATTATTGAAGGAAGCTTTTTTATATAAATAGCAGAGCATATCAACTGTCTTCGTCAGGCGCATATACGCTGCAGAGAGCCTAATTATGACGAAATATCGTAAGTAAGAGAGATGTCTTAAGCAAAAGGTGGCTTAGAGTCGGCGAGAAGTCAACGTTGATCCGCTTTTTGAGTTCGTTTGAGAAGGAGAAGAAGCGGGGTAGAGTAATGGTAAACTCATTAGGCTCATGATCTGAAGATCCGGGTTCGAATCCCAGCCTCGCCTTCTACAATGGGGGAGTGAGCTCTACTCGTCAGGCTGCTCTGCCACTAGTTACAGTAAAAAAAGTTAGCATTTCTTCATTGGGTTAGTGTTCAGTCTACCTGGATCTTTGGAGAAAGAATGCCCGTGGCATACCAAGCCCAAGAGAAAAAGAAGGAGGGGAAGAATCGACGAAGAATGACGAAAAAGAAAGAGTTTTTTTATGGAAAAGTACAAAAAAGCGTGACGAGAATGATAAACTCTTTATGTTAGAAGGTGCAAAATCAATGGGTGCCAGAGCTGCTACAATTGCTTCAGCGGGAGCTGCTGTCGGTATTGGAAACGTCTTTAGTTCCTCAATCCATTCCGTGGCGCGAAATCCGTCATTGGCTAAACAATTATTTGGTTATGCTATTTTGGGCTTTGCTCTAACCGAAGCTATTGCCTTGTTTGCCCTAATGATGGCCTTTTTGATTTCATTTGTATTCCGATTGTTGAGTTATTATATTCAAGTTTTGATGATAACAAATCCAAGTGTAAAAATGTGTCCAAGTAGTGTTGCTCCAAACATGATCTGCAAACAGGCCTAACTGGTGTTTGTAATCTTTACTGTGTTAACTGGTTTGCTACATGTGAGAACAAGTCCTTAAAACAGGTTTTAAATTGGTGATTCTACATTAAGTCAAGAACGCCATCTTACAGTTGGTTGTAAGGCATGTTCACAGCAGCTCTTCTAGCAATGCAAAGAACAATTCCAACAAACAAGGTAGCCTTGATGTTCCCAGCAGCTTCTCTAGCGATGCAAAGAACAACCCCAGCAAACAAGGTAGCCTTGATGTTCACAGCAGCTCTACGGATCTTGGACAAGATTCAAACAAGAAGTCTTGGGTATATAGGCTTTATTATTTAGACTCTTGTTAATATGCCAATATTGAAAAAGCTTTTTAAACATCTCTTGAATCGGTATTTGCGCTAAGTGCTTCAGAACACCAGACTGCGAACAACCCTGCAAACAGGGTGCCTAGGGTGTTTCTGACCTGAAGTGGCCATACCCGATTATCCTTGAAATTATTATTTCGGTTGGCCAAAATCTCCAGAATATTTTCAAATGTTATTCTTCTGGAAAATATATTTCTTGAATATATTATGGGAGATTTGGGAAAATAGATTTTGGGAGATTTGCCAAAATTGGAAGATTTTCTCTGCCCATATCTTCGGATGTGATAAAGTTTTTAAAATGCTAAAGATTTCTGGTTGCCTTACTTAAAGCTTACCCACGGCTATAAGGAGATAAAGGTTATCTCTTAAGATAACAAATCCCTTAGATTTTGGGAAATGTTTTATCACTAGCCGTTGGGAGTTTTTTCTCTTGAAAAATCACCTTCCAAACTTAGGTGATTTCCTTTCCTCTCCTTAGTTTTTGACCGTTGGAATTTATGGTTAAAAACAGTTCCGTTTTCACTGAAAAGGAGATACATACTGAGCGATAGAGAGAAGAAAGCAAAAAGGAAATCTTGAAACACAACATTCCCAAAAGGCAAAATTTCAAAAGAGGTTTTTCTAGTGAAAAGAATTTTTGAGCTTCACTTGAGAAAAGAAAAACCAGTTCAAGTTGTGTTTAAAGCAAGCTTTCAATATATTGGCATAATAGGATCTTCATTTGTACCTTACATCTGCTTAGTGAGAAGCACCCCAGTAAGGTGTTTTTGACCTTGATCTCAGATCAGTCAAAAGTGAGTGAGTGTGTCCTAGTCGTGTGAACTTTGGACGTGTCCAATCTGGTGAGATTTGGACGTGGTGTAATCTGCCTTGAGAAGGAGATTACTTGGTTGCAAGTTGTAACAAGTTGTGTTACATTTGTAACGAGTTAAGCCCGGTTATAGTGAAGTGGTTAAAAGCCTACACGAGGTAGGTCGTGGTTTTTCACACCTCAGTTGGGCTAGAGGTGTTTTCCACGTAAAAATTGTGTGTGCTTTAATTTCGCATTCATCTTGGTGATTTTCGTATTTCCAATATCTGAAAACACCCCCTGCAAACAAGTCAACAGGGTGTTCGTCATCTGAGAACAACCTCAGTCAGGGTGTTTATTACTTATAACGCGAAAATCAGACACCACAATTCACCCCCCTCTTGTGGAAGTGGACTCATAAATCTAACAAGTGGTATCAGAGCAGGTTCTCTCACAACAAGGCTAACACCTTGAGAGATTCTGAAAATGAGTACACCACAAGGCATTCTTGAAGGACAATCCATCACTCGTCCACCCTATTTCAACGGCCAACATTATAGTTGGTGGAAGAACAGGATGGAGAACTACATTCAGGCAGAAGACTATGAGTTATGGATGCTCATCAAGAACGGGCCACTTGTTCCCTACAAAATACTTGAAGATGGCAAGAAAGTTTCCAAGGAACCTTCTGAATTTGACTCTGAAGACTACAAGAAAATGGAGAAAAATGCAAAGGCCAAGAAGCTACTCTATTATGGCCTAGGACCCGATGAATACACTCGCATCTCTGAGTGTGAATCAGCCCAAGCTATCTGGAACGCCTTGCAAGTTGCTCATGAAGGTACGAGTCAAGTTAAACAATCTAGAATTGAGCTACTTATGCGACAATATGAGTTGTTTGATATGGGTGATCGTGAGACTATAATGGATATGTATACACGGTTTACCCACATAACGAACGAGTTAAAATCCTTGGGAAAATCCTTCACCACTGAAGAGTTGGTGAGGAAGATCCTTAGAATTCTACCTCGTACGTGGGAGGCCAAAGTAATAGCCATCCAAGAGGCTAAAGACATGAACAAAATCACCCTTGATGAGGCAATCTCCAAACCTATGAACTCCGGAAAAACTCACAACAGAAAGAGGAGCAAAAGAAGGATCGTGGGCTTGCCTTGAAAGCACATGAGGACACTGACTCTGACCTTGAAGATGAAGATATGGCCCTAATGTCCAGAAAATTCAAGAAATTCTTCAAAAAGGTCAAGGAGAACAACAAAAGAAAAGAATTCAGTAAGTCCAGAAACACCCCTAAAGATCAACCTATAGGGTGTTTCAAGTGCGGCAAACCAGATCACTTAGTCAAAAATTGTCCTCTGTTTCGAGAAGATCAGATGCCAGAACAACCTCGAAAACAGGGTCGAAAACACCCTGTCAACAATCTGGGCAAGCGATTCTCGAAAGCCATGCTGGCTGCTTGGGGAGATTCCTCTGAAGATGAAGGAGAATCTGAAGCTGAAGAAGAGGTCGTAGCACTGATGGCACAAAGTGACTCAGATTCAGATGATGAATCAACAATCAGCTTCACAGATCTTAAGAACAAGGTACATGGTCTTAACAAAGCTACTTTAGAAGAACTTCTATATAATGTGATAGACACCTGTGCTGATCTAAAAAGAGAAGTTCGTGACCTAGAGCTTGAAAATGAAATTCTTAAAAATGAAAAACTTGGTTTACATGAAAATATTAACATGCTCAAAGAAAATCTCTTTATAAAAGAAGGAGATTATACTCGAGTGGAAGAAAAACTCTTTGAGGTGGAAGGAATGGTTGAAGACTTGCTCAAAGAGAACAAGAGCTTGCATGTTAATATAGAAAAACTGGAAACCGAACTTGCCACGACCAAGCGTTGGAACAAGTCCTCACAAGCCCTTGATTGGTTAAACACTCACCACAGTCGAAACAAAAAGGGACTTGGTTATAAGCCTAAACGGACCGTTTATCCCATACATAGGAAGTATGTTGGATTACCTGAAAATATTGTTTGCTTTCATTGTGGGAAAACGGGTCATTATAGATACACCTGCCCTTTAAGAAAACATGCCAATGAAAAGAATGAAAAGCATGTGAAACAAATCTGGATTAGAAAAGATGAGATTTATTTGTCTAAAAGAATGGGACCCAAGTGGATCTGGGTTCCCAAAACTAACCCGTGATTTGTTTTGCAGGCTGAAGTGAGAGAAAACAACCTTATGAACAACCCCACAAACACCCTTGAAAACAAGCAGTTGTGGTATGTCGATAGTGGGTGTTCACGGCACATGACTGGTGAAAGATCAAATTTTCTCTCACTTACAGCTCTAAATGGTGGGAGTGTAGCATTTGGAAACGGCAAGTCTGGGACAATTGTCGGTATAGGTAATATTGGTAAAACTCTCTCCCCCTCAATTGATAATGTGCACTTAGTTGATGGGTTAAAGCACAATTTGCTAAGTGTGTCCCAACTGTGTGACAAGAACAACCTAGTACTGTTTTCAAAAACACGTTGCTTGGTTGTGAATGACGACACAGGAGATGTTGTGTTGAGGGGGAAGCGATGTCAAAATGTTTATAAAGTTAGTATTTCCACTCTTCCCCAAAATAATCTGACTTGTTTAAATGCATTAAATGATGATATAATGCTATGGCACAAGAGACTAGGTCATGCAAGCCTGTCCTTGCTAAACAAACTTGTTTCCAAGGACTTGGTTGTTGGACTACCTTCCATCAAGTATAATGATGACAAGGTATGTGAAGTTTGTGCAAAAGGAAAACAAGTCAGATCTTCTTTAAAATCTAAAAAGTATGTAAGCACTACCCGACCTCTTGAATTATTACACATTGATCTATGTGGTCCCATGAGGATAGTAAGTAGAGGTGGGAAGAGGTATGTGCTTGTCATAGTGGATGACTACTCTCGATTTACTTGGACCCTGTTCTTGGCTTCCAAGGATGAAACGTTTGAAAACTTTATTGCTTTTCTAAAAAGGGTTGAAAAGAGAGTAGGACACTCATTGGTTAGCTTGAGGTCTGATCATGGTACTGAATTTGAAAATGTAAATTTTACAAATTTTTGTAATATGCATGGTGTTGATCACAACTTCTCGGCTCCAAGAACACCCCAACAGAATGGGGTGGTTGAGCGTAAAAATCGTACCCTAGAAGATATGACTAGAACAATGCTTGTTGCTAGTGGTCTTCCTAGGAACTTTTGGGCAGAAGCTTTGAACACATCGTGCTATATTATGAATATATGTATGATCAGACCCATGTTGAACAAAACTCCTTATGAACTCTTCAAAGGCAGAAAACCTAATATTATGCACTTGAGAACTTTTGGTTGTAAATGTTTTGTGCATAATAATGGAAAGGATGTCTTGGGAAAGTTCGATCCTAGGAGTGATGAGGCAATATTTATTGGTTATTCTTCTCACAACAAGGCATACAAAGTCTTTAACAAAAGAACCTTGTGTGTTGAGGAAAATGTGCATGTGCTTTTTGATGAAACTAATACTGTGAATAAGAATGATGCACAGGAAGAAGAGTTTGAATTAGGTCTTGTCCAAAAAGAATTGTTGATCCAT
This sequence comes from Selenicereus undatus, assembly GCA_017589665.1. NCBI lineage: Eukaryota > Viridiplantae > Streptophyta > Magnoliopsida > Caryophyllales > Cactaceae > Selenicereus > Selenicereus undatus. The sequence goes on from JACYFF010031955.1 coordinate 70,116,226, forward strand.
GAGAAACCAGGTGAGAACACCTTGGAGAAAACAGGTACAGAAGGTGTTCCTCAAAACAGCATGCAAAGTGAATACCAAACAGGGGGAAACACCATTGAACCCTGTTCGGAACCATATCCCTAAGGAACCAGCTTGCAAACAGGCACTGAAACAGGATCAGGAGGTGTTCTTGAACCTGATCCTATACGACCAGAGCATGGGTCTGTGAATCCAATTAATCCAAGATTATGGAAGCACCATAGTTCGCACCCTCTTGATCAAATCTTATCAGATATTAATACTGGAGTGCAAACTAGATCTAAACTTAAGAATTTTTGTGCTTTCTATGCGTTTCTTTCTAACATTGAGCCAAAAAGTGTGAATGAGGCCCTTGCAGATTCAGATTGGATCACGGCTATGCAAGAAGAACTTCACCAATTTGAAAGAAACAAAGTATGGCACCTTGTTCCTAAACCTGCAGAAAGAACAATCATTGGAACCAAGTGGGTGTTCCGAAACAAACTAGATGAGTCAGGAACAATCACTAGGAACAAGGCAAGGTTGGTGGTTCAAGGATACAATCAAGAAGAAGGAATCGACTATGAAGAAACCTTTGCACCAGTTGCAAGAATTGAGGCTATCCGAATCTTAATAGCCTTTGCAGCTCATATGGAGATCAAGCTATATCAAATGGATGTGAAAAGTGCATTCCTAAATGGATACCTTAAAGAAGAGGTGTATGTCAAACAACCCCCTGGTTTTGAAAATGGTGATTTTTCAAATCATGTTTTTAAACTTGACAAAGCGCTTTATGGTTTAAAACAAGTTCCAAGAGCTTGGTATGAATGATTGTCAAACTTTTTACTTGAAAATGATTTTAGAAGAGGCAAGGTAGATAATACCTTGTTTCTAAAATCTAAGGGGGAACATTTATTAATCGTCCAAATATATGTAGATGACATTATATTTGATGCAACTCATCATGATTTATGCCATGAATTTTCAAATATGATGAGGAGTGAGTTTGAGATGAGCATGATGGGTGAGCTTAACTTTTTCTTAGGCTTACAAATAAAGCAAACTCCAAACGGCACCATGATCCATCAACAAAAGTATATCAAGGAGCTACTTAAGCGTTTTGGGATGGAGTCAGCCAAACCCATAGACACGCCCATTTCTCCTTCAACCAAATTGGTTATGGATGATAGGAGTCCCTCAGTTGAGGAAAAACTCTATAGGGGCATGATTGGGTCACTCCTATACCTAACTGCTAGTAGACCGGATATTGTTTTTAGTGTTGGTTTATGTGTCCGTTTTCAGTCTAATCCTAAAGAGACTCACATTAAGGCTGTTAAACGGATACTAAGATATATAAAGCATACACCTGATTTATCTCTATGGTACCCTAAAGGTTGCAATCTTGATCTTGTTGGATATGCTGACGCTGATTATGCAGGTTTCCTAGTTGATAGAAAGAGTACCTCAGGTATGGCTCACTTTCTTGGACCTTGTTTGGTATCTTGGGCTACCAAGAAGCAACATTCAGTCGCCATGTCCACAGCTGAAGCAGAATATGTGGCGGCAGCCTCATGTTGTGCTCAGTTGTTGTGGATACGACAACAACTCAAGGATTTTTGTGTTGACACTGGACGCATTCCTATTTTTTGTGATAATACTAGCGCTATTAACATTGCCAAAAACCCTTGTCAACACAAAAGGACAAAACATATTGACATTCGACATCATTTCCTAAGAGATAATGTGGAAAAAGGCTTAATTTCTATGAATTTTTGTTCAACGGAAAAACAGATTGCTGATATATTCACTAAGGCACTAGCTAGAGATCAGTTTGAGAGAAACAGACTGGAACTGGGGTTGGTGAAAACACCCTGAGAACACCTGTTCTCAGAGGTAGATCAAACTGACGAAAAACACCCTATAATACCTGTTCTTCTCTCTTGTTTGTAATTTTTTTTTGTGGTCTGTGCTTAGCGAATATATGTAGTTTGTGTACTCTCATGATTATGTACTGTTGTCTTGGGAGATGGAGAAAGAGTAATCATGACAGACCTTGGGATGAGAAAAGCATGCTCAAGAACAGGCGGCTCGAACAGGTATGTCTTCATTGCTATTATTGATTGCTGCCTGCTAAAATTCTAGGTGTTCTCTAGGTAACCCTTCGTGACAGGTGAGGAGTTTAAAAACTGCCTTGCGTGCGTCTGTCCTCTTCATCTTGCTCTCTCTCTCTCCTCTGTTCTTGCTTTCAAACCCTAGCAAAAAACCTCCCAAAACCCGTAAATCCTCCTTGCGATAATGGCTCCCAAACCTGTTTCTTCATCAATCTCTAAGAGTAACAACATGAGTATACTCTCAATTTCGTCTCCTCCTCGCCCAATTATCCACAAAACCTTCGGGTATCTCACTCAGCTAAACCTCAAAAGTGTTGGGCTTGGGTTGAATGATATTCCCTACCCCTTTGGTTGGGAATTAATGGTGTATGTGGGAACAATCCTTTGTCCCATTCCTTCTGCAGCATGTGCTGGCTCTTCGGGTCTCCAAGACCAATTCTTGGAGAACCCAGATACCATTGTTGGCGATGACTCTGTTCCTCTCGACTCTCAAACTGGAGAGAAGAGGAAAAGGGTAAAGATGGTGGCTAGGCGCACTCGAACGCCAAGAACACGACCACAACTAAGGTCTCGCCCCTCAGAACCTCCGTCTCAACCTCCTCGCAAGTCTGCGAGAATTGTCCTCAAATCAACCCTCAGAACCTCTAAACCCTCCGTTCCTATTGTCGAAGAGATCTCCTCTTCTACTGAAGGGTTCTCGAGTTCTGACTCTGAAGACACCACCTTCAAACAGGGGACACCGGTGTTTTCTGAGTCCTCTGAAGATCAAGCCCCTCCAAAAACAACCACTAAACCTCCTGTGAAGTCTTCTCCTGCAAAACCACCCCTCAAAAGAAAACCAAGAACAGCCCCACTACCAAAAGCTACTACCTCTGTTCCTGCCTCCAAACGCCCAAAGCAGTCCACTCTCTCCCCTATGTCTGACAAACATGCGCAGTTGCTTAAGCGCAATGTTATCAGGGGGAAGGTAGTGTCTGTCAGTTTTTTTGAGGAACAGAGTCTGGGGGTGTTTTTGACCAAGCTTCGAGCCCAAGGCTGGCTTGAGTTGTTTGCAAACACCCAGTTGGGGTGTTCTGTGCCTGAGTTGGCTGAATTCTACGCCAACTGCAGAGTCACCGAAGGGATGATGACAAGTTCTGTAAATGGGCAAGGCATCAGGGTCGATGCGCCCACACTTGGGAAAATTCTGGGAGTGCCCTCACAAGGTTTTGCTGTGTATGTGAGGGAAGACAAAACAGCCATGGAACAAGCCAAGCTCCTGGAAGTGTCCAAACGCCTAAGTCACAAACAGGGTCTGAGAACACCCTGCTCTGTCAAAAAGGGTGATCTGATTCCTCCCCACCAACTCCTTTTCATGTTCGTCATTAAGAACGTGATTCCAAGGGGTCAAGGGAGAAACTCAGCCGACCTTTTTGATCAGTGCCTGGTCGACTTATTGGACAGGGAGGAACCCATCAATCTTCCGGCAATCATGATTCGCCACATTGGGCGAATTGCGAACACCACCCGGGCTCATGATCTCGGATATGGGTTTCTGCTGACAAGGGTGTTTGAGCACTTTGGAATAGTGCTCACACGGCGAGTGGAGGCCCAAGTAATAGATGCAATTGGGATTAACACTCTGCTAGGGTGTGGCTTTGAGTTTGGGGAAGGGTCCGGTTCCAAACAGGGTCGTCGACCACCTGTTTCTGAGCAACCATCCACCAAGGTAGAGGCTGTTCTTGAGGACAATGCTCGCCTCAAGGACGAGCTCTCCGCTGTCAAGGCTGCTCTTGCTGAAGAACAAGCCCTCTCTGCTAAGCGTCATGCAGACTTACTTGCTCTTCTATCCACCCTTGCCCCTAGTATTCCTCCCCTGCAGACGAAACCACCCCCTGCTCCTTGATTGTCTAGGCTGTTTCTGTTTTTTTTATTGTACTGCTTGGCTGATTAATGAAAATTCCATTTGCAGTTTCTCTTGCTTGTTATTCCTTCTCCTATATATTTGTTATTATTGCTTTTTAATGATGCCAAAAGGGGGAAGAAAAAGAGGTGATACCTATTGACATTGACATGTATGAATCTGAACTGACCAACCTGTTCTTGACTTGCTCTTGACTTACGTGAATCCCTATCAGCAGTCATTTTCTGGTTGTTTTGTCAATATGGTCACTTGGTTTGTCATCATCAAAAAGGGGGAATTTGTTGAGTTATTATATTCAAGTTTTGATGATAACAAATCCAAGTGTAAAATGTGTCCAAGTAGTGTTGCTCTAAACATGATCTGCAAACAGGCCTAACTGGTGTTTGTAATCTTTACTGTGTTAACTGGTTTGCTACATGTGAGAACAAGTCCTTAAAACAGGTTTTAAATTGGTGATTCTACATTAAGTCAAGAACGCCATCTTACAGTTGGTTGTAAGGCATGTTCACAGCAACTCTTCTAGCAATGCAAAGAACAACTCCAACAAACAAGGTAGCCTTGATGTTCCCAGCAGCTTCTCTAGCGA
>JACYFF010031955.1:70120922-70153249 GCA_017589665.1 Selenicereus undatus
TGCTCTTGCGAGCGACTCAGCTGCAATTGGAATGCTTTCAACAATTGAATTGACTATCTATATGGACGATCCATTAGGTTCTTCGATTTCTTCCGATTCTTCAAAACAAAAGTTCTTTTCTTTTTTTTTTCTTTCAGGGGCTCAATAAGAGGCATTGTGCGTTCTGTTCGAAGCGTAATGCAAGACCGAGTAGGATATCCGCTGTAGTGTAGCTGGCTTTACCGGTTTCCTGCTCGGTGGTGCGGTCCCCTCACCAGCCCCATTCCACTCGGTGAAACCCATGGCCGGAAAGAAGAGGCCGATCGATGGTCACCCTAAGCACTCACCATGAAGATGTAGATGTTCAGTGCAAGGGCAGACCGCTGTTGGTAGCCTTAATTGCGCGCTATAGATCGGATCCGTCGTAGCTATAGGATGAACCCTGGAAGAGGCCCTTAACGGAGTAAGCAGGTAGGGTGAATCTCCGTAACGATTATAACGGCCGAGCTAACCGTTGATTCAATGTCCTCCTGATCGGGGCACCAGAATGATTGACGCTCTCAACTAGGTCTTTTCCACTCATGCTTAACACATGATTTGTAGAAATCCTCATTCCGTACATCTCCTCGTCAATTTGGGCATGAGCTCGCAGCCGAGGGAGAATGAATGGCTCGGTGACTCCATATTTCACCTTGAAGGGAAAGCAAAGCTACGTCTCGTCAAAGGGCTTACCCGACCCACCTACATCCATCCCCTATTGCCTTTTCTCGTTTATGGAGCGACCCGTGCGTAGGTTTGAATGATAGAGTTTGATTGTTTTCTCATTAATTCGGGATCCTTACCTCAGCGGTGCCGAAGTTTGGTTACGCCTCGGGGGTCTATCCCGCGTCCCCAAAAAAAGGGTTCCCAGAAATAGACTTTCGCACCATGCTAAATCTGGGGGTGGCATAATATAATAGCCTATTAGTTGCTTATGATTTTTGATAGGAGTTGTGTTGTGGCCGACCTGGGTTCCATTCCTGAATAGATTCATAAGTGGGTGGGGCACCAAAAAGGAGGTTTTTTCTTAAAAAAAGTTCGGTTTAGGTTCTTTATAATAATGACAGCCGTATAAAAAGCTTAAAGAGAGATTCCAATCATAATCCTTCAGAAGTTGGCATCACGTTTTGACTCCTCCTCATTGCAGTGTCGTTGAATTCGATTCGTCAACTAAGGTCGTTGGCGCAACTAAGCAAATTCCTAAATCAAATCACCACGTGGGAGCTGCCGACTTTTCATCACACTCACACACATCTTTTTCACTTTTCGTTGACAGATAAGGCTCACTTAATTATCTCCTAGTTGATCGAAACTCTTACGCCTTTCAGATCTATAGATAGTTGCACTCTTTCTTCTTTGTCTTACCTAAATGCCTATTTTCTAAGACCATCCTCGAAATACAACGTGAGACGAAAAGACCTCCTTCTTTACCTATATGGATGGCTAGAAACCAGAATTGGGACAGAAGAAATTCAATTACACCAGCACCAGATGCGCTTACCTGATATGGGAGGTATTCCCAAGATAAGTTGAATGGAACTAGCCTGTGAAGAAACCGTCATATAGCACTCAATCAAAAGGAACCTACTATGCTGACGCTTTTCATACTCCAGCTTATTTAGCTTGAACAGAGGTGCGTAGCCCTTTTTTCTTCTGAAGAATTAGATGGAATCAAAATGTTCTATAGCCCTCCGAGAGCTATAGAAAGAACTGGGGGAACTGGATGTGTTACTTAAGAAAACTCCCACTCAATTAAGGGACAGGTTGGTACTGATACCGAAATAAGTGGCACTCCTAAAAGATATTACCTCCTGGTGTCAATCGAAAGATATTCTCTCTCTGAATACGTAAATGAAAAAAGGAATAAAGATGCTCTTATTGAGCCTGGAACTAATGGGAAAGGAACTTTAAGAGAGGAGGGTACCGCCAAGAATGCAACTAGCAACTTCCACTGGATCGAAGAGAAAAGCAGGATCAAAACTAAGACAATAGATTTTTAGCACTTGTTGATACTAAATCTTATGACAAGGAAAAAGTACTCCTCTGGCGCCTCCAGGTCCAGGATTTCCCTTACAATTACTTCAGCCATCTGTATTCAGCTTAGCCCATACAGGTAAAGTGGAACATTAGCAAGACATCACATCTTAGATAACTGTTCCAACATGAGTCTCCTCTTCTGTTACAAGCACGTGTAAATCGTTAGTCCTAGGACAATGGCCTTTGCCATGCAACTTTGCTCTATCGTCCTAAAGTTGAACATCGCTTTCGTTTCTTTCAAAGCAAAAGTAGTGCCAGGAAGCCTGTAGCAACGTGAACCGGTCAAATACAGGATCGCAAAGCTATAAAAAAGTATGAGAGTTGTTTACAGTTAGATGGAAAGAAAAACTTTCCCCCGCATTGGAACGTAAGCAAGGCTCCATAAAGTCTAGTTAAGCGAGATTAAGGCGCGGGTAGTTGGCCTTGTTTTCGAGTTCCCCCTGCCTGTTGAAATTCTACTCCTAATTGTACCTTAGTTCACCATAGGCGTCTAAAGGGGGAGTGGGGTTGAAGCAAACTTTTTGTGTATGAATGTGGGAGCTTAAGTGGACACTGAGTAGTGAATTGATTGATTGTCTTTGCCTGGAGGTTTTCTCTATCCCTGTGTAAGGGTACTGAAGATATATCAATGACTATCATGAAGCCTATAGTTGAAAGGGCAGCCGACCAAGCCTTGTAATATATTCCGCAATAAATGTTTCATTTAAGGAATAGAGTGCGGTTAATGGTATTTGGTCACGTTCTACTAAAGCTTCAGAATAGGTTCTTTAGTAGTCTGAAAAGAATGAATACAAACTAAGTCCCAAAACTAATCCACAAAGACGTATCCCAGAATATAGTACAAAAGAACCTCCCACAACAAAGAAAAAAATGAAAAGCATTTCTTTTTCCTCCTCGATATATTGATCTACAATCTTTTTCTTCAAAAGTGCTTTTCTTTTTTTTGACGGCCCACGGGAAAACGTTTTAAGATGCGATCATGAGTCGAACAAGATCAAAACGCAAAACTGTCGACGGGCCGGAACGTCAACCGCAAACGAAGGATGGCCAGGCCCCGGTTCCCACGGTTCCCAGGGTTAGAGTATTCCCTGTTATGAGCCTACTCATATCAGAACGTCAGACGCCGGCCGGCTTTAAGCAACCTTCGCATTTTATGCTGAGATCCCGAGTCTCCAAGTGGGCCCTCCCGGCCACTCACGACCTTGGCTTTTTAGAGAATCCCGCTCCTGTGTCGTCAGACTTGTAGCTTGGCAGTCTACCGGGTGGGTTTGTTTATCTTTCCGGTTTCGAGTGTCTTCTTGGATAGTTATAGCGGCCCATAGGCGCGACATGTACCTTGTGGGGGGCGGCGGTCCCCTGGACATAGTCCTTTTAAGCAGTGGCCATTTAGTCCATGGTCCATTGGATGGTCGGTGCAAGGCCAGAAATTGGAACACATTGATTCCGCTCGTTCGCGTCCTTCGCTTCAGGGCCTGTCCCTCGATGTGGTCAGTACTCTATACTGTCGAGCAGCAAAGCTTACACTTGTTCACTAATTATTACGGTTCACCAGGGCCTCTTTCCTCCTCCCTTTTCTGCTCACTCGTAGGGGTCTGGACCCTCGCAAAGGGGGAGGGAGTCGACTGAACATCTCAGCCATTGGCGGGAATTTCGCCCACATCCGATCCCCAATTCTTCTTCACCCCAGATGATCGTGTTGAGTGAATTGTGACCTCGTAAAACAGTGTCAGGTGAGCAAGAGTCCCTTCGTCACAGTATTTACTTATGGGCTAACAGGTCACACTTTGGCCAAGTATCCTACAAAGAGACTCCCGAAAGCCAGAAGTATTAAAGGAATGGCCATAGGAATGGGCGCATCATGACATCGTAAGATGTCGCCCGAATGAATTAGTTGGTACTAGAAATGTTATCAAAAGTGAATGAAAGGAGTAATAAGAAGTGAACAGGACAGAGACACTTCCCAACCAGAAAGCAAGTTCCCACTGATGGTATACTTAGTGTAAGCGAGCTCTAAGATCACATCTTTGGAATAAAATCCAGTTAGAAAAGGAAATCCAATTAGAGATAAGCTGCCCATGAGCATCATGGCATAGGTAAAAGGGAAAGAGGAGGCGAGAGCCCCCATCTTCCGCATATCTTGCTTATCCGACATGGCATGAATCACCGAACCTGCACTCAGGAATAGTAATGCTTTGAAAAAGGCGTGATTCATTAAATGAAAGACGCTAACCGAATAGTTAGAAATGCCGCAAGCAAAGATCATATAGCTTAATTGACTACAAGTTGAATAAGCTATGACCCTCTTTAGATCGTTCTGTAATATTCCAGTGGTTGCCGCAAGGAATGACGTCATAGCTCCTGCAAAAGTAATAACAATTAAAGCCGTAGGTGGGTATTCAAATAAAGGGGAACACCTTGCTATCATGAAAACGCCAGCTGTTACCATAGTAGCTGCATGAATCAAAGCAGATACTGGAGTGGGACCCTCCATAGCATTGGGTGACCAAGTATGCGATCCTATCTGTGCACATTTTCCAACAGCACCAATAAAAAGTAAAATACGAATCAGAGTTATGGCATTCAATCTCATATTGCTGAAAATCCAAGAATTTCGTTGGGCACTAGCACAAGCAAAAATGGTGGAAAAGTCTATTGTTTGAAAGAGAGTAAAACGACCCCAAATCCCAAGAGCTAATCCAAAATCCCCTACTCGATTGACAAGCATAGCTTTTATAACTGCTTTATCTGCCTAAAGTCGTGTAAACCAAAAATGAATTAACAAATATGAAGCAAGACCTACTCCTTCCCATCCCCAGAATAATTGAAGAGAGTTATCTCAAGTCACCAACGTTGGCATAAAAAAAGTAAGAATGGATAAATAACACATAAATCGAGGGCTATGCGGATCCTCAGACATATATGAAATATAATAAAGATGGACCAAGCTACTTATGAATGTAACCACAATTAACATCACTACGGTCAGGCTATCGAACACGGAGTCAGAAGTGAATTACGAGTCGGACCATTCTGCGAATCGAGCGAGCTACCCTTGCGTGCAATGATGTCGTGGTGAACCTCTCATTCGAATTCAGTTCTCTCCGAACCGTGCGGGGAGGGTTTCCCATCACACGGCTCACCAACTTGATTTTCCGCGGAAACCTACTATCCAAACTGGTCTGGAAAAAGAGGTACGGTCTCGCTTTCCTTTTCCACTCAAGTGTACGGCATCTGCCGTGCTTAGGCCGCTTCTTCCCTTCCCTAATGAAGGAGTCTAGCGCCCACCTTAGTAGTCTCAAATAGAGCGTGCAGGCTTGCCTCTTTTTTGAGTGGGTGATTCACTACCGAAGCGAAGAAAAGGAAAAGGGGTTACTACGAGCCCTCTGCCCCACGCATCTAACCAGCTCGCGTGGTTCACCGGTTCCACCGACGTTGCCCTGTCAGTGATTCAGTCGATACAGAGGTGCGCTTGAAGTCGGGGGTGTGTTGTCCCTATTGGGCCGGGCTCTTCCCCATAACGCCCCACCGTCTAGGCATAAGCGCCCTCTTGCTACCCATATACGAGGCGCCGTCTTAGCCTTCCCTGACGTTGATCGCTCCCACACCTGTAGCGTTCGTGATCGGCCTCCTCAACTGTGTATCGATCGAAAGGCAGCGCGGCACAGCCCCCAACCAAGGGAGTGATTACGTCCAGTATGTCTTCCCTTATTCCCGACATGCTATGGTGCCCCGTGGTGGGTAGGAGCGGGTCGAGTCCGTATCGCCCTGGAGCAACAGCCGCGTTCGAATCTAATCTATCTACTCGACAATTCATTCGGTGACTTCACGGTCGCCAAAGAAGCCCCAAGAAGCATCAAACATTTCCGATGAAATACATAGAGCAATTCTTATATAGCAAGCACTAGCTCCCGGTGCGACTTCATAAAAAGCAATCAAAGATAAGATCGAAGAGAATGAAACGCACGTAGTAGTCACTATAGCGGTTCCTTCTGATCCTAGAAAACGTCCGAAAAACCCTGCTGCGGAACTACCGAGCAAGGGCAAAAATACGATAAGTAAATACATAATTTATGAGTGTGATCAAACAACCAAAAATCAGACAATGACAGAGCGACGAGTGATAGATTGATCGACGTCCGAAGAAGGCTCGACCAAAGAAAGAAGTCACAAGGTAAATTGTAAGCCCCAACGACTTTTGAACCTACGCGCGGAGCATTTTCGGGGACTAGCCTCCTAAAAAAAGTATTGACTTTTTTCTCGACTGAAGAATAATCCATTTGAATTATTTCCTCTTTATTGCCATTCTTCTCTTTCTTTACTGTGCTCTACCCCCTATAAGCGCTAAGGCTGGTAAGAAAAAGACGTCAGATGATCGGAATACGAATGAAATCAAAAAGGCCATCATTAGGGCAAACAAGGCAATAGCTTCGGTTAGAGCAAAGCCCAAAATAGCATAACCAAATAATTGTTTAGCCAATGACGGATTTCGCGCCACGGAATGGATCGAGGAACTAAAGACGTTTCCAATACCGACAGCAGCTCCCGCTGAAGCAATTGTAGCAGCTCCGGCACCCATTGATTTTGCACCTTCTAACATAAAGAGTTTATCATTCTCGTCACGCTTTTTTGTACTTTTCCATAAAAAAACTCTTTCTTTTTCGAAACCCCTTAAGATTAAATGTCGATTCTTCCCCTCCTTCTTTTTCTCTTGGGCTTGGTATGCCACGGGCATTCTTTCTCCAAAGATCCAGGTAGACTGAACACTAACCCAATGAAGAAATGCTAACTTTTTTTACTGTAACTAGTGGCAGAGCAGCCTGACGAGTAGAGCTCACTCCCCCACTGTAGAAGGCGAGGCCGGGATTCGAACCCGGATCTTCAGATCATGAGCCTAATGAGTTTACCATTACTCTACCCCGCTTCTTCTCCTTCTCAAACGAACTCAAAAAGCGGATCAACGCTGACTTCTCGCCGACTCTAAGCCACCTTTTGCTTAAGACATCTCTCTTACTTACGATATTTCGTCATAATTAGGCTCTCTGCAGCGTATATGCGCCTGACGAAGACAGCTGATATGCCTTAGATTTTTATCCCACAAGGATAGAAACTGGGTTGAGTACTACGAAAAAAAAAACTGGATTCTTCCTCGATACTTTTGTTGAGTTTGGCTATGGCTTCTTTTGAATGGAATAGGGGTTCGGGTTCATAATGTGATAACTCATCCATGCGGGTAGTCCCTATCTGCTGTCATGCCCCTCGTCAGGCTGTGTCAAAGTCCCGATAGTCCAATATCTACGATCAAGAGAAACAGCCAATTCACAGTCGGATTTGACTTGCGCCTCAGCTTTCTTCAGGTCAAGACGCAAGGTCCTGAAGCGTAGCTATGTCCTCAACTACGACAGCTACTGGAGCGAGGTTGCGTATATAATAGAATAGAGTGGCAGTTGCCTATTGACAGAAGTCATCTCTACGCACACTCACAACGAAATGAAGGAGGAGGTCCAATTTATCTTACTGTTCCTTTTAGTGAAGTTATTTCAGTCTAATTCGACCTAACAAGAACGGAATCACGCTCTGTAGGATTTGAACCTACGACATTGGGTTTTGGAGACCCACATTCTACCGAACTGAACTAAGAGCGCTTTTCTTATCACAATAGATAAGACTGTAAAGAAAGGGATTCTTTTTTGAACCCAATACTACACCCTGCATACATATACTATCATATATAGTATCAACAAAATAACTTCTTATCTATGTCCCAATTGAATCGATCTCAATGGATCCCCCCTTACTGCCCAGAGGAGAAGAATAGGTAGGGATGACAGGATTGGAACCCGTGACATTCTTGACCCAAAACAAAGGCGCTACCAAGCGAGAAAAAGCTTATTCTTAAAGAAAAAGAGGACGAAACGCTTGCGCGCTAGCGCGTGGAGGCTTTCGAGCTGTAGCTTGCTCCTTTGAAATTAGTCTACAGTGTACTTGACTCTAAAGGTGAGAGTTACTCTAAAGGAGTAGAGATTTTGACTTTTTTCTTTATCGTTTTTTTCTCTATCGATATAGAAAGAAGCCATTTCTTTTTTTTTCTTTATGACGATACTTGCCACTCCTGCTGCTCCTATCAACGCTTACTTACTTATGAGCTTTAGGGGCGTTCACTTACTGTTTGCTTGCATGTTGGGGAAGCCAAAAAAGAAATGTGAGCGCAACGCGCGAAACTTGAGTTCTCAATAATCCGCGTCACACCTTGTGAAGTATAGGTGTGGGGCCTTTTCTTGCTCGTTAGCCCTTTCGTTTTTCAAAAAGGGACGGGGCTTGAAAAGCGAAGCGAGCCTATAGAGAGAGTAAGGCAATTCTGCTATCAATGAACCCAAACCGAAAGAAACAAAAAAACCAGTGCCTTTTTATATTATAGATCGAGACTTGTAGCTTTATTCTTTTCTCATTCCATATTGGGTTGGGAAGAATTGCAGGCGCTGCAAGCGAGAAAAAGCTTATTCTTAAAGAAAAAGAGGACGAAACGCTTGCGCGCTAGCGCGCAAAGCCTTAATGAATTAGAATTCTTTCGAGCGCGACTGAGACTCCCACTTGAATACAACTTCTTCTTTTTGCTTCGACGATCTTTTTTTTTTATGATATCCGACGATCTTCACAATTCCCGTGAAACTCTTTCATTTCCGTTCAGTCTTCTTACGAAGCAAATAGCATTTCCTATTGATTTGTCCCCTGGACTGGACTTATTCAGATTCCGAATTATCCGTCGTTACCCTTACGTTGTTCCCAAGGACTAGCAAAATCGAAATAGCGAAATTCTTGGGTCATCTCAATGGGCTCAGAAACCACACGTTTCTCTGGATCATCATAGCGTACTTCTACATATCCACTCAGAGGAAAGTCTTTTCGTAATGGATGACCCTCGAAACCATAATCTGTTAATATACGGCGTAGATCCGGATGATTGATGGAAGAAACACCAAACATATCCCAAACTTCTCGCTCCCACCGGCCGGCTGATGGAAATAGACTGACTACCGGAGATATTCGTGTTACTTCGTCTGCACTGGTTTGTACGCGAATGCGCGAATTATACCGAGTACTCAGTAAATTATATACCACTTCAAATCTTCGTTTTCGAGAAGGATAATCAACTCCGCAAATATCGATCAAAACTTGAAACCTTGTATAGGTATGCAATTTAAGAAAGCACAACAATTGAAATGGGTATAAAGTATTGGTATCAGATCTATTCCCATGTTCCGAAAATTCCATTTTTTTGACCCATTTCTTGGGTAAAGTCTCCCAACTATATTTGAAAATGAATTGGTTATCCATAAAGATAAAGAAAGCTTTGAAGTAGTTCCGCTTTTTGCTCGAAAAAGAAAGAAAGACTTGTCGGAAATCACCGGTTGGGTTGGTCCAACCTTCAAAGGCATGGGAGTCCTTGGGCATTGCTTAGGCCTATAGAAGTCTGGCTACAACGAAAGATCCCTCACTGCACACTTTCTATATATCTGCCTTCATCCAATCAAAAAGGTCCATACTATAGAAAAGAAGGCTCGGCAAAAAGGAGACTAGGGACCATGAACCCGCTCTTTCATTATTTTTTATAGAATGCTTACTATTTTGACACAAGCTTTTGAGCTCAAAACCAGAACACGAGCATCCTTTAGACGTTTTGGAGTTTTCGCCTTTGGCTTTCGGCTTTGATTTGAAGGTAAATAATAAAAAAAGATTCCTCCACCTCCTCCGTCAACTAAACTTGCCTTGTTTGTTGTTATAGGGGTACTTGCTTGAGTGGTTTAGAGGCAGTTCTGTTGCTACCAACTTCTTTTAAAGTAGTCTAGTAGATCGGAATTTGATAGTGGATCTAAAGTAGGTTTGTGTTCAGCAACAGAAAGAGGTGAGGCGCTGCAAGCGAGAAAAAGCTTATTCTTAAAGAAAAAGAGGACGAAACGCTTGCGCGCTAGCGCGCAAAGCCTTAATGAATTAGAATTCTTTCGAGCGCGACTGAGACTTTTCACTCGAAATTGAATTTTGAATGTTACTTATGTTGCTGAGAGTTCCACTATGCCAAATCCAAAGATGTCTAAAGCTTCGAAGATGGTAAAAAGATTTATGCCGAACTGTTTTTTTTTTATCAAAAAGGCAAGGAATTGGGCAATAAAAAGCAAGGAATATTCGCCCCACCCTTCCACTGATGAGAGATTCGGGCGTCAACCCAGGGAGAAAAAGAGAGGCGCTTGCGGAGAGAAGCGATTGGCGCGTGGAGTGAAAGTGGAGGTTGAGTTGAATACTCCGTAGCTGGTGCAAGAAGGGAAGTTGTGAATAGAGAAACTATCCCATGATGAAAAAAAGATGTAACTAAGGAGATGCAATAAGGAACATCCTTAGTTAAGAGAGGAGAGAAAATAGAAAGCCACCGGTTAGGCTTAGTTTTGAAGATAGGCTTGCTTTTGCTCTGTCATGCGATCATCATGAACCTGCCACCGTCACTATTGAGAAGTTTTGGAAAGCAATGTTCCCAGTTTTTGGGGGCTATGCATGAGGAGATGGTTCAGAAAAACCAGACTTGTCATAAAGTAAAGTACACAAAGTGGATGAGAGCAATTGAATGCAAGTGGTTGTACAAGAAGAAGGAAGGTTTACCCGGAGTTAGTAGTAAGAGGTTCAAGGCTCGGTTAGTTGCCAAAGGCAATGCGCAAAGGGAGAGTGTCTATTTTCATGTGTTCCTGTGGTGACATCTATTAGAGTCGTGTTGTTCATGTTTACTTTCTTTGACTTGGGGCTTGAACTGAAAGATAGGTTCACGGAATTTCGCCCAAACACCACGTCTTGAGAGTAATAATAAGATACTGAAACCGAATAATCATGAAGGGAGGCCAATAACGTTACTCATTCGGCTAAAGAACCAACTCACTCAGGTGGCCCCTGGCTTTCTTTGTACACCACTCGGAGTTCCACTCAATAAGAACAACCCTGACGGGACAGTCAAACGAAAGTACGACGATCGATTAGTTGCGGGAAGTGCAGCTAGCTCATCTCGTCATGATAGAAATGCCATTCTCCTTCTTTCTTCTTTGAAGTGAAAAAGACCGTAACTCTGTTATCGAAAGATAGGATCTATCTATATAGAGAATATATATAATATGCAAAAGGCTCCCTCCTCCTACCAATCGTTAGTTGTGTTATCCTCCGAGGGCCAGCTCGCTCTGATTCATCTCCAGGTAAGGTAGAACTAAATTGCGTAATCCAACCTCTCTCCAGTAGTAAAGAAAAAATGGGACAAACAGCTTTTTATCGAACCTAGCCTGTAGTATGGAGCCTTGGCGTGCCTTTGGCCTCGTCTACCTCAATAGCACTGAATTCAAGGATAATCCAAGGTAGTAATAGCCATCTACCGAGCGACCGCTGCAGTATCGGTACCCATGTTCCGACTTACAGCCATCAATGTCTGCCTTCTCGTACTGATTCGTACAGTTTTGTTATGAATTGAGATCAAAGCCATTTCTGCTCTTCTTGCTATTGAATCAGATGTGTAAGTCTGGCCTATAGAGCTAGCAGTGCATCCCCATTGTTTGTGTTGTGCGCGGTTCCAGTCAACCAAAGAATCCTTCCACGGTCAAGGTATCCATTCAAAATTTTTCTTTATTCAAAGGCCCTTTTTACTTTCCAAGAAAGGCAGAAAGCCATCGATCTCTTTCTTTCCGATAACTATTCGAACTCTATTCTACTATCATTCTTCTCTCGGAAAACCAAGGACTTTCACTCTTATCTCTTCCAGCCAACCGGAACTCTCTCTCCGGTCCGAGCCTTTACGACTAAAAGCCCAGTCCCTACACTTCAATGCCCTACATTTCGTATTTACCCGAGCTGTGAAAGCCGATCAGGGCGCATTCGCCTGTCAGATCAACAAAATGAAAAACCTTTGAATTGCGTTAAGAAAGGGCAGAAAGATCGCTTATTAAAAAGAATTTCAAGAATATTCCTGATAAAAGAGCAGGATATGTTCTTTCTGTATAAAAAAGAGCTGTTGGTTCGAGAGAAAAGGAATATTCAGGTTTAGATGGGAATGCTTTGTATCGGATTCCAGAGCGCAGACTTAGGGTGGAATAATAGCCCTTTCCGTATGAATCTTAACTCGTGTTCACATACGTAATTCTCCCGGGTGGAATTCCCCCAAAGCCATACCTCTCACCAAAGCGGAACACATGGATGGTTGAACGGGCCTATCGGTCGATAGACTACTTGGTAAGTAGCTAGTGGCATACTCTAATCCGATTTTTTTTCTTGGGACAAAACAAGGACGAATGGCTTCCCGAGTCCAATCTCCGGCGCCAGTTGCTTCGATCTTGGAATGTTTCAGAAAACCCGCACCTTTGCTTGAAAAAGATATGACGATCGGGAAATCCGTGGCAAAGGTGCTACGCGCTAGTTAAGTTAGCTCCCGCCAAAGGGAAAGCAGAAGCACTTTATTACACGGACTTTGGGCAAATGAATTTGACTTCATCTTTATCTTTGCCAACTAGATTGCCGTACCTGCTTCTTTACTGATGGATTGGGACTGGGCTGGGAGACTAAACAGATTTGAGTTTCGGTAACTGCAGAAGAATATAGATTGCTGGGGAATAATGAAAAACTGGATAAGACTTGAGGCCAGAAAGAGGCACATGGGAAGATCTATAAAGACGGGAGAGATTTAGTGGGGCTTATGAAAAAAAAACACTTTCTTTTTCAAGCTCGTTCAAAGAATTCCTTAGGACTGCAGTTGGATGTCAAAGATTAGGACAAAGCCTCTTCACTGGTTTTCCACAGACTCAAAGGAGGGACAAGAGAGATGGGGCACAGAAGGAATGAAATTTGAGGTGCGTAGAGAAGTTCCATGATCATTGCCTTGCTTGTACTAAAGTCGAGATTCGGAATTCTATTTGAGAGATAAAAGAGGAGCAGGGTTTATGAAGCTTTCGTAAAGAGGGGATTTTTTGTGAATAGAACCATGCTCGAAATAACTCTTTTTGAGCGAACGGTCACTTAAGAAGCTATGCCGTCCTGACTCCTGGAATGACGTCTTCCGGGTCATTTTTCTCACTGAAATTTCTTAACTAAATCGGACTTCTAGGGCTCCCGAAGTGAGGAAAGACCCTCAGAATTATATTACTAATTCTTTTTTGGCTTCTCATCATATGAAACCTCCAGTATGGTTAGAAGTCAAGCAAAAAGCGGGAGGGGGCCAGCAAACGGCATTGCGGGTTCAGGAAGAGCGTGAACAACTTCGACAGAAGCTGGAGCAGCAATCCCATAAAAGAAATCAGGTACCTAAAATAATAAAGTACAAGGCAGATTGTATTCTGCAATGGGAATTGGTTAGCTGTGTATTCATTTGGCCCTTGGAAGCCCCTAAATATTGCATATTGCCAAATGATAATCAACATCCATTCTTCTTTTCTAATAGAGGTCAAGTCGAAAGCTCCTTCGGTTCGATCCCCAGGTGGGATTGTCAAATGCTACGAGTCAAACCGTTAGTATCAAAGCTTAACGCTTTCGGATGCTATTGCTACGTGCGGGATATCCGTTTTGTTCTGCTGATTTGCTTATTGACTGGATTCTCTTTTTGGCATTTTTTTGCTCCGTAGCCCCTGTTCCTAAGGTCCTCACCAGATCTGGAGTTGACAGTAGTTTTTGATACTTTTGTTGATCAGGTTTGCAGTACTCATCGGGTCCCGAGCCCATATGATTGCGGGGAGACATTGAATAAAGCGGCGCTTCACCTTAAAGAGGAGGTTTTCATCGACTTAAATAGTTAAGAGCAGCAGCCATCAATTACTAAGTATGGCTCTGGGCGAAATCCGTATCTTCAAGCGCTTTCCGCTGGTCTGTCGAAGTTGTGTAAGAGGTGTGGCTCTTTCTGGATTGTTTATCGGCCGAATTTTTCTCTTTCTACAGGTTCTTCGTCAAAATATTTCCCAGTCGAACTTTTAGCGTATAAAAAGGTCATAACTTTCACTTTTTCCATAGAGCCTACTCCTCGCTACGCGGGTATATTTGAAAAGAATTAAGGTAGCTAAGAATCGAATGTAATCTCTTTTCCAAACCCCTGGATTATCAATATCCCTATATGGGGTGGGAAAGAGGGGATCACCAAGAGCTTTATGAACAGGACCTGGGGCATAATCAACAAAGGGGAGCTATGCTTAACGCGTCTTGGCTTCAATGTTCAATGCGTCTTTGCTTTTCTCAGATTTGTGATGAAACAAACGAAGCTTCGAAGGCGCACGGGTAAGGGAAGGAAATTCTATTATTAAATAGGTATTAAATAGGAAAAACAAGGGCTCCTTTCATTTTATGGCCGTGCGTCCACTTTAAAAAAAAAAAAGCAAAAAATAAGGGAACAGCTCCTAAGCAAGACAATAAAAGAAAAGGGGCGAAGCTGGCACGCGGAGTGACGCTACTACGTAACGTTTTTCCACAGCTGACGGCTTGAAAGCAAAATAAGCGTATGCCAACGGTAAATAGCTTGAATTATCGCGCCTCATATCCGTTGTTATAGAGGCGCTATTTACGCCCATTACGATATAATAAATACGTATTAACTTACAATGTCTTTCTGGAGCAGTCATTCGCCGGCCAGACCGATAAGCTTTTTGTGGCTAAGATAATCTGAGAGTGCTATTTCTTAATATGACGTAAGAACCCAACATAAAGAATAGAAAAAAAGTCGAAAAAATCTTTGATCAATTCTAAAGTCATCGAATCGAGAGCTTTCTGCGAAAAACCTGGCCTTAAAGGCATCCGTCCGATCGACTCCTGGGATTGGAAAACTCTTATGACGTTCACTAGTCATCAACCTTGATCGCAGAAAGGATTATTTCGTCAAAGATATCTTCCAAAGATCATCCCTGCCCCCAGAAAGCACGACAAGGCTCGAGTTACCAATCGATTCGGCTTCTATTAGACTTCCTACAGAGAATGGGGCTTCAAAGTCGTTTTGCAGGTCGTCAGATCCGTTGACGAAAAGGAGTGATGTAGGCGATAGAAAGAAAAAAAGATTGAGGCCAGAAAGAAAGGGCTTCTTTGCCGAAAGGCTTCCTTCCTTTGTTTAGAAGTATCCTTTGTACATAAAAGACCTCTATTGAGAGCGCAAGGCGGAAGCAAAAGGTTGAACCGTGACATCCCCTTTACTCTTAGTTACGAGTTTTAGAATTGATCGAGCTGCTAAAGAAATAGATCTTCTTTCCCGAAAGGCTTCCTTCCTTCTTACTACAGGACAGCCCGCTGCTTTTCAATTCTACGGGGCTAATAGGATTTTTCAAGGCCAATTCAAGCGCTTTTCCCATTTCTCATGTTGAGTGAGGGAAACAAGGGATGAAGATTCAAAATAGGCGGGACAGCTTACAGTGTGACGTATTGGTCTGCATCAATTCTCTTCTCGGTGTGGGCTTGCAAGAATGAAGTAGTAATAAGTCCTCGAATCGGGTTCAAGAGTTTCATGTGAGAGGGAAGAACGCTAGCCTTAAAGGAAAGATTTTTCTAACCAAGAAATCGGGCCGGAATAGCTGCTCTTTCGAAGGAATACGCTCCTGTTTCGCAGTCGAATTTTTATTGCATTTTATCGGGATTTTTCGTTGCAAAGAAGAGATAGGCTCTTCCCTCTGGTGTCCCAAATCTTTTTGATTTCAAATTGCGGGTATGCTTCGATCATCCAATTCGCGTATGATAAGAAATGATAAATTCATGTATAGGCTATCGTAGATCGGCCTTCCCATAAACCCTCGGAGGTCAAGACACCAGGAAGAACTGCCGCTCGCTACGTTCCCTCTAAGAGTGAAGGGCAGAGAGTTCTGGTCTCGCATAGGACTTCTTTCTTTCATAGCCAGATAGATGGAAGGAATTTCTTCCCCTCCTATATAGAACAGGCTCAAACATTTGGACTCCTGCGTATCCTTTCAAAAGAAGGAAGCTCTTCTTCTAAAGGCAAAGGGAGATTTTCTAATAAAGTAACCTATTCGCTCAAGAGCAAAAAAAGAGCTAAAGGTATAGGCTTCAATCAAATAAGTATTGATACTTAAATAACGAATTTATAGAACTTGCTTCAATGCGAGGCTTGCCAGGATTGATTATCTTCCAAGGCAACAATCACTCGAACAATAGGGAAGAGGGATTTCACCCCTGAATCTCTTACAACCGCAGTGGATTTTTCAGGGAAGGTAGGGGCACGTTACATTCATTAGAGCGAGTGCGCCAGTGAGTTCCTTATGAAGTGAAGGTAGGACTCTTTTCCAACCATTTTCAGTTCTCCTTCAGACATGTTGAGTTCTAGTTATCTTAATCGAGGTGGAGTAGCTTTCGATGTCGTACCAGCCTCCCCAGATTCTATTCATTCTTAAGAACCAATTGCAGTACTCAGATCTGAGCGCATAGATCTCTCTCTGGGCCTATCTAATAGCATATCTGGAAGTGATTTGATATCTTATGATGACATCTTTTATGGTATATCTGTTGGCGCTGACGCTCTATAAAAATGAGCTGTAGTTCTAGTGAATGCTTATTGATTTGGAATGCCCATCCCTTCGCGCTTTCGACTTCTCATCTTTCAGATGTGATGTAGCCGTTCGATCAAAGAAAAAGAAGGAAAATCCAGCTTCAAAGTTAGAATAACTAGTTTGAGGTTCCGGTTCTCGAGCAGGTGAGTTTGAAAAAGGCTCCTTCTCTTTTCGAGCTCGTTCTAGTAGCTTTTCCCTCTTTTTTGGTAAAATAAGATAGTTCTTCTGTGTTTAAGGCAAAAGAGAAAGATATATCAGCAGTTCCTGTTGTAAGCTAAGCCCCTAACGATGGTAGTTGCAGTGGAGGTTTCAGTTATCCTGTTGTGAGCAATAAGTTGGAAAGCCTTTGTCTTAAAAGACTTTCTGCGACCGGTGATAAACCTATCTACAGGACGACTTTCGGGGTGAAAAGAACACCTTTCTCTTTCATATTGAGTTCTAAGAGGTGCGGCCCACTTGGTGTCGGACCAGCTCGACAGGTCACTCAATAGTCTTTCGCGGAGTACCCCTGTTTTAGTGAACCCTGGGAGTTGTCGGCGGCTCGACGATCTGTATTCCAAAGGTTGACCGAGGTGAAGCTTTTGGCAGGTATTCTGTTATTTTCCGGTTTTGGCAAACCCTTGCCAGCGATGGTCTCTTCAGAGTCCCCATCGCCTTACCTTTACACATCGGTATCCCACTGGATCATAAGCCCACCGTAGGCCTAAGAGGATTAATAATGACGCCCGGGCTTCAAAAGTTTTCTTATTTAGTTAGATGGTCAAAATCTAATCCATGGATAAACTATAGCCCTTGAGAATCATTCAAAGACTTTCGTCTTGCTTTGAAAATGACTTCGAAGATGCCCTTGTGGAGCACCATTTCATTCATATCCCGACAAGCCCTAGTTGGCTATTCTTCTACTTAAATAAAACACGAATTCATATATTCATAATTCTGACCCTTTTTGGGTCCTACTGCCTTGTCCAATCATAGGCATTCTGTCTTGGATAGATAAGGCATCGTGATACCCACGTCAGTTACATCATCAATCTCAGATATTGACTGCGAAAGCTTAATGTCGATCAGAAAGAGGTCATTGCCGGAGCACTCTACCCACCACTGACCCTGAGAGAACAAGCCGTAGGGATGATCCTTCCCCAGCTCTCTTTGACCTACCCGAAGAATCTTTCCTTTATCATAGGGGGTGGGTGGATGAACCAGATGCATATGGGGTCTTTCCAAAGGCATTCTTGAAAAGAAAAAAATCAAGTTCAGCCCTTGGCCGCTGTTTTACAACATGGTCCGGCCAGTACAGCGCAGGCGCTGCAGATCATCACATAAATTCGCGACTAGGCAGATGGGACTACGCCGTCAGCCTTACCGTCAGCGCTGACGGAGGGGATCTCGAGCCGCCTGCCTATTCGAGAGAGAGGTTGAGAGACGGGAACTGACCAATGACGAGAGCTTAACGAAGGACTCATTTCCATAGCGGGAGCGTACGCGAGGAGCTAATCACAAGAGGCGAGCGGGTGGTATCGATATCATCATTTTCGTATAGATATGGGACTACCCAATTGGCAAAGTCACTCAATCTTCAACTACACAGAACAAGAAGAGTCTATGGGTCAGGGTTTCTGAGGGTATATCCTTGTCCCGTCCCTTTTCAACCCATGATAACTATCATGAAAAATGGAAAGGCTCCGAAAAGAGGTTCCACTTCGCATCCTAACTAACGCCCTTCAAAATTTCGATGAAACCAATAGATTCGCAGACGACGGAGATTCTCGCTTTTCCTCAAACCTGTAACTCGCAAGTCGTGACTCGATCTTTGATAGATATTAGATTTTATCAGAAGTCTCTCAGTTTCAAGAATCAAGGATATAAAGAATGAGTTGTGAATGTTCTCCACCGATTATATCAAACAAAAAGAACGCTTTCCGTCTAATGATTCAGTCTCGCTATGCGCATCCCACAGCTGATGAAAGAGTACCGGCAACTGGTTGAGCTTCTAGGAACTGCGCATCTCTCTGTAAAAAAACACTTAGCTCGCTCAGGGCTTGGAGGCTCCTTCGCTAGGAAGGCCAGCTGGGATCAAGGTTTTGTGGCGGTACCATCTGGACCTCAACGACCTGCTGCCACCACAACGCCGCAAGAGAATGTTCAACGGCGACATGATCCCGCTGAACATCAAGTAGGAAGATACGATCTCAGAAGACAATGGGCGACATAAAAGAGAATTCTAAGGTCTTTCTGGCTAGCCTATCTCTTTTTTTTCCTTTCCCACTGTGACTTCCATTCTTTTTTTCTAATAGAGGTCAAGTCGAAAGCTCAACCGCGTGGCACAAAACAGTGGGTTTGGCTTCAAGATCTTGTCTTCCTTCAGGCGTCAGCTTCAAGTCTCAATCCGAAGTCAAAGAGAAAATAATAGAGAAATGGATGCCCACTCTTCCCCTGGTGTAGCTGCTGCAAATCACCTATTGAGTTACGAAAGGGTGGATTCCCTTTCTTTCACATGCACTTTTTTCGTCTTCCCTAGATCAGTAGTCCGCTAGTGGGCTTGGGCTCTTTCTGGATGAGCTTGAAGCGACGGATTGTTTTAGGGCAGTCTCCGGTGGAGAGGACTTCGGATACATGTCATTCCGGTCGGTGACTCCTTCTGTCAATGTCTTTCTTTCTGTCACTGGCCAGGCTCTGAATGAAATAGAAATCCCGTTCGTTCACCCTCAGACTTGAGACTAAGCTTTTTGACTGGCGACTCTCCTCTCTCACTCAAGATAAGGTCAGGTGATCCCTTTCTGTCTCCTTCTCAGTTAGGTCCAATAAGTCCCTTCCCGTCAGGCTTAGGACAGCGCATCTTTCAGGCCTTGAATCGCTTTAATCGGTAACCATATCCATGGACACCAAAGGCTTCCTAGCCGGAGAAAGTACAGAGACGCCTTTGATCCCTATTTCCATTTACTAAAATTGCGTTTTCTATTAAGTGTTGGAGTTTTGTTTAGTTAGTACATTAACCTCCCCTTGAATAATTGGGGTCCGAGGGCCGTCCTTCAGCTCTGATTCACCACCGGGGATCAATAAGCCTACTCAATTCGGAGGAGGTCTTTTAGGTATCGGAATATCCGCTGTCGCAGTTTTTTATGCCAGCATAGCATGAAACTACTTCAAAGCGTCGGGTCGTTTTGACTTTGACTTCAACGAAAGAGTCTCTCACTATCATAAGTCCGCAGCATCTTAGGAAAGCTAGTCTTAGTCTCCATTCGATTGTAGTCATTTCAAGACGAGTTTCGAAGAATGCTTTAGTACTAAGGTCTATATACTAATATATACGTAAGTTTATCCAATTCAAGTAGGAATTGCCCTCTTTCCCGTGGTACTTCTGTTACATCCCATGATACTCTCCTTCCAGCGATTGAGACTTCCCTGTAATCCAGTTCATTCAAGCTTAGGGCAAGGGTAAAGAAAAGACCTAAGAGAAGATATCGCATTAGACTTTGAACTGCATTTCTACCTAGCTAGGTTCAAACCCACCTATCCTCTTCCTCTTAAAAAAGAGTTTGAGGTAAGACTCTTATTAACGGACGTCAAGCCCTTATCGGAACGGAAGGCAAGCAGTAGCTGAAAGTTCAACAAAGAGTCTCTCTCTCCAAAAAGCAGATTTTATTGTTTTAGAACAAGATATTGAGGAATTGTCCATACGTAAAATCATCATTATTGATAATTGATACTTAAGGGAATCTTTTGGTTACAATAGAAAGTGATGTGGATTATTCAAGAATCGAAGTCGATTTGCTTTATAATAATAATAAAAAAAAAAAGATATCATAGAACTTATATGATCATATCGCTCGCCATCAAATATCAAATTCGAGGGGAGAGTGGTACTGACTTTAAAGCGACTTGACTAACTGTGATTGGATGCCGAAGGCGTCGTCCTTGTGACCAGCTAACTTCCGTTACTACCACAGGAGAGCTAACAGTAAGAGCAGATTCGGTATCTTATAATAACTACAGACTTTCATAATGACAGGACTGAGCGAAATACCATCTGAAAGAACTGACCCATGTTCAAGAGCTTGAAAAATTAAGTTCAAGGCTTGACTTTAGAGTGAAATCTGCTTTTCATCATTGTGAACAGGAGGGCGATATTCTACCGAGGATGGTTTTAGTAAAATGTCACTTACATAGGAGAAAGTCTAAAATAAGACCAATCTTCGATTCCCTGCAACCAAAAAATCTGGCTCACAACCTTTAAGAGAGCCACGGCCTATTTGAGGAAATGACCCAAAGAAAGGATAAGGGGGATATGGAGCGCACACCCCCCTCCGGATAGGAGACAAGTGAGAGGATAGGAGGAATTCTTATTATTACCGAAGCCCAAGCTCGGATTAAATTAGAGGCCCAACCGTTACCTACCACCATACCTAACCCATTCCTTACACTTACAGCAAGACCAAAACAGAAGGACGACCGGAACGACGGGAACAATACATGGCTCCGCAAAGAACCCAATACCTCACACTCCCGACAATCTAAAGCAGCAAAAAGAAGGAAACCAAGATCGAAGAGAGCTTCATCTACCAATGGTACCGGTCCTAAAGGACAAGGCTGGTAACAGATTCGGAAACTTTACCAAGATCAATAGATGTAACCCACTTCAGTGCCTGGCCAGTCTGCAACCTGAACGGTTTGACACATAATCTTCTTCCCGATTCGGGGATAGCGATTGCTTTGGTCTCGAACCAACTATCCTCACTAGACAAGACCCTCGAATTTAAGCCAAGATCGGCAGTAAAGGAAAAGATTGACTTTCTCTTACCACAAAACAGATAGCGCTAAACCATATCTTATAGACAATAAAACATATTGATACAATATAGACGAAACGAGACTTTCAGAATACTGAGGCAGGCCATTTTCAATACGCAAAAAAGAAGTCACCCAGAAATGCGAAAAAAAAATGGAACAGACGACAATAATCGAGACTTATCGACAATTTAACAATTTATTGACCAACATTCTTTCTTCTTTTTACAAGAAAAATCGAATCAATACTTTCCGATAACCAATTGACCAAGAAATGATGGGAAATGGAAGGAAAGCAGAAAGTTTTCTATACGCAAAATTACCTTTTTTTCTGGGAAACTTAGAAAAGAAAGACGAAAAGAGGGTCGAATCACTCATAAGTGAAGTTAATACGAAAAAACGAATCGTAAGAGAAACCTTCAGATTAATAGGAGGCTATGTGTAAGTAAGCCGTTCTAAGAGTAATTACCAAAAGGTCTCTGGGAAAAAAAACCTGTCCATTTCAAAAATCACTGGGCATAGAATGCACTCTTACTTTCCTTCGTCCCCGCTCTTTCATAAGATTGATTGGAAATGAAAGCAGGAATGAGAGCTGCAAAAAGAATTTGTTTTTAAGAAGGCCAAGAATGTCTATCAGCTAGACAGAATTAGATTCAGACCAACTACGAACCCGATCCGGCACATAGACGATCCCTAAGGACATAGGTAAGGATAGAAAAGAAGAAAATTAGCAGACCAAAAATCGACCTGGCAGGAGAAGAATAATAAATGAGTTACAACCCTAACACCACCCACATTGGAAACAAGTCTGACTCTAATCCGGCCTACCCTACCAACCGTAACAGACAACTGGCCGAAGACAAGGATAACACTATACATAACTAAGACTTTCCCAACTATGTACATAGAGATAGATTGGAATATTGCTAATGAAGCGTCATATAGGGTTATTGACAAGACATAAACCCACTGGTAGTTTTCAACCGGTTACGATTACTAGTCAGAAACCAAGTCCGCAGAGACTACTATTTCGTTTATTCGACGAAAATCTTTTCCAAGAGGAATGGACAAGGATAAGCCTCTACAAAGAGGGCATAGAACTTTCTTCTCTTCTCTTACAAGAAAAAAGATCACTCCTATAACCTTCCCCTACATCGTAATCGCAGGAAAGAAAATGACGGAATACTGCCAAAAAGAACTAAGTCACCGCATACAGACGAGCAGAACGTATTCCAGGCAAATACCACTCACTCCAGGAGCTATAGAAATCGTCTTTCGTTTTCTAGTTCCATCCCCTTCAAAGAATAATTCGAACCCTCAACAGTCCTCCTTACAGTCCACCCACTGGTATCGATTTCCATTGACTAATACGTAAGACGGAACGATATTCTCATCTATATGTAGCTTCTTTTTTTTAGTGGCTTTCACCACTGCTCCTTCTTCCCTTCCTGCATTCATTAAAGAGTAAACGGTATTCCATCCACGTCTACGGATCCTTCCCCGGATTCGGGTTAGTCTTTGTCTCTGACGCGGCTTAGTCACAAGCTCCCTGCCCTCTTATAGCAGAAGTAAGGAGTGTGCGAGTCTAGTTGTCACGAGCAAGCCCACACCGAGGAGAGAATTGATGTCGTCACACTGTAAGCTGTCCCGCCTATTATGAATCTTTACCCCAGCAAGCGTAGGCTCGAAAGAATTCTAATTAATTAAGGCTTTGCGCGCTAGCGCGCAAGCTTTTTCTGGTTTCTAAATCAATTTAAGAATAAGCTTTTTCTCGCTTGGTATTATTAATATGTAAACATCTATGAATAAGAGTGAATCCCAAGAGAACTGTAATGGCTATTAGAAGAGGGGGAGAGGTTAGACAACTCAATACTCTTTTTCTTCCCGTACCCGACCCATAAGGTCATAAGTTTATTGGCTGTCCCTATAGCGTCAGTCAAGCCAGGAGTTCGCGTTTTAGTTTGAGTTCAGGACTGTGAAAGATTATATAAGCTGTTGAACTGCTTACTCTTTAGAGTAAGGTCTCTGAAATAAAAGAATTGACTCTTTTCTTTCATGGACCAGATCCCAGCAGACAGCGATCATATTACTTTGAAACCAACGTCTAATGATGATATACTTTTTTCGAAAGAATTAGGCTATTCATATCGTCAAAGCTAATGAAGTAAGACTCAAAGCAGCCAAGTAGGAGAAGCAGCCAAGGAAGGAACCCAAGCTAACGCAACTCTATGCAAACTAGCTGCAGTTGAAGGCAAAGAAAGAGGAAGAGAAAAAAGTGGGAATATCCGTAATCAGCAGTTAGTTTCATTCCCGGTACAAGAGTTCTCGTATCCGGTCAACCAGTAAGCGGTGTGGGAGTATGAGAATCCGCTGTTGGTGCAGGTGCAATAGAAGCTCGTCACGCTCTTGGTCTCCTCAACCGCCTCTTGTTAGAATGAAATTCCGTTGTGCTCTGTTTGCCATTGAATGCGCTGTGGGACGTCGAGGAATCTGGGAATTGCTCTTTTACGACTGCCCGTAGCCGTAGCATTTCTTCTCTGCTCGTGGCTAGGTCTTTCATTAAAAGAATTCGGAAGATAAACTATCAGTCAATGAAGTGGGCTTAAACATAAAGTAGGGTATTGTATTGAGATGCTCGCTTGGCCGGAACCCCAACAGTGCTTTTTATTACCCCCGACGTGGTGGAACCGCCTGAAGTCAAGACTGGTCATCAATAGCCAAAAGAGAGGGAAGTTAGAAAACCGAATTCGTCCAGTTACAGAGAACCATGTTGGGATTGAGTTGTGCCTTTCCGTTAGGCGCAGTGTGCAGAGGACACTAATACAAACGGAGTCGTTAGATAGTGCTAGCAACTTCCTTTGCCGTTGATAGCTACTTCGACCATAAATAAGAAAATCGAGAACATTGCGTCAGGGAGAATCGGGGGAATCACTAATCAGAGAGCATCAACGGAAGAGAACGAAGTAGGGATGCCTCCGTGGGAAACCCGGTAATGGCCCGTGAAAAGTTCTCAACCAGGCTATTGCCAATCTCTTTTACCATAAAGTCTTAGTTCCAGCCATTGAGATATATCCAGTTCTTTTGCCCGGGAAAGACCTTGACGTATACGTCTCCTTTCCATGAGGAATTTGCCCCGTTGATCTTTTCTTCTTTTTTTCCCGCTCCGCCGTTCCTCCTAAACTCGGGGTCTCGAACCAGATTATCGTAAGAGAAGAGCAGCTTTCTCACATCGTACTAGGGGCAGGTTGGTCTGACATGAAAAGAAGACACCATTCCGAAGCTTCAAAACTAACTAGTGACGGCCGCTCACTCGACGAATTGATACCAAGCTCTCAGTCATTTTGTTAGTGTTAAGTTTCTCGTTCCATAGTAAGAGGATGGGTTTTTCCGACGCTTGCCTCACCTCGGAGGACTCAGGATGGAATCCTGCCCCAAGCTGGACCTCTTGACAACGCGGATCCAACTCTTGGAGGTCTGCCCGTCCTTCCCAATCTGTCAATGGACCCCGCTTTCCTTTTCTGAGTACCACCCACTCAAAGGATAGGGCCCTCCTCACCACTCCCTACCCCCCATTGCGTTGGGCCTCGTCCTCTTCCTTTTCCTCTTTCATAGGTTGAGTAAAGAAGGGAAAGGCATCATCCTTCTTTCGTTGAGTGGGGCGGGATGACGAAGAAATCAAGGTTACGTATATTTGCATTTTTCCCCTATCGTAAAAGCTAGCTCACCTTTTTCCCTATAGATGGAACCGGGTACCAGAGACTGTCTTTTTATCCTTTAGCTAACCTGCTTGCTGGTACAATGAGACTATACCTAAAACCTGCGGACGAGATCATTGACAACCACATTCAGAGTAATAGTCAACATGATTCATCCGGCCGATTGAGTCAAATCCTCTTTACGCCGGGTTTTCTGCGATACAAGTCGTCTGCCGGTCCGAGATAGGCCCAAACAGATCTGCCCATTGTCAAAGGTGACATTTCACTTTCACTTTTATCCTACTGAGGCTAGATCCATCTTTTTTCAAAGATTTCCTCATATTGTATTCAAGTGGGAGTCTCAGTCGCGCTCGAAAGAATGATAATTCATTAAGGCTTTGCGCGCTAGCGCGCAAGCGTTTCGTCCTCTTTTTCTTTAAGAATAAGCTTTTTCTCGCTTGCTAGTAAAAGTTTTTACCAACGGGAAGTGAAAAAGTCTTAGAATGGAGTTGGCTTACCGAAGCAGATGGATTGGGAGGCTGGAGATTCCTTCTTGTCAGCCGGTTCACGGTGTAGCTAAGTCAAATCCCCTTCTGAAAGCAAGGATTGAATCGTTATTAACTCTTGTGAAAGCCGCTCGAGAGGGAAGTCTTTCGTCTTTCTCTGAGACTGCCCTTTCTTTCTGGCCTCAATCGTAAGAGAAAGTCCATTTTGGCGGGGTTTCTTGAGTTCATAAAGCACGTTACAAGAGGATTAAAAGCCCGATACGCGCATAAATGAAATATAGAGCAGGTGAGAGATCTCTTTGTTAAGAATGGTACGAGATGAGAGGTTTATTGTTCCTTGAAGGGATAGGAAATCAAGGCCTCATTGTTCCTTGACGGGAGAAGGTTATGTATGACTTGATGAGTCCTTTCTTGGTCTAGTTGTCGATCTGATAATACGATGAGGAAAAAGCTTTCTAGTGCACGACCATTAGGGATCTCCCCTGCTAGTCTTTCGCGAGCTTGAGTTCAAGGTTGGGGAACCGCTCGCCAGCAGTGTTATAACTCTTTAAAGAACAGGAAACGGCTTTTCAAACTTCAATCTTGCCCCTCCTCCTCCTCGAGAGCTCACTTGGAAGGTTCAGTTCGAAAGGTGTTTCAGTTCCCAATTCGCGAGAAGAAGCCAAGCGTCAGAGCGGGGGAATCCGCCGTTTCGGCAGGTTCAGGATCCAGCATCAGTCGAGCTACTTCCGTTCCTATCGTCGTCATTCTTGTATGCTGACTGAGTTAGTATGAGCGTAGGTCTGTTCATGGTTTGGGCGGGACAGTATCCTTTTATGTAGTAAGTTAAGTTTTGTAGGTTCGTTTTCCAATCGAATGTGATTATACGAACAGTTTCCTAATAATCATAGATTCTTTCTTTTCTTTCTATCGTCTAATGCCGAGTCTCTCCTTGCTCTCCCTTCTCTATTAGGATATTCTCTTATTTCATTTGACAGTGTAATAAATAGAAGAGTTAAACTTCTCATTCTTTTATTTACATGTAATAATTCAATATCATATATGAACTCTTAATTCTGTAATGTAACGATATTAATGATGAGTTATAGCGGAGTGACTGTATGGTTACAGGCACGAGCATAGCGCAAAAGCAGGAATAGATAGATTCAAGGGAAAGCGAAAGGACTGATATCGATTGAAAGCCCGCTAAACCCATCTGGAAAGGTCTTTACGCGAGCTTTGCTACTAACCCACCCGGACTTCATAACTCTCGTCAAAAGATTCTTTCAAGGGTCTTTACGATCATTCCTGCTTTACGATGATTCATGAGTCAATGAAATAACATATATGATAGCTTCATTCTTACATGAAAATTCAATAAGAATTCTGGAATTTCTTTGATCGCTTCGCTTAAGCTAGGGCAAGGTAAGCAAGAGCGCGCGCTAAAGACGAATAGCCAAGCAAAGGGAGGTAGGGAAGGAACAGATTCGATACTAAAGAGCAATAGGGCACTCCTAAGCGAGGAAGGCAGTGAGCTCGGTTCAGGAACTTGCCTGCATGAATTAATCTTTCGAGAAAGCACGGTGCTTTGTAAACCGTCTAACAAGTGTGAAGTGAAGTTAGCGACTATAGTTTCGTTTTCGGGATTGGATTACTTCCCTGCGTTAGAGGGAGTTATGAGTGAGTAGCTACTATGGTAAAAGCCCCATATGCTATCAGATTCATAGAGTCTTTATTGCAGGAAAGTAGAATAGGTATATATGTGGATTTGTAATTGGGAGTTCCTCTTTCAAGACAAGACAGAGTGCAGTTAGCGACTCAGTCCACAGATTCGGCTTAGTAACAGATTAACAGAGTCGGGTTAGCAGTCCTCGCTCCACAGATTCGGCTTAGTTCAAATATCCCTAGTTTGATAGCGGAGTTAAGTGTAGAAGTAACTAGGAGAATCAAGACAAGCAATCCAATCAGGAACAAGGTAGTTAGGGTCTAATGCCATCATTTAGTGGTATAAACCTATAGACAGGAAGAGCTTCCTATTAAGTTTCGGGTTATTGGCCTCTGGAACAAAAGTCATAGGATGCTAGCGTCATTGATTGGTAGATTAGAGGTCTTCCGTCTAGCCTCTTGCTCCTTATCTCAGACAGAGCACAACGGGTAAGGAAAGTGCTGTTAGGCCGGAGTGTCTTTTTCTTCAGGGGTCGAACTAGACTCTTCTTTTTCCAAAAATCTGGTTCGGATTGGGAAAGAGCAGCCCGTCACTCTGGTTCGACGGAATGAATCATACATAGCATAGGGATGAATCATCGGATTATTCTTATGCGTCTTCGGTGGGTGATTTAACGTATTCGGCGTCTGAAACTTTGATTTTAGAGCTCGCATGCTTACTTATCTATTCCCATCCACCACCCTTCTCGGGATTTGATAAACTACTCAGCCAGGAAAAAAAGCTGCTACTGGAAAACAACTCCCTCCGCCCAAGTTCTGGTTCTATACCAGACAACACCCCTTGCCGTCGGACTTGCCTTTTAGTCATCGACTACTTCTGTATATTTGAAAGAATCTTATTCTTCAGGCTTAAAAGCCTTATTCACCGCCCTCCCAAATGGACGTCTTTTCTTTTTTAGTGGTGGCATCTTCTTCATTTGAAAGAGTTGATTCATATTTGTCTCAGCGGATTATTCAGCATATTTAGATGCAGCAGATGGGGATTGCTCTCTGAACCGGAAATGGAGATCTTGGAGCGCACTGTTCTCCGTAATTGGATGCAACAATGGCTTCAATGGTTGAAGTGGTACACTACTGTAGCTGAGAATCCATATACTCGGCTCCTCACGCTCTTAGATTACCTGTATAAACCTCCAGGTATCGCCGGAATACGGACCCTACATTGGTCCGCTTCGGCTTACTTTGGAAGTGCTATGATTGGGCGTCTCAAGAACTCAAGGTAAAGCCATTAATATTGGCTCCCTTGTTTGTGTGAGGGAGGAATGTCACAAAATGATTCTAAAGGGCCTGGTGAGGTAGCTCCTTGCCAGGTTGACGACTAGGCCTATAAGACCGTAGAAGAGGAGAAGACGGAAGATCAATGGTTGCTGCTTCTCGTCTGCTGCGTCTGCTAGTCCACTAGCTATTCCAACTACGGCTAGCTGCTAGGAGAGGAACTCAAACTACTAGAAATTACAAATAAGAAAAGCAGTTAGGAAGCCTTATGGAACTACCAGCACATTAAGGGAGAAAGTCTTATTCCGTCAGGTCAAACTCTCATCACCGGAAAAACAAGAAATGAGGGATATAATACCATTCTTACCTGTCCTTCCTTCCCAAACCAGCTAGCTACTAAAGCATGACGCTACTAGGTAGGACCAACAAAAGCTGCAACCTATTCCTTCTCCGATGCGCTTATCCCATCTTGTTCATGTCCTTCCTTGATAGGGGATAGGATAGGTAGGGAAAAAACCTTGCATTCGTCCTTATCCCTATGGTCAAGCTGAATAACACCTTAGCACAAGCGCTAAGCGATAATAATACCTTTCTGAACTTGACGTGAATCTTATGCCAGTCATCAAATTGGAAGATGGTGGTGCCCGAGTGTCAATATTTTGGCAGTCCATAGGGAATGCATTTCGAAAGCATCTTTTCGGCGATAAAGGAGCTAATCTTTTAGGTGATAAAGCTACAGAACAAGTCCTCAAACGAAGTGAGGGGAAGCAAGTGAAGAGAGCGGAGCGGGTGAAGAGCACTTTCTGCACTTTTGAACTTCAAGAAGCCAGCGCTTCTCTTGATTAGTGAAATGATAAGGGCACTAGCACGAGATCACTGAAACCTCGATTTCTACTACGGATATTAATCCTATCCTACCCGTCTCATAAGGGCTACGACCAGAATCGAAGTAAGAAAGAGAGGAAGAAATGGATATACATAGTCTATATCTTCTTTTTCCCTAATCTTATTAGCCCAGCAAGGAAAGATATGGCAAAGAACAAGATAACAGTAAAGCCACTTATCTCTTTCATGAGCAAGGGCAGTTGGCGGGGAAGCAAGAAGAAATCCAAGTGGCTTTACTATAGAAGTTGTGGAATTGGATTATTAGATCCGGCTTATTGTTATTTCGAGCAATGTCTAAGGCAACTCTCCAATCGTGGGAAGACGCTGCAGTTCACCGAGAATGACGAGAGACCTACTCTCTCCCATCCCAGGAATAATTCAATAGAGAGAAGAAGGAGAACCGAAGATATCAAGCTTGGCTGCGCTGCCCATCGCATCGGACTCCCAACGGCTAAGAGCGGGAACCATGATTAGCTTAATGCCTTTCGGCTATAGTACATTAGACTTCTACCGGCTACCGGGAAAAAGATTAGACTAGATCAAAGGACTAGATCGATCAGCAGCCGTAGCTGCAGTAGAAAAAGCAGTAGTTGGAGTTGGTACTTCAACCGGTTCTTTTACAGTCCCACCTTCATAAAGAAGAACTGCCCTGAAGGGTAAGGCAGGTCAAAAGAGTGGGCATCTTTCCTACCTATGGCTAACTCAAAAAATCTTAGAGGGGAGGTTGCTCTGCTCTGGATGCACCGGTCAGAACGGGGAAAGCTGCTCGACGAGCGTACTCTTTCCGATGACGGCGGATGGTTGAATCTACTGCGAGTAGCACTAGGCCGTCAGCGGAATATTAGGTAGTACGAGTTGCTATATTTTTCCATCCCCCTTCGGGAATAAACTCTCTTTGACTAATATAGGGTACGTAAAGGGAAAGGCAAGAACACTTGTAGGTTTGCACCTAATGTCTAAAGCAGAAAGGACAAGATTCCTGCTTCTGCTCGGCGAAGCGTAATTATATGCCTCTCTCACCGG
Organism: Selenicereus undatus; assembly: GCA_017589665.1. Classification (NCBI taxonomy): domain Eukaryota; kingdom Viridiplantae; phylum Streptophyta; class Magnoliopsida; order Caryophyllales; family Cactaceae; genus Selenicereus; species Selenicereus undatus. The sequence goes on from JACYFF010031955.1 coordinate 70,151,328, forward strand.
CCCTGCTTCCCTAACAACTCCTTCTATCCCAGGTGGCCCATCCTAACATTCTTTTAACCAACGAGGGGAACACTCCACGAATGAAGAGGATAATCTCCTATCCTTTTTTCGAGTAGTTTTGGCTATCGATCTAGTAATATAGTCAAAGTCTTGGTTGAATCAAGGTCCGAAATTAGAACACTCAAATAGCAAATAAAATCTTTCGATATAAGGGTCTTAGAGCCCACATCCCCTATAGATTGAAAATCAAATCTAACCCCTTCCGGTTCGAAAGCCAGACCATAATATCGAGCTAGCAGCTTAAGAAGCAAAGGTTTGGACAGTGGTATAGGTGGTGAAAGTGACAACAGATGCTGCAGCCGCTTCAGAACGCACTGATGCTAAATGACGGACAAAGCTACTCCGCTACGGCATAGGAGAAGAGGCCTACGCACGTTGAAGTAGGTGTAACGGCGGAAACACTAGTGAGAGAAAGAAGGCAAGGTAGGTGGTGTTCATGCCCGAGTGGATACTAAAGTGGGTTCAGATGGACAAGAAGAAAGTAGGGCTTGGATCTAGTTTGGTCGGAGTGCCCTAGAGCCGCCCATGTGGTCCGGTAGGTATTTACTGTGCTATCCTATTCATTTCTTGATTCCGTGCATAAATCAGATGGTTGCTTTTTGTTCCCGTCTACTTCCAACTAACTATGCAGCCCTGTTTGAAGCGAAATCGAAAGTTACATGAAACTCGACGCCTAGCTCTTTTTTATTGAAGTTAGGGGCGAGGGTAAGGGTGAAGGATAAGAGGCTATGGCTTTTGAGAAAGAAATTCTGGGGAAGTCGTTCGGATCCAAATCCATAGCCCGTTGGATATCTTTCCCAGTACAATCCAGTGGACCGGGGTCTAAGTACTCTTTTGAAAGGAAAGGGGGGTGGTTGATCGTAAAAAAGCATTAGATGCGAAGGCATAGGTAAAGGTGGAGGGTTGGTGTGGCACGTAAGGCCCAGTTCCGGTTGAAGTATCACCCACAATTGTATTTGATTGAGTTTAGGTAGCGGAGGTGGAGACAGTTGAACCAGAGCCTGTTGATTGAGATCGATATCGAGATTCCGCGAGGACAGAAGCAGGGATAGCAGGAGCTGGAGTCAAGCACGTGAGAAACTACTTAGAATTTAGAGATTAACCTTATTGCACCGTTGAGATTCGTACACATTGATGGTCCCAGTGCTCCAGTTCTTGTCGAAGACCCCGGACATGCATGAATCTTTCCAGCTATTTTTTGGAGTCCCCAGTTGGGTTCCCCCTTCAGGTAGCTCCCTACATGTTCTGGCCAGTGTTGGTTCCAGCATTATCAGCTTCAGTTGCAGTTCCAGAGATTGGCTTGGCTCTATTCCGCAGTTGTTTGTGAGACTAGGAGAATAGGAAAGAATCGGCCTTCCCTCCATCTAGTTCTTTGCCGTTCTTGGGCTCCTTCTGGTTCAGCAGGGCTTCTGTGGTGACCAAGAAGCAGGAGCTTGAGCTCAACCAGCCATTGATAATCACTTTTGTGGTTCCCAATTGGGATGGAGATTCCGGTCCGGTGTAGGGGACACCTTCTTCATGATCTAGGGGTCAAATGTAGCCTGCGCTAAGCAGGGAGAGCTCCTCTTTGGTTCCATCTGCCCACATTCTTCCCTTCCATCCAGGGGAATTCGGGCTTGATTGTTCCGTGTAGTCGATTCGCTCAGTACCTCCATGAACAGAGTCCATGAGCTCGGGTTACTAGCTCAACATACGCAACGGGTACCAATGCTAGGTTAGAATCCGATACTAAACTCTTAAAGGGAATCGTGGTGGCATACGAATAACCTTATCTTGATACCATTGCAAGTGTAAAGACCAATCCCATCATGGCATGATAGGGCCATAAACGTCAGACGATTAGATAGCACCATAAGACTTCC
>JACYFF010031955.1:70158603-70180066 GCA_017589665.1 Selenicereus undatus
CAATTGTTGAAAGCATTCCAATTGCAGCTGAGTCGCTCGCAAGAGCAAACCTGATTTGATTTCACTTCTCTTGAGGCAGGAGTAGTCGGGATAGATGCCAATTCCTCAATGGTCTCTCTATTCTATAAAGCGAAGCACATGGCGTGATAAGTGAAAAAGAAATCTACCTATGTTGACTTTCGGAGTCTTTGATTCGATAGTAGTCACTGCTGGAAAGTTAGTCATTTCGGTTCTCCTTAGCAAGCGGATACCATAAGCTAAGAAGAAAGTCGTCTTGGTATTGGATCTGCCTTTTGTGCCTTCTGGGGCGGTACAGAGCAATTCAGGAAGAGCGCACCGAATGACCGAGAAAAAGAAGTTAGAGAGGCATCAAACTAGAATATCAATTTTCCCTTTTTCTGGACTCGATAAATCCGGGGTTGGGGGCACAGGCTGCGCACGGTTTTGAGTCTGTTATAAGCCTCGGATGCGGAGTTTCACCCCTTTCCAAGAATACGAAAAGTAAACATCGGCTCCTACCTGTGCCGCCCATTTCCTAATATTTTCTCGGTCTCTTCTATGAATAAAAAGGGCTAAAAAAAGGTAGAATAGAAATAGAAAGGTCGCGATCAAGAATAGCAGGGAGAAGACACGGAAAGTTCTCGAAAAATGAGATGATTTTCCATTTAATGTTCATTTTTGTAAGGTGGAATGAAAGAGAAATCAAAATGTTAGATCGTTATTAAACCTCTCTTGGCGTGATTTGGATTAGACCATCTCTATTGCGGGAAAGAGTCCTGCCTTCGATGCTTAATAAGTACCGAATCCAAGTCCAACTCTGTCACTAAATTCATTCATACAGACGATAAATTCTAAAATCGGATATCGTAAAAGACCAATTCCCTTTTTCGTAGCTTAAAAGGCTTTGGATATGCCCTTTCTTATTTACGTAAATAAAGCCGTCGATTTTTTTCCTCTATTGATACGCACAGAAACGGTTTCAGGCACCACCTTTCATTAAAAGGGCGTGTAGGTTAGCCTAAAAAAGCTCCATGCTATGCTGCTGCTTCACCCCGTTCCTGTTTAGCACGGGGTTCCTGTCAAGTATGATACTTCAGCGCGGTTATACGGAAATGCTTCAAATGATGGGTTGAGGTATATAAAGACGAAAAGAAGAAGAGGGTGAATCACCTTAAGCGGCGGGCTCTCTTTATTATCTTGCTGGCTGTGAAATGGCAGTTCAGTATCATAATAAATGAAGATGTCGCTATGGACAAGAAGATTGAGTCACAGACAGAGTAAGGCAGCAGGGCGGGGAACTGGAGAAGCGAGCCCCCTACCAGAAAAAGCTTGTGCGCTAGCGCGTGGAGGCTTTCGAGCTGTAGCTTGCTTCAAGAGAATTGAATTCACGTTTTCAGGGCCTTTGTGTTCGCTCAGACAAAGGCCTAGCTAACACAACCCATCAACAGCCGTTGCAAGCCCAGATTGGAATTATGGATAGAATCGCGCAAGTTTTTCGACAATGTTGGAAAGGTTTGGTACAAATGAGCCGACAGGCGAACATCTTTTTGAATGCTCCCTATTAGTCTTCATACTAAGTACGGGTCACCGAGCTTCAGAGGCTGTTCGCCTTTCCTTTAGCTGCCTGCCTCTCCCGTTGTGATCGATGCTTTTAGTTCCTGGTCCATCGACCTATATAGTTCCCGCCCGACTTTCAGGTTTGTTCTAGGTGGACGGACGTACTTATCTCAGTTGTTTTCCTTGTGTTTGAACTACCTAAAAAGCGGTGTAGAGTTAGTAACGATTTCTATGGATTTGTTCTAACCTAAGTGCGGCACTGAACATAGTTCTAAGGTCACCAATTCATTACAGATTAGAGGAGAACCCCAGCTACCTACATCTCCTATAGGTTTGGCTGAGACGGTTGGGCTCTACTAGATAGAAGCAAGAGTGGAAGCTTCCCCCTCTCGTTCAAAGTATGCCCAATGCTGTCTTGAGTCATTAAGTAAAGGGTGATTTCTCACTAGTCAGTCTTCATAGTTCCGTTACGATCTGATAGCCCAATCTGGTTTGCTTTATTCCCATCACATGGAGAAGCAAGACTGAAAGGAGAGGAGCGAAAAGCCACTCGAGTGACAACGAGAGGAGTGTAGCAGCTCGACCACCGGGAGAGGTGCTACGTGAAAAGACTGAAAGGAGATGAGCGAACGAGAGGCGAGTCTTGCTGGGTCAGCTACCGTAGATAGGAGGCTTGAGCCTATAAAGCAGCTTAGTAGTCGGAAGGAAGCTAAGAAAAGTATGCCCGAGTGGAAGTTCAAAGCATCGAAGATGAGTAAATGAAAAATGCATACACGATTTTATGCCTAATACCCCTAGAAGAATCAAATTGATAAGCGGGTTAGGTAATGTATATGTATATATTTATTCTCGCATCAGTAAGGCGAACTGGATCAGGACAATAAGAAATTGACGCTCGAAGAGTTTGTAGGGGAACTTGTGGCTGGGTATCTTATCCTATTGCCTCCCGCTCTTAGATTAACGTTTTCACTTCATTTTGAAGGCGGACATGAATGAGCAGACATCAAGATCATGAAAACTTTCGTTTCATGGGCATACTTTTGTATCAAAATGCGACTTGTCTTGTGAGTGAGGACACATCCAAGTCAATAGCGTCAGTTTTGCTGTGTGAAGAATGCTTTTGTCCGTATTTCGACTCGGTACGCGTGGCTAAGCCAAAGATTAAGGGCGGGTGGGTAATCGATCTTTCCCTCACTACCGCCTCCCACGGTTGCGTCAAAGCACTTACAGGCCTGCTCCGAAGTGAAAAAGGGAAGATCTTGGTTCTGGAAGAAGCGGGTCCCGGCCCCTCCGCATCTTCATAGTCAATTGAGAGAAGTAAGTCAGTTCGGTGAAAGAACTCTATCCTTAACACATAGGCTTCGACGTTGCTATTGAGCTATTGCAACTAAGAAGCTATGAATTAAGGCTGGATGGGTTTGTCGGTAATAGATCACCCTCCTAATCCGCCGGACATCGATATGATACGTGTCCGAGGGCTTCAGCTCTGCCTACCTAGTCCCCCATAGGGGGGATATTCTTAAGAGGGAGATACTTTCTTTCTCTTTGCTTTTCATAGCTATCCCTTCGTACTCAAGGGATGAAGGAATGAATGCAAGACTTAGCCCTGAAAGAACAGATACTTGATAACTATGGGAATATGGGCTCCTTTTGGAGAGCTTTAAGATAGCATGTAGAAAGCCAACTCCATTTCCGTTCTGATTTACTACACCATTAAAGAATATTTGCCAATCATGAGAAGTTTCGTATTCTTCTTCGCCTACCGCAAATAGAATAGCTTCGTCCCAAAATCAAGCTCATAGTCAGGTACGGGATGATCCGCAGGTGGTTTGCTATTGCCTGCCCCTTGTCTTACTCATTTAGAGCTTTTGGGTGACGTACACAATATCGAACTCTGATAGTAACATCTGCCACCTTCTTGTACAGCCCGTGAGGGCTGGCTTTTCAAAGAGATACTTCAGCGGGTCCATCCTTGCAATCAGCATGGTCGTATAGTTCAACATGTAGTGGCGTAGGCCCATGTAAGAGCACAACAGGTGTTTTCGTTAACCATATACCTTGTCTCATAATCAGTGAACTTCTTGCTGAGTACAGTAAATGGCTCTTTGCTTCCCACCCCTTTCATCGTGCTGACCAAGGACACAACTCATGGATGCTTTCATTACTGACAGATACATCAAGAGAGGTCGACCAGGCGTTGGCGGGGAGGATTGCAACTGGGTTGATAAGCCGGTATTGGGGGCGGGGGAAACTGACCCGACTCCATTTCTTAAGATCTTCCGTCTCTCTCCTAAGGGCCCTCTTCCTATTTAGGGGGTTGAATTACTGTGAGCTCGCAATGAGCTTGGAGGCGTCTATGTGTTTGCTACAGCTAAGTGGGGGTGAGGGGAATAGGGCAGAGTATGGGTAAGTTTTCTATCTCAAAGGCCCTTTTTCTCTAATATAGGATAAATCCTATTGAGCAATTATAGAGCCATTTCAGTAGAGAAAGATTGGGCACTAGAAAGGCGAAGTTATTAAGACAACGAGTTAGACTTTTTATCAAAGTAGGGTGATTTAGCGGAACAGGCATCTGTCGGCTGGATCGATAAGAGTGTGAGGAGGTGTTTATGGGGGCTGCCCCCCAAGGGGATTAGTGGATTAGTATTCGCTTGTCATTTATCCTATCATAAGACAAGGCCTCCATCAATGGAAGCTTTTTGCCCACTCCACTAATTGAGAGTGGCTAGCTTAACTCTGAGGAAGAGATCGAAGAAATGGCAATGGACTGAGAACTGTATGACCCTTTGCTTTAAGACTTCATTTTACCTTCTTCTCCCCTCTTCTCTCTTTGAATCAGCAGCTGGAACGTCTGCCCTGATCAATGTGAAATTTAGAAATATGGGACATGATTTGATTGAAAATGTGTAAGTGCTTTATACTAGGCTTGAAGGGAGATTGAACAGAATTGATTTGGAAATAGCAGCTCAAGTAGTTAAAGAAGCTTCCTATTCTGAGGTTGTGAAGGTGGCGGAAAACGACGAGTCTTCACTATAGGCAGTTAAACAACGCCTACCATAATTGGTGTATGTCCATCTTGAGGCGAATACCACAGGATGGTGCGTATGCTTAAGAAGGATGGAGTGGAAACAGTCTATCCTTCTAATCGTATCAGGTACCTTGCTAAACTAAATTCAAATCCTTTGGCTTGGCATTTCGGTAGGGTCTCAGTCAGTTTTCTTTGCTTTTTTGCTCGACGTAGATCGAGTGAATGTGAATTGGGCAGCATTTGCCGTAGCTAAAAGGGTTCTCTTTCTGTCTTTCTTTTTTTTTTGCTTCTTCTTTGAGTTTTTAGTCTTGCGAGTGGTCCATTTCCCTAATCCGTCAGCCCATCTATTCCTACCTACCTTCTCTACGGCCGGTACGTAAGCATAAGGTAAGCATTCGGCCTAAGCCTTCTTAGTGTCTTAGCTATCCAGCTAGGGTACTAAGAATTATTCCTTGATCTAAAGAGGGTTTATCATTGTGAAATGCACCCTTATTACTTACACTTCACACTAACTTTATCTTCAATTCCTCGACGATCAAAAACCTCAGTAACCGGCGCTACGATCCCGCAAGGCACTACTGTAGCACTCATTGGCCCGTCATTGATGTCTCAACTATCAGAGCTTTCATTCTTTTGAAGATGAAGATTGCGTCTTTGTGTTATATACGCAATTCTATGTTTGTTGCTGGTTCGAATCCAGCAAGCTACGGCTCGAAAGCCACCACGCGCTAGTGCGCTCTCCGTTTTCTCGCTTCAAACATAGAATTTCTCGACGAGTTTAAGTTTTTATTGAGGTTCGAAAATTCTACTTGAATTTATTAAGCATGTGAAAAAGGATCCCCAATTCCCCAACTGAAGAAATGGATTGTCTGGGTTGCTGCTCATCAAGCTTGAGATCGGTTCTGACGTCGATCAGGTTACCTACTTGAAAAAAGCACTACGGGGCCTGTGGCTTCTCGAAGCCAATCTCGCACTTGACATGCTTTCAGCTTCAAAGACTTTGTTTTCTTCATTTCCGCTATGAGAGGATCGACGCCTACCGGGGATCGGCTCTATGAGGACCAAAGGGCTCCGCTTCCTCGATCTTCAGTGCCGCCCTTTCCTAAGCCAATGCTGCCCACGTTCTCTAACTAATTGCTTTGCTACCTGTAGCACACTAATCTCCGTCACCCTCGGGTCAGGTCTGGCTTAACCTTATTCCTGTCAGTTCCGTCACTCTCTTTTCTTTCAATGGCATCCGCTTTCAAAGCATTTTTGCCCAGCAAGCTACGGCTGAAAAGCCTCCACGCGCTAGTGCACTCTCCGTTTTCTCGCTTGCAACAGTAGATCTTGTTGATTCGGTTGAAGCAGAACAAAAAACAATAGTTGCATCCGTTAAAGACCAATCACTGGCTGCAGTAAAGGTTTATCATTGGATAAAGACCCTTCATTGCTAGCTTCCTTGCCGATTGAGAGAAGGCACCGAAGCCCTACTCGAAGCTTGGAGTTCCTTCCTTGAATGCGTCTCTGACTTTGAGCTATAAGGAAAGGAGAAGATAACGGAGCACTTAGCCTTACTTAATTGGATCCATGTGCGTGCCCAGGATCAAGGGCTATGCCTCTATATAAGAGGATGAGGATCAGACCTAAGATAATTAGGTGAGGCTTAAGATAGCAAGTCTGGCTACGAACGTCATTTCACGTAGGTAGGAAGCCTTCGACTAAAGAAGGGCATGAAAAGGGAACTTCTTACGGCATCCTGCTAAAGAGCGGTAATCCAACGATTAAGCCATTTCTGAGAGTAGAAAACTACCTATTTTTTTTTACGGTGACATAGTCTTCACCATTCCTACGCTCGGAAGCCTTTTTCTTTTCCTTTTAGAGGCCCAAAACACTTTATCTGAGAGCTCGATAGGTACCTTTCTTTCACATCGACTTTTCTGTCAGAAAAAGGACAAGTCCTGACGTGAACGTTCATTAGACTGTTATAACCAGAGAAAGTTTCTTTGTTTACTCAAAAGGCAAATCAAAACCTTTCTACGCTTTCAAATCTTATGCAATTTCGTTATAGATAAAGGATAGCATTGGCTATCGCACATTGAATAGATAGATAGATGCTTTCCCCATAAGTTGATCGGCAAAGCTCTTCCTCAATTCTTCATGCTAAACTAAAGTAAAGTGGCTGCAGTGATTAACATTAACTCTGGAGGCTGAATGTGGCCTCTAGCTAGATCATCAGATCTTGTGAAAATTCAGAGTTATTTGTGTGATTATATTATTTTATTTAGAATATAGCTCAGAAGATGAGGTTATACGGACTCAATTTAGCAATGGGAAGTTCACAGAAGGCAAATTGAGAAAGAAGCCTTCCTTTAAGTTCAAAGTAAGATTGTGAAAACTAACTAAAAAGCTAGTCTTAGTACTGCAGAAAAAAGGCAACTACTGGTACGGCTACAACTACTGGCCCCATAAACTCCTCAGCCGGGATGACTGGCAGAAGTTATTATATTACTATATATATACTGGTTGGCATGAACCCGGAACTCTACTCCTTTTGCTTATCTGGAGAGATAATTATATTAGGACTAGCAATTGAAGGCCTTCAATTCAAACTACATATACATATATAACAGGATGTATTGCCTTTGCCCTTGACCCACATTAAAATACGGGGCATTTTTCTTTCGTGGGGAATGACTGCAACGGAGGTTTTCTTGGACCACCATGGAAAGAATGATAACAATATACCTGATGGGCGGTAGCTCAGTAGTAAGGGAGAACTTCAAGGGAGGTGACAAGTTTGTTTGCTCGTATCAACTACTTCAGCTCTTATCCAATGCCTGGAGGAAAATGGCAGGCTATTCATTAACAGGGCAATCTCTTATGACATGCTACCTCTGAGAAGCATGCTGGAGGACTCGATTTAATGAAGTGAAGTGAGAATATCCAGAGTGACACCATCCAAGGTAATAAAAGAAAATTGCATATGCTTTCATAAAATAAAGAGTGCAGGTGGAAATATGGCAAGCAATAAAACTTTGGCTATATCCGTCTGCGTCAGCTAGTCATATATAAAGTTAAAAGGAAAGGATAGGCAATGGCAGCGACTAGGGCGGAAGTTTCCACGAGTACTACGTTTGTGTAGACGATGTGACTTCCGTCGAACTTGTGGGAGTACTTCTTTCTAATGAAATGCAATTCGATGAAGGATCTGCCATGTCTTTCCCCAAGATCCATTCCCGCCCCGGCTTCGCTTCCTCTCCTTCACCTTTTTCTTTCCCCCCTAGAAGAAGAAGGCTGGTAAACTTCCATCCCCTTTATTTGACTTTCATCCTCCTCATCAGAAATAACTGTCATTGGTGTCGTAAGGCGACGCGATCTCGGTGTCTCCTCACTTTGACCCCCTGTTCTCCTCTCCCGTTCTTCATGGCCTAAAAAAAATAGAATATCTATATTAAGAAATGGAAGAGAAAGCATATCAAGTTGGGATTGAAGGCTCATAAAACGTACCTTCTCCCTTTGATGTCTTGGGATCTTGAGTCCTTTCCTCTCCTTGACTTGTATTAGTAGGGCGTTCTTCATCTAAAGGCTCTTCATATCATGAACTTGTCTAAGTTAAACTGAAGAAGTTGTGGGAGAAGGCTCTGGTAAGCTCGCCAGCACCTGACGAGGGTTCCTTTTATTTCGGTCAAGTACGAAGGTCGGCCAACATTCAATTCAAGCAAAGATCATAAATAAACATATCAAGTCGGACATGTCAGGGCCACGCTTCAAATGAAATGTTGTAAGTCGTTCTCGATATATTCTATCACCGGCTATTGATCGAAGGACTTACCGTCCGTCGGACCCGACGATATTGGTCACCGACACCTGACGTTAAGCTGTCTCAATGCGTTTTGGTTCATCTAAAGCCAACAAAAATGTCATACCCGTAAAGAAGAAATTCTGCTCCTAATGAGCTCGGGAAAGAGATACGAAAGATGGAAGCAGACCTTCAAGCGATCAACAGATCGAGTCCTGCCAACAGGCTTGAGCTATGCAAGAGAACACTTAATATATGAATAATTGAGGAACGAAAACGAGCGAGAATTGAAATGAAGACATCGGCTCTATGCCAGGTTATTAGTGAAGGGTTTTGCTACCGAAAGAGTTGCTTATAGTCTCAACTCCCGGTGGATTGAAAGAGTTGCTTACAAGACTGTCTTATAAGGCTTTATTCATTCTAATATGGTCCCGAATAAGCAGATAAAGTTTTCTTCTTTCGAGATACTCTACTATTGTATAAGAAGATCTATTTTTTCTTCCCACGCAAAAAATTTGTATCGAGGGTTGCTAATAAAAAAGACATTCGAATGGATAATGATCCCACGAGATGTGGTAAGCGATGCTGCGTTGGATCGCGGTCATTAAAGTTAGATTTGTAAAGTTGTTCAATCGATACTCCGATCCAGTAAGGGAATTACGTTTTATGGTTCTTCTTGCCACACCTAAATCGATTATTTATTTACCTAGCAAGACTAAGGACATTTTTGATAAAGTCAAAGTAGCTTCTTTTTCAATGTCATCAGTTTAGGAAATAGGAAATTTTCTTTTTTTCCCTTGATCGGCATTGCTCTCGGGGCTCAATCTAACAGACTTTGATCACACATGAATTTCCTAATTGTACTGGCGCATTCCCTTCCTAAGGACCCCGGCTATCTTCCTTTGAGGGTGTGCTCGCCCGGTCCATAACTCGGTCTCTTTTTTTTTAGTTTAAAGAAAGGAACCGAGCAGTGGTGCGGAGACACGTTATGTAGACTGAACAAGCCCGTCAGTCAAGGCGCGTTTCCGTAGATCTAGACTAAACGAGCATAGATTGAGTGAGGCAGTCTAGTAGTTGTCCATGGGTAGAAGGAGGTAGGGCAGTCTCATTACTATAGCATAGTACGATCTCGTAACTAGCTGACCTCTTATCTATTTTCCTCTCGATATCGAGCCTTGCCCCGTTGTCGAGTTGTAAAATCGAGACTTGTTTTTTTCTATTATAAAAAAATACGTTAATCCATAACTGCTGCTGCAACCAAGGAAGTCTATCCAGAGAGTCATCTGCGATTTCCTTCTGAACAGGCTGAGAGGTCTTGTTCGAGTGTTGAAAGAACGAAGCTTCGCTCTTTGCAGGGTATATGTTCAGCAAGTCCGGCAACCCGACCCCTTCTTTCTATAGCACTGAGGAGCAGTAAACTACAATGATAGAAGAACCTCGACTAGAGTTGTAAGAAAAGAGACTATAACCTTATGAACCCCTTATAGTCTCTTTCCAGCCAGCAAGTAAACTTACTTTTTTTCGTATTCATCAGTCAACCCTTACTTTTTTTCGTATTCATCAGTCAACCCTATAAGCAAGGACGCTAACCACGGGATATTCTATAGAGCAAGCCAGGAAAGGTAATAGCTTACAGACAGATCTTCTTTGTTAATAGCAGCTGATTCTCACGTCAAAACCATTTACTATGCAAACAAAGTAAAGCAGTGAGACATATATTGATAGACATCTTCCGTCTTATCTTTATTTCTTCTAGAAGGCTTATCTTTAAGCAGAAAAAAATACGATTATCATGGCTCTCAGCTATCACCTTAAGGTAGTTTCAAAATGGGTTTCATAGTAAGAGCAAGACAGCCTGACTAAAATGCAAGTACTCCCTCAGGTATGAAATGCCATAACACTCCGTGGGGTATGAAAGGGGTAAGCTGCGTCAATCTCTTGCCTTAAGGCTTGGTGACTCGATCGGATGTCTCCCCTTCTTCCTCTGAATAGGGCCTTTTCCCACTAGCTAGGAGGTCTATCTCCCTGCTGTCCCATCGGTACAGAGGATTGATGTGCTATGTTCCTAAAAGATTTGCTTTAGCTCGAGTTTCCCCATTATGGATCGGGCTAGATCACAAGCCTGTTACCACTTCTCTCAAAAGCAACTAATTGGGCTTTCACTTTCCTTTTCATGATAAGGAAGTTTCACCAACCCAAGCCTGAGAGCATGCCATCCCTTTTAAGATGACAGCCCTAAGGTACTTAACAAGGAAAACTCCTCAGATGCATGGATTGACAGGTTCGTCGTACCGCTTAGACTGCCTTAACTTAAGAGCTAATTGTGTGGAGCTTCTTGGCTCAACACCTCTGCGTTCTCGAACTATAGCATACTTTTCCAGCGTAGTGAGTCTAGTACTTTCATACCTCCGCACGAGATATTCATCCAATCGTGACTACCAGAGAAAGGGACCAACACAAGCCGACTTTCTTTCTTAACACCAAATACATCTGCGATTTAGCAGGAGTTCTTCCTTACCAAAAGTCAAGATGAATGGTCCACCTTTTGATTCGAGACTTGAGCCCGTGCTTTGCCCCTGATATAGAAGTCCTACTTCGCGCCCCTCCTTTGCCATGGTGATTCCTAGCTGACAGAGGACTACTCTAGGGCAGGACAGGGATAAGGCTTGATTGGCTAAGGGACGGGCAAAACCACTTAGAAAAGATAAGAAGACTTAGAGCCGGTTACGATTATGCATGTCTTTGCTTATGCTTATCTTGTTCCGGTGCTCTTACTGATACGACGACAAGGCTCTTTCCAGACCTACTAGAATATGACGAGAGCGAGGCTCCGAAGGAGTTTCGGGTGGAGTTAGGCGAGAAGTCGGGCTTGTGTTGTAGCCGTTCTTTGTGCCAGTTGGTCTTGCGAGGAAACACCTTGTTGGTTTGAAACCTGTGCCTAGCCTTACTACCTTTTGAACCAGACTCGAGCCTTAGAGTAGTGCTTGAGCTGAGCCATTAGGCAAGATTTTTCCTAAAAGAACCTCAGCTTGCATACCTTTTCCTTACTTATCCATCTTTACCTAAAGGACGGTAGGAGGATAGGATTGATGTAAGCATTAACGTCCGTATCGTCCGGGTCAAACTACAGGTATGAGTTCCATGTTACTTACTTGGCCCTAGCTTACTACTCCTACTGGGATACTCGAAAAGGAAGGCAAAGATAGCTAATAGCAACTCAGCTCATATTGGCCTTATTCAACTACTACCAGCACAGGAAGGCTAGGGAAAATAGAAGGACTAGGATAGAGGAACAACGGACAATCAGAACCGTATCGGACGTTACATCTATCTATAGTCCTCTCGTCTGGTGGTATGATAAAAGAAAGAGAACTACAACTCCTGAGAGAGGAACTAAAAAAAAACAACTATCAGAATTCTTAAACCTATAGAGTTTGTTAACGAGCTAACCTAACTAATAGAATCTCTTCCCGTTGTAGTTTGTAGTGGGCATTCCTATCTGATTGAGTTGCTAGTAGGAAGCTAGGCTATTGAACTAACAGAAGATAAGCGTAGCAGATGATATGCAGCGGACGATCTTCTTCTTTCTTTTTATCTAACATTGTCCGGTAGTTCCCTTCTGTTATGAGAGTGAGGTAGCGAAACTGACCGCTGCTGGGTGGAATTCTCAACTAAAACTAAGTGAACGTTCCATGTGAAATCTCCCGTTAAGGTAGATCTATCGCAGGTTTCTTAGTCGAATAGAAAGTTCTGTCAAGGTGTGTTCCACGAGAGGCTATTAACAAGATCTTGAAGCTGATTGAAGAATTGCAGGGGCAAGGGACTGGCTCTCCTCTTTGGAGAGGCTCAAACCGACTGAAAATCGATTTGCTAGCTTTCTTTAGTGGTTTTTTCTCTCTCCCTTTTTTAGGGTTAGTTTGCTCACTACCTAGGTCGAAGGACCCCTTTTTTTGAAAGCTAACTTAGCGGAAATTTTAGACCGCCTTATAGTTAGAGAGTGGAGGATAAAAGCTAGCACCGGAGGTCGTTAACCACTTAGTGATAAGTAGAGAGAGGCTAATTCGCAAGAGAGCTTGAAGCTAATAAACAGCTTTGCCAGGCCGGGGAGTATGGGATTCCCGTCCTCAGTTGTGCTAGTCTTGTTAAACCAATCCGTGGAGGTCTGTTATGGTAAGGATTATTGAAATAGAGGGGCCTACCTTGCTCTGGTATACTGCCAGGTTGAATGATGATGCTACATCGTGTGCTTACTTACCTTCGGCGACCCTAGCGAAGACAACTCAGAAAGTCAAGATTCAATCCTCCTTGCTAGCTTAACATGACCTAAGAGAAGTATGATAATAAATAATAAGAATGGGATAAATAAAGACAAGCTTGTGATTGGAGTGAAGGATAGAGGCTAATTAAAGTCATAAACCAGCTACTTACTAAGTCAATGAGAATACAAGTGTTTTCCACTTTCCTAGAGAGATGATATTAATCTACTGACTATTCCTCCCCTGTTAGGAAATCCTCCCTTGGTTGGACGATATAATAAGACACATTCCCCGCCATGAATCCTCATCATTAACTGGAGAAAAAGCTGGAGAAGAAGGGCGCATCAACTGCGTCAGTTGCTTTATACTAAGAAGTGGAACACATTGAAAAAAGAGGCGTTAACGCTGCCTTAACACCTTGTTTACGGCATTTCTTGGGTATGAGCGAGTTGCAGTTGCTTCCATTGTTTGCCTCGCTATATAAGTGAGCGCTTTCAGGCATATGCTCCTACTGATGTATGGATTGAAACCAGTGCAACTCTCAGGCTGAGGAAACTTCAATGAAGTGCATATCCGCCCGCTATGAGTGAGAAAACTAACACATATTGATCATTGACCTCCGCAAAACATTAGTGGAGCGGTAAACTTGGCATCATAAGATGTTTGAAAGATTGGAGGAATGAATGCCAATCTCAAATGTCGTTTTTATTTTCTGCGAAATCATCTTTGGGAAGACAGGGCACCAATATCAGATATGGAAAATGCACTCTTCCACTAATGTAATGCCAGGGTCTTTCAACTCATGGTAGGCTCGTCTCTCTGGCTAGAAGGGAATGTTTGGAATGTTATATTAGTCCCTTGCTGCCAAGCGTCTCGCCTTGCTTAAGCAATAAAGAGATGAGCTCGCCTAGGCTGATTAGACCAGTTGGAGAGAGATTTTGAAGCCCTCCCATTTCCCATTAAGGGAGGCAATCGCAGAAAGGAAAGGCAGGCGACCAAAGCGAGATTGTCAGAGTCCTGAAAGGAGAGCGACAGTGGGCGTGGTTCAGGTTTTGAGTTTAGGCAATGTACATCTTTGCAATGTACAATTGTAGTCGTTCACGTTTTCAAATGAAATGATTAAAATAAGCTAGCTCATTCATCTCTGCATTAAGAAGAACTACCCGGTGGTGGAGAACTCTTTTATCCGGTCAGTACCAGATGAGAGGCATTTAACTCACATCTATCTCATCTCCACTCCTTGTGTACAATGAATGGTCGATCGTGTACCTTTCTTATTATCCCGATCCGATCACCTTCCTGGAAAAAGAAACTCATATTCACATCGATCGCTCACATATAGCATGGCGGCACTTGCGCCTTTAGTTGCTAGTGGCTAGTACGCATAAGTGATTTCCAAGGGTCCATCCAACTAAAAGCTTTCATGGGATTGTCCAGGTGTGGTTGGCAAGCAATTAGGGCAAGAAGAAGGGCGTCACCGATATAGGATATAGAGCATGAGGAGGTAAGCCGGTTACCAAGTTGGACAGGTAGTGACCTTGCTTGGCTTCCTTCTTTTATGTTTATGGTAAGGCTAGTTCCTTTCAACGCGTTGGTAGGGACGTGTTGAGGCTCCTTGCTTTTTTGTTCTCACCGAGGATGAGGTATGTGAAGAGCGAGTTGATTGGGCTCGTTTACCAGAATGAAGAGGAAGGTGGAACATGCCTTAGCATCTTCCTAAGTTGGTTAATCGCTGATGATGGGTACTTGTTTAGCCCAAAGCAAAGAGAGTCTACGTTGATTCTGTTCTTGTGTATTGGAGCAGCTTGCTTTGCTGTTGGAACCTTGTCCCTTTTCTTGATGCCGAATAGAGGGGCTAGAGTGATCCAAAGAAAGATGCTTTCGGACGAGCCTAAGTCTGTCTATTTCAACTATAGAAATTCTTAGTTTAGTGCAAGTGGCTTGTAGATGAAACCTTCCTTTATAGGGTCGATAGGCCTTGCCTTATCTTATCCCTCTTTCTTCTGCCTTTCCTTCCTTTTACACCTTCGCTCAATTGGGACTTCTTAGTGGTCCTTGGCCATTCCTCCTTGACCCAGTTGTTCATCATGTTTTATAAGAGAGATGCCATGGTCTATGTTTGAGATTGTTCCGGATCAGTAAAAGTCTTGTCTTCTTTTCTTGAAATTATGTATGAGTGAAATAATAGCGATTATGAAGAGAAGACTTAGGCAAAAGGTCTGAGCAAAAACTTGAACAAATGCGAAAGTTGGTCATAATTGATCGTTAGTCTTCAAGCCTGGACCTGATCTCCTTTGTCATGACCGTTAGGCCTTAGCAGAACCAAGCGTCTTTGTTCCTTTCTTTGCCTTTCACGTTACATCTGGGACTTAGAGTCGACCGTAGGCTTTATTATTTTTATTGAAGTCACCAGATAAGGGTGTTAGGCTGATTCCAGTGAGTAGATAGCTTGAATGATGCCTTGGAAGTCCTTACGCTAACGCTAAGGGAGAGGCTCGACAGTAGGATTGTCTCATTCGTTTAAGTTAAAGTGGGGCGTTTAATAAATATGGCTTTCTATTTATTCATGATGGAATGCTAATGCTAGACAAAAGGGAAAGGGAGTATTAGTACAAGTAGCTTAAGTTTCAAAGTTTGAATAGACTGAGGTCTCGTTGGTTGACTTCCTCTCCCTTATTCAAGTTGGGACACTAGCCCTTACACCTGGGTGCCTTAGTAGGACAGGGAGGACTTCTTTGTTTCAACTTTTGACTCAATTGACATGAATCCAACTCCTTTGTTAGAATCCAGTGATGTTGCTTTCGCCCAACTCTTTGAATCATTGATGAATCTTTTCAATCTTTCTCATTTCTCTCTACCTAAGGGCAGGCTTCGCTTCTTGGGTTCTGTTAAGGACAGAAGTCCTTTTGCTTTATTCTCGGACGGGAATGCAATATAAGGAAAATCCTGCTGCTCTATTCTATGTCGTTTCTTTCTTGCCTACCGGATCTGTGGAATGGAGAGAAATTGACAGACAGCTGACAGAGGAAAGAAACCTATCAAATGGGGGATTTCCGGGCCTGCTAACTACTCAATACCAATAAAAAGACTTTTTTTGCCTTCTTTGTCTTCAGGAAGCTAGAAGTCTTATCTGTCCTCTATAGGACTTAAGTTACTTCTCTGGTAAGGACTAAGAACAGAATCCATGGTAAGAGAATCCGCTGCTAAAGCAAGAGATTCACCGGGAATAGGGACTAGTAGCTTGTTGGGATTAGGTAGTCAATAAGAGGGAAGAGCGAAATAGCTATATGTAGTTATCTCGGGCAGCTCTGTCTTCTCTGTCTGAGAGTCTAAACTCTCCTGCAACCTTATCAAAGACAGAGAGTTCCATTCCATCCTTAGCTGCTTTATTCGGCTCCGGAAAATACATGAATTAGCTCCCGAAAATGAGTTCAGTCCACCTACTAATACTCCATAGTCAAATCTATGGCTTGAAGATCAATCGGAAAATCTGACCTTGAAAGATGGCAGTTATATATCCTTCAGTAACATTCGGCTCTTGGCAGTTAATTGAGATGATTCATCAGTCAGTTCACGGATTAGTGTTAAGGCATAGAATCACACTGGGACTAGTCTTTTTATCAATGATTAGGCTGTGCGTGACGCTTCTAATGGAACGAACGAAGCTTTCAACTGCAAAATAAACGTCACATGTTTTAGACTCCCACTACTCCGGGAGAAGAGACGATTATCTTCTATTCTAAGGTGGCAGCTTACTCACTCAGGCCTCCTTTAGCCTTGTTAGTAGCTTCCTCGGGTTTCGGATATTTCTTTATAAGGCTGCTGCTTATCTTTAGTATGTTACCCGGGAAGGGAAGAGATGGGTTTAGGAATGGATTAAACCAAGTCAACTTCCTCAGCCTTCTTCTTCCTGTCCTTCTCCCCTGATGGTCTTTCACGAACAAGAGAAGAGTTCAATTTCCTTTAATCACTATCTCCCCGCTAAAAGATCAAATCATACTTCCAGGCCTCCAATGAATAGGCTTTTGAAGAGACAAAAGAGATGTTAGCTGCTAATTGATAAGATTCTGGAGATCGGTCACAAACGAAAAATGAATTCTTACTTTCTACTTCTTTGATTTCCCAATCCAAGAAAATGAGATTGGATTGAAGGTATTAGGCCCTCTAAGTAAAGACTGCTAACTCCTCAGGGATAAGGGATATTAAAAGGTCATTGGCAAAGATTAAAAGGGAGTTGGGAATGAGGATCAAGAAGAAGTGTTTAAGACTATGTTGCAGTTATAGACTTCTAGACTCAGTAGATTTAGCTGTTTCATAGTAAGAAAAAGAAGAAGAAGTCAAGGATTAAGTTGCAGTTTCAGACTCTGTTGAATAGGAATCCATTTCATGGACAGAATCAGTTGCAGTATTTGATTCAGTTTCAGAATTAGAGTCAGTCTTAGATCTTTTTGAGTCAATGGGAGTGGAATAGTTAGTCTTGGAGTCTGTTGAAGTAGCAGAGTCAAAGTAAGTAGCTGTTTAAGAGGAAATCTGGGATGATCAAGAAGTGGAATCTCTAGAGTTTAGGCTAAGTAGCAGATTAGGGTGAGATCGGATCAGTGGAGTCAGTTTAAGTTGATTCAGATTTTGCAGTCTTTGATGAAGAATCTTTGACCTTGTTGATCCTTTTTGAACAGTTAGCCTATAACTAGAAATATTCTATATAGTAGTAGATTCAACAGCTTCGAAATCCGAAGTCAAGGAGGCGTCAGAGGCTGATCGATGTTTGAAAGTATGAGATCGAGGAATCTCAAGAATCGGAAGTAGGACTTTCTGCTTTCCTGCTGTTTTTTCTGGTCCTAGTTGCTTCCGTATTAGTAGTCTTAGTCAGTCTAGTGTTTAAGTAGTGCTTATAGTGCTAGTAAATAGTCTATGAGTGGAATAGCGCAAGTAAACAGTAGTAATAGTATGCCTGGTTTGATTAGTATGTGTATCAGTCTTCCCCGTTCATTGGAGTATGTTGGGCCTTAAAAAAGGGAAATGGTCTTTTCGGGCTAGCTTGTATGTAGTCTTTTTAGGTAGGTAACTGAATGAGATTAAAGGGCTTCAAGTAGTAAGTCCTTAGTCTCTTCCTTGATTTGCTTTCCCGTTCCTGCTTCCTCAGAGAAAGGTGTAGGTTAGGAAGTAAAGATAGAACAATCATAAGTTTCAGTAGATTCGGATTCTATCACAGAAAAAGAGGAAGTGATCGAGTTTAAGTTCAGGAGTGAGTAGCAGTTGATGAGATCTGGTTTCAGGTCAAGGTAAGTTCATCAGACGGAATTGGAATCTCATAGGGAGGAAGAGGCTTTAGGTAAGATTAACTGATTCAATGGGTCTTGTAGGAATAATAGAATGCGGGTACGGGGAACCAGTAAGTCAGGTATTGGCAGTGAATCCCTACCTTTTGGCTTTAGAAAGTGATGAAGAAAAGAAGGAAATGAATTCAAAAGACTCATAGGGACTTGCAGAATAAGACTACTTAGCTCTTTCTATTATATTAGAGTAGCGAGTTATTCTACTGGCATGCCTTCCTTCCCAGGCTAACTACGCACCTTGACCACAAGATCTTACAAACAACGGGAATGTGCGCCAAGAGGAATATCAGCAACAATCTAAATAGTTGCTTCTCCGTAGCCTTCTCTGTATCCGGTTTTCCTAACTCAAGATATCGAGGAAGAACGGGGGGCTAGTCTGAAACTCTATCTCTTAATCTCTGGCAGCATTTCCCGGCCTACTAAAGCATAGGAATGCGGGACGGAATCCTATTCTACTTCTTAGCCTATAGCTTATAACGGATAAGATTCTATAGTAATCTCATCCCAGAGTGTTGAAATAGATTAAATGGAAAGATCAATTCGTACTTCCTGGCCTTCGTTAAATCCCATCCTGTGATTGATCAGCAAGGGATGATATTATGATTCCTTCCGGAAATCTGTCTTTATATTAAAAGTTACCGAGCCCTACTAAGTGAAATATCAGTAGGTATCCTCTTCCCCGTGGGATGTTAGGGACGAAGTCTCAGCCGTTGAATAGCCTATAAGCACAAGAACGAAATCTAGCAATTGAGCTCTGACAGCCTCAGATCTTATTAACTATTGCTATATATTTACCGTGGAATCTATTCTCAGGCGCGTTAGAGAGTAAATGCAGTAGGCTATTACAGCCTCGAAGCGAATAAAAAGGATCATCGAACAACAACAAATAACCCTTGGGCTCGGAAAAGTATGGCTTTAAGATGTTTCTATCTTGTTTCCGGCTTCTAAATAACAGTACGGGAATGTAAAAAAAATAGAAAGAATCTTCTTGGCCTCTAAGACTTCCGTGGCTTAGATTACTATCATAAGTTCCCGGGTAGCTAAGAAGATAGTTTCTTGCGCCTACTACATCTGTATTATGTAGTGATATATTTTCTAATAATAGAATAGAATACTACGCAGTTTTCTCCATATCTGATCATTCTCATTCAATGATTCAAAGACAGGCCTGTAACAAACACACTAATCGACTAGAGCTTATACCGCTTCCCGTACCGGATTCCCGACTTGCAATAGAAACTCGAAATAGATCCCTGCCTCGTCCCATGCCGCGAATAGACGACTGTACTTCGCCTTCTTGAATTTGTTTTCTGCTCGCCCAGTTCAGACAGCTCAGCTTGTTTCTGAGAGAGGCGATTATGGATCTCCATCACTTGTTGGTGCTTAACGCTTTCCTCCAAAAACATCAATTAGTCTTTTTTGGGGCATGAAATTATAAGATCCCCCTGTGATCGGTCCCTGGCACTCCTCAATGGCTTTGATGCAAGTATAAGAGTCAGATAAGTCGAATTACGAGAAAAGGGGGGAACTTTCTAACTCCTCACTAAACGAGGAATTTGATTAACATTTTTAGGTAGTTCGACGGTTCTATCCTGGCCGTAATATTGTTAGAAAGGAAGAAGGTAAGAAGGAAGATCTAAAATTAGAACTAACTCGGAGTCATGGGGCACTTCTGCCTTGGTAGCTGTAGGCTCTATGTTAGTAGATAGTTTGTTGGGTCCCATCCGGTCTACAAAAATCTAACTCGAACTACTTAGCTATAGGGACAGTTTCACCGACCTAACTACTAATAAACTACGGCTGGAATCAGATCATATTCTCATTTTCTAGTTGCAGAAAGCCTATCTCAAGGAAGTACACCCTTTGAGTCCCAGTTAGTTGTTCTAGTTCTAGAAAAAGACTTCCCAGTATTGGACCTTAAGTTTAGGGCTTTGGAAGCAAGCAACCAACCCGTAATCGCAACGACCCAATTGCAAGAGCGGAGCTCTACCAACTGAGCTATATCCCTCTTTGCCTCTTATTTCAATTTCAAGCCTTGGTTGGGTGCTATCTATCCGGATCCCCTTCTCTTTTTTTGAAAATCTGTGTGTGTTGACATTTACTCGACTTTCATTGGCTGTCTTTACCGCACATTCCTACGGACAGGAAAAGAATTGGGGATGGGCAATACAATTTCAGGTACGAGTAAGGACGTGCCCTGATCCCCCTTGTAAGGTAACCGACGCTTTTGCCTCATCCTATCCTGGTCAAGGGAGGAAACCCGCAGGAGCGACTGCATATCATATGGTGGCTCCCAAGCTCTTGTACTGAAGGGCGTAGATGAGCGGGGCGACCTATCAATATCTTAGATGTGTTCCAGTGCGTCGAGGTCCCTCAAGCCTATCCATCCCTTTATCTCCAGCTCGATGTGCAGGCTTAATGTCCAGTGGTTGCTCAAAGAGATAGGTAGTAAAAGAAAGAAGGGTAGCTAATTCCTTTTGGGGGCTTTCCTTCCAATAGTAGCTACTCCTGACTTTATGACTAGTAATGAATGCGAGAAAGTCCGTCCTTATATAAAGAAATTGATTTTATGCGCTTGTCTCACCGGTTTGAAAAGCTGTTTCTCCTGAAAGCAAGTCTAGGAAAGCAGGGATCAACAGGCTAGCAAACCTAAAATAAAAGATTCCACATTTTCACTCGCTTGGTGGACAAAAGTCAAAGTCAAGGTATAGACTTGAGGGACTGGCATAATAAGACGTGGCGCTGGCTTCCCCTTCGATTGATAGTTGGGCGGATCCATTAATGAATGGATTCCGTTATTTCACCTTTTCCCAATTGCTTTGGGTAAGCCAAGCATCACATTAAACAGAATAATTGGACCACTTTGTGGGGGCGAGTTTGCTATTGCCTTGGTCCGGGCCTCTACGAGTAGGTATACTACTACGATATAAAGCAAGCAAATAGGAATTCATAAGTAAGATCAATAGATGCATCGGTCGAGCTACCTTCCCTCATCTCTCTATCGAGAATGGGGAATAGAAGGAAGATTCCATTCTCCATGAAAAAAAGGGTCTGTAGCGTGGAGCTTTCAATAGCCAAAAACTTTAGTTTCAGGTATGCGAGAGGTCATACGTTCAATCGAGAGAGGTACACGCTTTCGGCTTTGAAGGAGTAGGCACTGTTGGAGTCAGGACCTCCGCCTTTTCGTCAACCATGTCTTGAAATAAATAGTAAGACGAATAGCCTTAAGATATGAGTTGGGATTTGACATATCTAAAAGAAAGCGTGGAAACTGACCACATGATCGGCAATGGTAAGTTCGTCATTTGGACAGGCCTTGTTTCAACAATCTCGAAAAGAAAGACAAATCCGAATTTGGCCTGACTTGCTTAACTGGGAAAATCTTCGATATCCAGGTTTGATACTGAACTTATCGAAAGAAAGCCAACCTAAATTCGTTTATTCACCTCGGTTCAATAATGATGGAGACCTCTCCATCCCCTTTGATTAGAAAGAATCAAATCAA
>JACYFF010031955.1:70204346-70218767 GCA_017589665.1 Selenicereus undatus
ATACATACATACATACATACATATATACATATACATATACATATACATATACATATATATATATATATATATATATATATATGTGTGTGTGTGTGTGTGTGTGTGTGTGTGTATGTATATATATGTAAAAAAATATAAAGGTAACTGCTTACACCCCGGAGTTCATGTTGTAATTTTCCAGAAGCGTACGATTTATCGTTGTACGAATTACGGGTATCGTCCTCAAGGATAGGTTATGAAATTAGATCACTAAAATTCTAGAATAACATACGATTAAAAGCCAAGATAAAAACTATTAACCAAAAGTGCTATAGTTGCCCGAACTCATTAGCTACAAAAACTAGGTACTCATATGTAAGTACAATAAACATCTCTTAACAACCATAAACCAAATCATCCTAACTCGTTTGGCACTAATCAAAAGTAAAGAGTAATTCATGCTCAAATTCTTGTCAATCACCCCGCTTCAAACTACTCTGCCTCGAACAACCAAAACCCAAAAGCAAATCAGACTTTAATTTTCGCAGTCCCAAAACTCCCGAACAGGGGAACCAGACACAATCTCAGAGGAAGGGTTCTAGAACTGGAAAAATTGAGCAACAAGTAGAATTCAAGCAACAAGCAACAAATTGAACTGAAATTGAACAAAGAAGACACGAAAGCAAGGGAGGGGAATTTCGAATGCAACAATAAGCCACCCAAAGTTTAATTACTCGGAAGTGAGGAGAATCATATGCAGAATTCAGGCAGTGTCACAATCAACCTAAGATTAGCCAAATTCGAAACATTGAAAGGCATAATAGAAATTACAAATGTCAACCGGAATTCACGAAATCGAACACAGTACATGAAAATCAAAGGTCCTAAAATTAGATGTGGAATTCGAAAATAATGAGCAGAAACAAACCCTAAAAATCTAAGCTAAAAAAAATGTTGAAAAAAATGAAACCTCAAATTGAACCTAAAAAGCTAAAAACTAGACCTCCTCTCTGTCGAGCCTCGATCCGCTTTTGGAGGCTCCAAAAACGCCACCTAGAAGCCCTTTGGTTGCCCCCATTAATCGGACATTAAACATACACTTTATGGTTTGAAACCGTCAAAGCATGAAGAAGATGAAGAGACGCGCAGGGCTTCGGGTTCGGGTTTGCTGACAGTGAGGGAGAAGAAGAAAGAAAGATGGGGGAGAAGATGACGATGATAGTGGGGTGACCAAGGGACTGGCTGCAACAAAAGAGCCATTGAGATGTGGCGTGGACTGGGAAGATAAAGAACATGAGTAGAGGAGTAGCAGGGGTCGTGGTTAGGGATTGGAATTTCTGGGAATGGAGAGCAAGAACAGAGGAGAGAGAAAGAAATGGGGTTAGGGGGGAGGAAGTAACGGTCACGTGACATGCACATGACTGGATTTGGGCTTTTTTTTTGTTCTTGGTTTGGGTTTGACTCCAGTCAGCCCAATTCTTCAATTTTCAGGATTCCTTCATCCTTTTCCTTGCATTTTCTCGAATTATTCAATGCCTAGAAAACCAAAATAAAATTGCATAAAAACCTAAAGCTTGCAATTATTTTGAGCATAAATCAGGCAGAAAGGTACAGTAAAAATAGCGCATTTTTAGCGTCAACAGTTCATAACTCAACGAGTAACTCGCTCGGTGTACATCAAATAATATAGTTCATTAATAAAGGAGAAATGAAAGATACAACTCAGCAGTTCACACAATCGGAGTACTGGGGTTTACATCCCAAAATATAACTACCTTCAGCTAAAAAGACAACTGATAAATCAGATGGTTGGCTCACATAGTCATACAGAGCGACTTTCAAATAATATGCATTACATGAACTAAAGTACTTGGTTTACATACATTTACAACTCTGGGGATACAACACATTACATCGTTTACTACGTAAGTCTATTCCTATTTATGCTCACATGACACTTTTTCAAACATGATTTGGGCGATCATAGTTCCCATCTTGGCATATATATAATCGACTTCACTTGTCACAAAGAAAACCTAGAAAAAAGGGGAAAGAGTAATGGGATGAGCAACCACACACTCACTGAGTATTCCTCGACTCCTTAAAACTAAAACAGTTGCAGGCAATAATACCAATAATGGGCACATATCATGCATTCATACTTTACTATCATATTAGGCAATCATACTCCCCAAGGAAGGATCACTGTCCAAAAACTTCATACTAACCATTCAACTCAATCCTAGGCCCTTAATGACCAAACATCCCTACTAACAAGCATTTAGGCACATGATCAAGCAAGCAACAAGGATTGAGTAAAGCGCTTTCAAACTCACTTTTGAAAACGAAGTGACTCATGATATGTCCCAAGAATAATTTATAAATCACGTCTGCTTCTTCAAAGCTGATAAATCTTTCAAAAAGCTTTTGAAATACTCATATTGGTAAGAAAGACTTGGAAAGAAACTTTCTTTCGTAGGATATGCACATTTGAAAGCTGAAATGTTCGATGCAGTACCAGAATGTAACCATACTTCCATTGAACTTTCATTTAAACTATACTTGGAAACTCGTTCATAAAATATGCGTAGGATATGCACATTTGAAAGCTTTCTTTCTTTTCTTGAAACCACTTTATTTAGCTTCTTGAGGCTTATATTGTTTAAAAGAAATCTCTTTCGTATTGGTCCTCTAGTAGCTTTTGGAATCTTATTCGAACTGGCCCCTTGATGGCCCTTAAAATCTTTCTTTTTCTCAAATTCGTAAAATAATGAAATGCCAACTGCTTTTCTTACTTATTAGGAAAATGCTCTTAGCATAAACTCATCACAATGTGCTTGCTAGGGGAGATCGACACTCGCCCTAAGTGAGATTATTACTCACAATTCACGTTAACCCCAGGGTATACGTAACATAACATTGGCCAAAAGCCGTCTCAATAGAGTAGCTCTAACTTCGATATTGTCCTCTGTAGGGCCAACAGCTCACACCTTATCTTGTGTCAACTCCCCCCATCAAAGTTGTCTTACGCGTCACTCATTTTCGTACATTATCTTTAGCTGAACAACTCATGCCTTATCTTGCGTCCAGTTCCCGGGAACAGCTCACGCTCTTTTGCGTTCAATTCCCAACATTACTTAAGGGGAAACAACTCATGTCATCTTTGCGTCCAGTTCCCACCCTCAAGGTCTAGCCAATCGCCTAGCACTTTCTTAGCCTTTAAAATCATTCTTCATTTCTCTTTTCAGTTGCTTACTTTATTAAAGTCTTGCTTGTCCAACAAAACAACTCATAACCTTACTAATGGTTTATGGTTCTTTCGTTTTCAACTCAAAAACCTCTTATAAACGTGATAAGTTTGCTAACTCTTAAATCAACACGCGTTTGGAACTTAAAGAAATTGGCTAGCATATAACTGAAATAAATTTCATAATAAACTCATTCAATTGCCTAATTTTAATTCGTTTGCATTCCTTTTTATCTCAAAGAAGGGTGCATAAACAACCAAAGCCTTAAAACGTTTTCAAACTTATTACTAATTCGCTTTTTAAACTTCCCAAACCTATCGACTATTCAGTTGAGTCATTACTGAGTAGGTTGACGATTTAGGACCTTTTTACGCTTCAAACATCTTGATAAACTAATAGACAAGTGGTAAATGCTCAAAACATTCACAACTATGAAAACAACCCTTTTACGACCCCTTTCTAAAGAAGTCTAAGTTCGAAGATCAATCACATAATTTCACTGAATAACCTCAAGGGGGGAGGGGTTCACATATAGCACATTCAAAGACTTCATAATCCAACTTAGCAGAATAAGCCACACATGGCCTGGCAATCCACACGATTGTGGTAAATCACAACCCAGGCTCCCCCCACTTGCTGCACCGACCACAAAAAACCTCAAAGCTGTCATTAGTTCAACCTCAAGCCATCCAACTACTAACTCGGTTTCAAATTTCATAATCATAGCATTTTACCATAAAGATCATAATGAAATAGCTATGTATAAACTTACCAAAGCGAGCAGCAACCATCTAGCAGCTTGTTACAACATATATAAACACATACACACACGCACACACACACACACACACACACACACACACACACACAGGTCTACATTGATTGACTCAATGAAGCACTTAACGATTTGAAACAATCTAGTAAGGCATGAAACTCTCTTGCGTTCATATTTCACAATTAGGAACTGAGCATGCCAAGTTCAAGTCATTTTTAAGCATAATTTCGCTGACTTAACAACCATCGATTCAAACATGCTTAGGTCGTTCCAGAAGCTACTTTTGAACATGATTTAGCTAACTTAGCGAGCATCAATTCAAACATGCTTAGGTCATTTCAGAAGCTACTTTTGAACATAATTTAGCTAACTTAGCAAGTATCGATTCAAACATTAATTGACCAAGTTAACATGCATAATCACTTCACAATTTCGGTCAATCTAATCAACCTTAAACTAACATGCATCTCATCTTAAGGGTTAAAAACATTTCGAAATTACTAATACTTTAAGAGGCGACAAACACCCACCTTGAATCCAAGCTAAGGACCCAACTCCTGGGCTAATTGCGCAAATTTGAAGCCGAACCCCGAGCCTCCTAATCTCCCATTCGTTGATGTTCCTAGCCCCACTATTGGTCAGTTTCCATGTGTTATCCTCCTGCTCCCGGTCCTCCCCTTAGGCTATCCAGGTCAGGTCAGAACACCTCGGTGGTGGTTGAAGTGGTGGTTCTGTATTGGCTAGGGTTTCAAAACACCAACCCTTGAACCCTTATCCTTGTGGCTCCAGGAGGTCGTTGGACTCGAGCCCCCGGTCGAAACACCTTGCCGACGACGTCCGGCCGCCGTCCCACCGGTGTTGACTGCGCTGCCCGGTGCCTTCTCACTCGCTCAACCCCTCTTTGGTCACTCGTCCTTGGTGCTCTGGGTTCGGTCTTGCGACTCCCGTGCGAGCTGGTGTGGTAGCGCATGGTTGCCCTCCCCCTCTCTCTCTTGATGTGGGTTTGTCTGGTTGAAGCAAAACCCCCCTCCCCCTTGTCGTGTTTTGTTTCCAAAAATGGAACCGGATTTCGCCCCTTTTTGATGTATTTTTTTTTTGCTCTGGTTTGGTCTCACTTGCTAAACCCAGCTCGACCTGGTCTTGCTATTCTTGATACTTCGTATTCTAAACCCTAAATTGATCATATGACTCTTCGTCGATTGTTCGTTCCCAAATATATAAAGGTTCGATTCAATAAACGGCAAAACTAATTCTAAGGTTGACGACCTAAATCGTACACGGGAAACAACTAAATAACTCGAATAATGATTACGAAGGTATGAATTCGCATCAACTCAAGAATTTTCTAAATAATTATCAATAACAATAATAGTATAAATAGCGACAAAATATTATTTTTAATAACATTATCGCTCACATAGGCACATAGATAATAATTTAACCTATATAGTTAATAAAAATATGAATTTTGTAACATAGAAGGCAAGACAGTCGGCTTAACATAAAATAAAGAACGCGGGTCTTACATTCTTCCCCCCTTAAAGGAATTTCGTCCTCAAAATTCTAAAGTTCACAGTTCAAGCAAACACAAGACGCACTCACATATCCTATGATCTACATGGTGGGATTCCAAAAAAAGTTTCATTTAGCAATCCAGTATATCCTTTTAGTCGAAAGAAAGGGCTTATGGTATCCAGTCTCCTCCTCGCCAATGCTTTTGAAGCGTCTACACACTCTATTGAGGCACCAAGGGCAATGCGCATCGAAGAGGGGAAAATGAGTTGGCGTGGAAAACCATATTAAGCTTGTTTTAAAAGGAACACATGCCTTCCATTTCCTAAACATTATCGGCATTATGACTAACAACTCCCTGTATGTGCATCCATGAGTGAGCATCGAATGGCATGACAATTGAGCCTTAACATCTCATGGCTATATACAGGTAGTTTCTTTCTAAAATATAAGTTCAAATCACCTTTAGAATCAAAACGGCTAACCTGGAGACTTTTATAACACATTAAAGGAGTAAGGTCGTCACATAGCATCACGTGGCATAATCTTTAGCATAAGGACATCATATAGGCTCAACGACTCAGCATTCTCAGGCCTAGGGATCATAAGCAGCATGAACTCGTCTAAACATGTATATAGCAAGTAATTCACAAAACGAAAACATATGCAACTGACATTCCTGGGACCTGTGGGTTATGAGCCTACACACCTCCGTTGTGCTACTCTGATAAAACATATAAGGGCAAGAATATGTGAATGCAGGTTTCTAGGATCGCCTCATCATGCTTCAAATATGTGCATATGCAGTTATTAACCTATAACGTGGAATCATAGAATTTGCGAAATGCAAACGAGTCATAGGTCATGCCATGCCATGAATTACAAAACTTAAATCATCTGTATAGTCAAGTCACATACCAAACCAAACTCAAGTCAAGCAAACACCAAGAAGTGCAACAACTTATTCTTAAAACACGTAACTGATCAAGAATAACGAACTTAAATGACTATATAACCTTCCATGGGCTTTAGATTGTATTCAATGCTATGACTATACTTTAAAGCATTCGAGCTCCTAGTAGTGTCCCACGAAAAGACATCTAGGCAAGTATACATGAGTGCAACCCTCATTTAAAACCTAGGGTCGAGGTCATGCCTCGAGGTTTGTCTAGACTGTTTGGAGTTAGCAATCAATCAATTAACAAGGAGCAAGAACAACGACAGTATTGGCCTTACGGATATACATTGAGGTTTTATGATGCCTATTTCTCATAGGGTGGTTGCAGGAGTCTTATGAACTCGTGGTACGAAGGGGCGGTTCAATCTTCTTTGAAAATTCTTGGTTTCCACATTCGATTTAAAGCTTAAGAAGTTTTGGAAAGGTATGGATCGTCTCCTCAAGAGGTGACGAGGTGACACATGTGGTATGAGAATTCCAAAGTCTATCAGGTTCTTCCTTTTATCTCCGTTCTAGGTGCGTTGGGGTTGATACAGCTAGGACATTATCATTCTTGTGAAAAGAATAGTGTTCCATGCCCCAATGAGCATAACACTTAGCCAACCTCTGAGTAATAGTGGTTACGTGATGGGAAATAAGGAAGACTCCTTACGTAAATGATAATTCAGGTTAGGACCTTATCTAAGCATTAATGGCACATATATGAAGGTGTAGGCACAAAAAATATGTGCCATGTCACTAAATAATTTAAGTTAATTAATGCTGGCTAGTCCAATTAATTAATTTAATTATTTAGATCCAAACGAGCATCGAGTCAATGGTCCAACCGACCACCAAGTCAATGGCCCAATTAAGTCTCAAGTCAATGGCCCAGTGGACTACCAAATCGTTAATTGAAATAGACTCCCAAGTCATTGGCCTAGGTTCAAGGCCCATCTATCGACCCAAGGGGTCTGTTAATCCACAAACCCTAGAAGAGAGGAGAACCTCCTTTGTATAAATATAGCTCCACCCCCATTCGAGGGAAAAAAATTTTCTCTCCGACAGAAGACCCTCTAGAAAGAGACAATAAGCACATCAGAACGTGTCGTTTACTCTAGAGATTGAAGCACACACTTGATTGGGATTCAAGCTATTTCGGCCCTCTATCAAGTCCAAACAAGAGATCAAATCAAAGGAGTTTAATTTGTTCATTTGTAATAAAATATTCAGAGATTGTACCCATTTTTTATTATAAATACAAAAATTGAATTTGTTCCATATTTCTTGTCTTAATTCGATTTAGACTTGAAATTTGTGGTTACAAATTTCTGGCATGCCCCGTGGGACCACTCTGCCTCTCATCTCCTTCTCTTAGAAATCTAAAATTTTCAACCAACTCTTCGCAAGGAAGATATGGCCACAAGGAATGCCAACTCTCTACCTTTGAAGAAGAAATTCGGATCTTTCCAACAAAGATCCTCCAACTCTAACACCACCTCCAGTAAGCAAAGCACTAGAGTGGTGATAAGAAACATGGCAAAGGCTACAGCAGCCACTGTCACCAAAAGAGTAGTTGCAATTGCATCCTTGCATTTGACCGATAACACTAACTCCAACATGCATGACGGAGTTGGTAAAGTTCCGTCTATTGACCCTCTCAATGGGAAATCTATTCATGAAATGAAGACGAAGCATCAATCTCCACTTTTTGAAGTGGAAGATTATTATAGCAGCGATTCTTCTACATCGTCACCAAGAAGAGCAGCCCTTCCACAATCTGAGGTTGAATCATCCCCTACCATCATCATGCCTGCTATGATGGTAGGAGCTATCAATTTGGAAGAAGAGTTCACTAGCATGAAGGCCACGTTGGAAAAGCTATCTAAGGAGAGTGCAGAAGAAGATGCATGCATCAAGCGCCAAGAGGAACATATTGCTAAGTTGCTAAAAAAACTGAACAAATGGCTATGTGCATCATCCAACAAAGGCACAAGCGGCGACAATGACGAAAAAGGGTCCAATCGAAGCAAGGCTTCTGACGATGATGGCAGGTCAAAGAAGGACGACAAGCCACCAAATGACTCATCTTTAAGCGCAATGACTTGTGGACAAATCCAGGAGTTGATCGCCAATGCTGTCAAAACTCAGCTAGGGGTCAGGTAACAGAAGACCCATCTCTACACTAAACCCTACACGAAGAGGATTGACGCTCTTCGTATGCCTTGTGGTTACCAACCTCCTAAGTTCAACCAATTTGATGGGAAAGGTAACCTAAAACAACATGTTGCGCACTTCATTGAGACATGCAACAATGCCGGCACTAGCGGTGACTTACTGGTGAAACAGTTCGTTTGGACTTTGAAAGGCATCACGTTCGACTGGTATACCGATCTGCTGCCCGAGTCTGTTGATAGCTTGGAGCAAATGGAGCAAGAGTTTCTAAACAAGTTTTATAGCACCCAGCGCACTGTTAGTATGACTGAGCTAACAAATACTAAACAGTGGAAAGACGAACCTGTTCTTGACTACATCAACAGCTGGGCCTCACTCAGCCTCGAGTGTAAGGATCGATTATCTAAGACTTCTGCCATAGAGATGTGTGCTCAAGGCATGGCGTGGGACCTACTTCATGTCCTACAGATGAGCAAGCCTAGGACTTTCCAAGAGTTAGCTACTAAGGCGTATGATATGGAGATGACGATAGCTAATCGTCGTGAAAAAGTGCCCCAACTTTTGAAGTCAGGAAGGATAAGGGTGACTTCAACAAAAATCCTAAGTCTTCTAAGAGCTCCACCAAAGAATCCATGTCGGTCACTACAAGCGAACCGATCCGGATTTTATGGAAATCAAGAGTAGAGGGGAAGCAACGCCCATCAATTAAAGAAGCTGGGAAGAAGCGCCCTACGTTGCAAGAGCTTCAAGAAATGAAGTACCCATTCCCTGACTCAGATTTGTCAGGCATGTTGGATGATTTGTTAAAAAAGGGTATCATTGAGTTACCGCCATCAAAACGCCCCGAAGAAGCAGGCAAGGTGAATGACCAGAAGTATTGTCGGTATCACAGGGTCACTAGTCACCCTCTTGAAAAGTGCATAGCACTCAAGGAGCGTATTATACAGGTGGCTCGGGATGGAATGATCATCCTAGAATTGGATGAGGAGGCTAAAACCAATCACACGACAATTTTGTGTGAGCATTGTGACCTGGCTCCTGCGATGAAAGAAGAGTGGGTTACCATTCAATTTGGAAGCTTTAAGCCAGTAATGCTTTCATTAATGGTTCCGGCGACACTTATGGAGGCTGAGCATGTGCCAAATATTCCTGATGAAGACAATAAAGGATGGACGCTTATCACTAGATGAAGGCCTAGGAAGCAAATAAAGGTTCAACCACCCCCACTCTGTCGAAGAAAGAGTCATGCTAGAAACAATAAGCCTCGATGCCCTAGGGGAAGAAGAAGCCCAATTCTGGTAAGAGGCATGGAGTTCAACCAGTTGAGCTGCTTAAACAAGAACCCCTTGTCCCTGTCACATTAGAAGAATTCTTCCCAATGGGCTTCTTTACGAATGCTACAGTTAACATGGTTTCATGTTCTGAGCTTGATGATGAGGATGATGAGGAAGATGCATAGGAAGATCTCCATAAGGTGTCATCTTCAAATACAGATGACAGAGTCCTCATCGTCTTAGAAGCTTTGCCCGAATGCATGAGTTGGAAAGAAATTTTTCAGGTGCCTCAAGAAATGCGTGAGCAAGTTGCAGCTGCCATGAGCTATGCAAAGTCATATGCTGACAAAGTAAAGGAAGCTAAAGAGCCTGCAAAGCTTCCAACTCAGTGCGCCACTTGTAACACAGCTGTTTCATTTACAGATGGTGATCTATTGTTTGGGTCAAAACCCCACAATCATCCATTGTTTGTCACTGGCTATATTCGGGGACAAAAAGTCAAATGCATCTTGGTAGATGGTGGCTCAGCGGTCAACATCATGCCAAACTCTACTATAAATAAGTTAGGGATTACTGTTAAGGAACTCTCTAGGAGTCGGATGATGATACAAGGCTTCAACCTAGAGGGTCAATAGGCAATCGACATGATTCGCCTCGAGTTGGCAATGGGTGATCTATCCGCAACATCTATCTTCCGTGTGATAGATTCAAAAACTTCATATAAGTTTTTGCTAGGACGACCTTAGCTTCATGAGCATGGGATGGTGGCATCAACTTTGCACTAGTGTCTCAAGTATTACCGCTATAGACAGAAGAAGATAAATTTGTGATGTTAAACCATTTGCAAAGGCTGAATCTTATTTCGCCGATGCAAGATTCTTTAAGGAAGGAGCCCCTTTGAAAAAACCAATGCCAGCCTTTATCTCCTCTACTGGTAAAAGGGGTGATGAAGATACTCATGTGAAGACAAACATTGGCACTAATGATAATGCCAAACAACGACAACAATGTGAGAAGGAAAGTAGTCAAGTAACGACATATTCTTCCTTCAAAAAGGTAGTTGTTGCAACAAAGCCTGAAGCGCCAGTATTCAGGTACATTCTTAAATCCCGCCGCAAGGATGGTGAAGCGCCATTTAGTAAATGCACAACTCTTGAAAGCACAACTAAGCCTATTAGCAAATTCAAGGAGACCGATTATCGTATCCTTGGAGATAAAGGTCTGCTTCCAACTCATAACGCTAGTAAAAGTAGGGTGGCTAGAGCCCCTATCTCTGGCTTCATTGTTTCTTCCAAGCACTCACTTCAAGAAGAGAGTGACTGGCCGATGGTGCGCACCGATGATGGATTTGATCCAAATGCATACAAGCTGTTGAAGACATTTGGTTATGACTTCGATAAGCCAGTTTCTTTAGGACATGTCATCGAAGCTAAGCCCTACGGCATCAATGAGACACAAAAGAAAATACAAGAGCAAGGTGGCAGTTTCGAAGGTAGGTGTCGGTTATGTACCACCTCAACCCATCTGGATTTTAGGATGACATAAAGACAAGCAGTCCTTTGCTCAGTATATTGCAGCAGAAGAGATTATTGAAAGTGATGAGGAAGATGGCAAGAACAAACCAAAATCCTATGTGTTTGATAGATTGCAATCTTCCACTTCACGAGGACGCGCTTCTGTGTTCGACAAAGTGGGAAATGGCAAAGTCCTAAAGTCTTCTACTTTCTGTATGTTAAAAGTAGGCACACAACCTTAACCTTCAGTCTTCACCAGGATCAAGTCAGGTGAAGAATTGGCAAGCTCGCCATCCACACAGGAGAGGGGCTTAGTATTTGGTCGTCTTGGCCAAATAAATGGAGTCCAAAGTGCCATCCCTTCTCATATGAAATGCTTGTTGACTCTAGATGTGAAGACAGAGCGTTCACTAAGAGTCAAGAGACGCACAGTGGTTTTCACTGGCCCTAGGGTTAATTCGGGCCTAAAAGAGGAACTCACGCAAGAGGAACAAGCTTCCTCCAATCATATCACAGTCTGAGAAGTTGATGACTCAGATGCCGAAATAGAACTCGCGGAAACTCCTGAGACCCTAAAAGACGAAGGGCAAGCCACAGTAGACTAACTCAAAGAGTTGAATCTTGGAACTAGCTAGGAGCCTCGCCCTATTTACGTGAGCTCATTGCTCACACCCAAAGAGGAAAAGGAGTATTTTAATCTCCTGTCCGAGTACGAAGATGTGTTTGCTTGGAGCTACAAATAAATGCTCGGGTTAGACCCAAAAGTCGCAATCCACCGCTTGTCTATTAAAAAGAGCGTTTCACCTAAGAAACAGTCCCAACGACGCTTCCAATCGGAGTTAGTATCAGAAATTGAAAAGGAGGGTCAACAAACTCATAGAGGTGGGATTCATTCACGAAGTTAAGTACCCAACATGGATTGCGAACATTGTCCCTATAAGGAAAAAGAACGGCTAACAGCGTGTTTGTGTGGATTTTTGGGAGCTCAATAATGCCTACCCCAAAGATGATTTTCCACTGCCTGTGACAGAACTCATGATTGATTCTACAACAGGACATTAAGCTCTGTCCTTTATGGATTGAATAGCGGGATACAATCAGATTCAAATGGCGCCAGAAGATCAGGAATCCACAGCTTTCTGCACACCTAAAGGCATCTTCTGCTACAAGGTGATGCCATCCGGCTTGAAAGACGCAGGAGCCACATACCAAAGGGCGATGCAAACTATCTTTGAGGACATGCTGCACAAGACGGCGGAATGCTACGTTGACGATCTAGTGGTCAAGTCAAGAAAGAGGCCAGACCACTTGCGTGATCTCAAGCAAATCTTCAAGAGATTACGAAGATGTCAATTCAAGATGAATCCACTTAAGTGCGCATTCAGTGTTACTTCCGACAAATTCTTAGGCTTTATCGTCCAACATCGAGGCATTGCAATTGACCAAGCTAAAGTCAAAGCCATTCAAGACATGCCCGAGCCTAAGAACCTTAAGGAGCTTTGCGGTTTACAGGGGCGCTTAGCATATATCAGGAGGTTCATATCAAACTTGGCCAGTCGTTGTCATCCTTTCAGCCACTCATGAAGAAAGGGGCACCTTTTCAATGGGATGAATCATGCAGGAATGCCTTTAAAAGTATCAAGAAATATTTGTCATGCCCACCAATGCTAGGAGCTCCAATTCCCGGTAAGCCTTTGATACTTTACATTACGGCCCAAGAAAGATCACTGGGGGCATTATGTGCGCAGGAAAATGAGGAGGGCAAAGAGAGCTCTTTACTACCTAAGTCGAACCTTGGTCGAGGCTGAATTAAATTACTCCCCAATCGAAAAGATATGTTTGGCTCTCATGTTCGCTGTGCAGAAGTTGAGGCATTATATGTAAGCTCACACAGTACAGGTCATCTCTAAGGCTGACCCAATCAAGTATATCTTCTCCAGACCCATCCTGAGTGGACGGCTAGCAAAGCGGGTTGTTATCTTGGAACAATACGACCTCGTCTACGTACCACAAAAGGCTGTTAAAGGGCAGGTACTGGTAGACTTCCTGGCAGATCACCCAATTCCTAACGAGTGGGAGTTAAACGACGATCTACCTGGTGAAGAAGTATTTGTCATAGACATTCTTCCCCCGTGGGAAATGTACTTTGATGGTGGGGCACGACAAGATGGCGCTTGAGCAAGGGGTAGTGCTCATCTCCCCTGAGAAACACATCCTCCCATACTCATTTGCATTGACTCGGTTGTGCTCCAATATCATGGATGAATATCAGGCACTTATCTTGGGCCTCCAAACGGTCGTAGAGATAGGCATTAGAGACTTAGATGTGTATGACGATTCACAACTAGTCATCAATCAACTTCTTAAAGAGTATGAGATTAAGAAAAAGGATTTGATCGCGTATCACACAAAGGCCCTCCAAATCTTGGATAAGCTAGATAGCGTCAAGTTGCAGCATATCCCTAGGAGTGCCAACAAGATGGCTGACGCGCTCGCAAATCTTACAACCACTTTGGCACTAGGGGCAGATGACGATATGATGATTCCAGTTTGCGGTAAGTGGGTAGTCACACCGTCGGAAGATGAACTCATCTAGGGAGTTTGTTGAATTTATGAGTATACTTCCACAAGAGGGGGGGTGAATTGTGGTGTCTGATTTTCGCGTTATAAGTAACAAACACCCTGACAGAGGTTGTTCTCAGATGACGAACACCCTGTTGACTTGTTTGCAGGGGGTGTTTTCAGATATTGCAAATACGAAAATCACCAAGATAAATGCGGAAATAAAGCACACACAATTTTTACGTGGAAAACACCTCTAGCCCAACTGAGGTGTGAAAAACCACGACCTACCTCGTGTAGGCTTTTAACCACTTCACTATAACCGGGCTTAACTCGTTACAAATGTAACACAACTTGTTACAACTTGCAACCACGTAACCTTCTTCCCTAAGAACGGTTACACCACGTCCAAATCTCACCAGATTGGACACGTCCAAAGTCCACA
>JACYFF010031955.1:70218777-70233258 GCA_017589665.1 Selenicereus undatus
GATTTAAGAATAAAATAGTAAAACTTCTGACTTTAGAGTTAGGGGTCTTACTAAAAGCCCCCATAAAGTTCACTAAATCAAGCGGCCGTGTTCCATCATGGAACGGCGGTAATGCCTCCAATCAAATTAGAAGTCTTCCGTTGCTAAATTATAATAGTAAGTGGTTATGTTAGAATAATCAGATATTAGCTATTGGGGGCGTTACAAGGCATAAGACGGAAATCCAAAGGCGAGCACCACATTTTCTTAATTATAACAATACTCTCTATCGACGCTCCTTCCTTGGTCTTTGGTTAAGCTGCTTAGGCGAAGAAAAAGCACAACAAGTAATGGAGGAAGCTCACTCAGGGGTGTGTGGCGCACATCGGTTCGGGCCTAAATTGTATAATCGCATCAAAAGAATGGGCTATTACTAGCCCACCATGGTGCATGATTGCATTGACTTTGCAAAAAGGTGCGACGCACACCAATTTCACGCCAACTTCATTCACCAACCTCCAGAACCACTCCACCCAACCGTAGCTTCCTCGCCCTTTGAGGCGTGCGGACTTGACGTCGTAGGGCCCCTTACTCCTAAGTCTTCAGCTAGTCATTTATACATTCTTGCAGCCACTGATTATTTCTTTAAGGCTTTGTTCTTTTCGTGGGTCAATTGCTATTTACCAACCTCAACCCACTTCAACCTACTTCAACCTATTTCAACCTACTTCAACCCACTTGAAAAAAAAATACCAACTTCAACCCACTTCAACCTACTTCAACCCACTTCAACTAACTTCAACCCACCCCTTCATAATTTTAATAATTTGTAAAATATCATGTGAGATTTAATCATTCTTGTACTAAAAAGTTCATTGTACTATTTTTTTTGTAAATTATCGTACTTTGCAATTGTTTTATTTTTGTATTTTTGTATTTTTCTACTTTTTATTTTTAAATTGTTAAAAATTTAAATTTTAAATTTTTAATATTTAATTTTTTGTACTTAATTTTTTTTATTTTTTAGTTGTTTTTTTTTTAAATTTATTTAATTTTTAATTTTTAATTTTGTTTTTCTATTTTCTATTTTTTTAATTTTTTTTTTAATTTTTAAGTTTTTTACCTTTTATTTTTTTAATTTTTTAATTTTTTAATTTTTTAATTTTTAATTTTTTATACTTTATTTTTTATTTTATTTTTTTCTATTTTCTATTTTTTTTTTTTTTATTCCTTGTATGTTTTGTAATTTTGTAATTTTGTATTTTTTGTTACTTTATTGTTTTATTTTTTTATTTTTTTTTTTTTAATTATTAATTTTTTTTTTTTTATTTTTAATGTTTTTAATTTTTAATTTTTTTTTGTTATTTTTTAATTTTATATTTTATATTTTATATTTTTATTTCTTCTTTTTTATTTTTTTCAATTTTTACTTCTTAATTTTTTAATTTTTTAAAATTTTAATTAATTTTTTTTAATTGTTTAATTTTTAATTTTTTAATTTGATCTTAATTGTTTGACTTCAATTTTTATTTTTTAATTTCCAATTCTATAATTTCATTTTGCATTTTTGTATATAACTTTTTTTTATTTTTTTAATTTTAAGTTTTTTGTTCCAAACAAAAGGTACAAAAAATTTCAACCTACTTAAAAAACAAAAAATAAAGAACACTAAATTCCAAATAAAAAAATTAAAATAAGAAATAAAAAATAAAACTTAAAAAGTAAAAAATAAGAAATAAAAATATAAAATAAAAATAAAATAAAAATAATCAAATATAAAAAAACTAAATATTACATAAAATATAAAAAAAAATAAAAAATCAAAATGAAAATGAAAATAAAAAATAAAAAATAAAAAATATAAAAAGATACTATACAAACAATAAAAAATAAAAAAATAAAAAATAAACAATAAAAAACTAAAAACTAAAAATAAAAAATAAAACTAAAAATTTTGAAAATTTTAAAATTAAAAATTAAAAATTAAAACTTATAAAATATAAAATAAAAAAATAGAAAAATAAAAAATAAAAAAATAAAAAATAAAAAATAAGAAAAATAAGAAAAAAATAAAAAACATAAAAACATAAAAACATTAAAAAAAAAAAGGTTAAACAAAAGTTTCACAAAATTTTGATAACTTCATAAATTATCACACATTAATTATATTCTCATTATTTTAACCTACTTCAACCCACCACATAAAAAATATACCAACTTCAACCTATTTCAACCTATTTTAACTCACTTAAAAAAAAAAAAATCAATTTCAACCCACTTCAACCTACTTCACCCTTTTTCCCATCCAATTTACCCACGAAAAGAACAGAGCCTAAGTGGGTGGAGGCAATCGCATTAAAAGAAGTCAAGAAGGAGAATGTTGTTGATTTTATTCGAACGCACATCATCTATCGATACGCTGTGCCTCGATACATCATCATTGACAATGGCAAACCATTCTTCAACAAGCTAATGACTAGTCTCTGTGAGAAATTTAAGTTCGCTCAGCATAAGTCTTCAATGGACCATGCACCTGCAAATGGCCTAGCAGAACCATTTAACAAAACATTGTGCAACTTATTAATGGTGGTGGCAAAATCCAAGCGGGACTGGCATGAAAGATTTGGAGAAGCACTTTGGGCTTATCGAACCACCTACAAGACACCAACGCAATCAACTCTCTATGTGCTCGTGTATAGCGTAGAGGCTGTCTTGCCTTTGGAAATTCAAATCTCATCGCTTCGCATCGCTATACTGTAAGGCTTAAGTGACGATGAAAATCACAAACTCCGTCTAGCAGAGTTGGAATCTCTTGATGAGAAAAGGCTTCAGGCGCAACAAAAACTAGAGTGTTATCAAGTACGTTTGTCACGAGCATTTAACAAAAGGTTCGACCTCGCTTGTTTCAGGTTGGAGATCAAGTGCTCGCAGTCAAAAGGCCGATCATCATGACGCATAGGACAGGGAGCAAGTTCACTGCTAAATGGGAAGGCCCCTATGTTGTTCGTGAAGTCTACTCGAATGGCGCCTACAAGATAGTCGATGCGAAAGGAGTACAAGCAGAACCAATCAACGATAGGTTTCTGAAGTGCTACTACCCGTCAAAATTGGTTGTAAACTCCTAAAGCCTAAACTGCTCACCAAACAAGAAAAAAAAATCTTGTACTACTCCTGGCCCGTAAGGGTGTAAACTATGAACAACTAAAAAGAAAAAAAAAATCTTATACTACTCCTGGCCCGCAAGAGTATAAACTATGAATGGCAAAATAAATAATTGGAGCATTGTTTGTTGAACGACATTATGGCTTGATCTCGTTGAAAAATTATAATTTTCTTGAGTATGTAGGTAGCTTGTGAATAAAATTCACGAGTGCAGTCAAATGAAACATAAGAAAGAGGTGAAGAAGTAGCAAAAAATATTACTATTGTATGAAGTGTATCGAGAGTTCATTAACATAAATCCAAGTGCAAGTACAATAAGCTAAGCAATCTAATCAAATAGTGTTCATCCAGTTATCAGGGTTGAGTGAGAGTTGCAACTCTAAGACATCGCGATCATGTTCCTTTATCTTCTCAGCCTCTTCTTGGGACAAAGCGGGTATGGCTTCAAGGTTAGCAAGAGCTTGTTTCTTCTCAATGACTTGTTGGTCGATGGTGGTCACTAAGGTCGATTTGGCGTCAACATCACTCCGAAGTTTTTGCTCCTCTTCGTAAGCAATACGAAGCACCTCTTCTAGCTAGATTACTTTTTCAGTTGCACCCTTATGTTTGCCCTTAACGGCAGCTAGCTCTTCCTGCACTGCGATAACATGGGACGGTGCTTGGTTAACTTGTTCAATGTAGGCGGTCTTCTCTTTATCCAAGTCATCCAGATGGCGAAGTGTCAAAGCCGCTTGTGTGAGTGCCAAATATGCAGATACGCTGCTCACATAATCATCTGCCAGCTTCCTCAGAGGATTTGGATCTCCTTTGAGACTTTCAATGCTTTTACACATCATAGGGGCGCTCTCATACACTTTTGCTACCTCATCAAATGAAGCATTCTTCAAAGCATTCAGGTAGCTAGAACTTATAGCCCATATGCCGCAAGTAATGATGCTTTGAGAAGCAGGATCCGATCCAAAGGAGGTGGCAGAAACTACCACAACCATAGATTTTCCTTTCACGACCTCATGGCTGGTAGTATTCTCAACGACAGTAGACATTCTTTCTGCTGCTAGTTGAAGAGATGTAGGTCCCTCTATTGAGTGCTCACTATGGGTTGGTGATGTAGGAAATGTTTCGGCCCCTTTCAAGGCTGATTCGCCAACTCCCTCTGGCGATGCCAACCTCTTTACAAGTTCTGTATCCTTGCCACCATGAAGACTGGCCTTGGAGGTTGACAACTTGGCTACGAGATTAACTTCCTCAAGCAACTGCTCGTCTATGACAAGGGTAGCCTCCTGTACTAAGTCGAACACGCCAATCTGCATCGAACAAAAAAAGAGTGAAAAGATCAAGCCATTAAAAAAAGGGGGGTTGCGATGAGCCTTGCAAGGTTCTATACAAAGAGAAGAGCAATTACATCTTTAAGGTTAGGCATGTTTGAACAACTTGTGATGCAATTGAAAAAACTATCTCCAAGAGGCGCATTGGAAGTATTGGCAACAACAGTCTTGCATTTTTTATGTCCACAACGTTTAAAGTTAGCTTTTGAATCCGGGTCACTATCATCATTGTCGATAGTGGCCCCCCCTCGATCAGCAACAAGAGTATCGAGGGACTATCCGGTCCGTTCAACGTCAGAATCTTGGTCTTCAAAATCAGATCCATCCTTTGAAGTATTGCCCCTTTTGTTCTTCTTAGACTTAGAGGGGTCATGTCCTGCACTATGCTGAAGAAGACCAACATTGGCCCTGAGGTCACTTATTGTCACCTTAGACCACCAATCCTAATATTTCTTAGTCATGAACTTGTTAAGATGTAGCGAACGACTCAGCAATGTCACTATGGACTTAGTATTCTTAGATAGAATGGCGGTCCAAAAGCATAAGGCATCATTGTAGGATGTGGGTCGAGTATGAGGGTCAAGTTTAAGTGCACCAAGTAGCTCTTGCCATAAGCCAAACTGTCTGCTGAATCGATGTGGACTATAAGGCATGACATAAAAAGTCGTTGTACGACGAAGAGGAAGGTAACTAGAGTGGAGAGCTATTAGGTAGCTGAGCTTCTCATAGCCAAGAGTTTCATCATCATTCAAAGTCTCATATTTATTTTTGCTAAGCATGGTGCATCCCAAATCAGCAATCGCCCCTTCATGGATGCGCCTTATAGAGTCCTCAAAACTCTTTGCCCCTCCAAAGCCAGAATAGTGCACCATTAGAGGACCTGCATGAGCTGGATCTAGTACATAGTGGGTGCTGAAGTAACATGTGAGTCAGCCATATAGATAATGAGCAGGAAAGAATGACATGGAATTTGAGGGTTTTTCCTCACTAAAAATACCATCGAGGCCCGATAAATGCTCGCCAACACTGGCACTGCAAGACTATACGTGCATCCAATTGCCATGTTGCTAGCCACTTCGAAGGTGCTAGGACGAATGAATCCTTTTTCATCTTCAGGAAGAGCAAAAATGCACAACCAGCATGAAAGAAAAGTGGCTAGATAAGTGCTCCCGCTTCTATCAATAGGAATTTCAAGTGCATCAAAGATAGCAGATTCTTCTCGACTCCACTGTAGGGCCGTAGGCTGAATGTTGCCTGAAGGATTATGAGTTGACTTAGGTCGTGACTTGACAAGACGCGACTTGGAAGAGCTTCGCCGCCTTGGGAAGGGCTCATGCTTAACTTACCTCTTGCACCCAAAATCTATCCGACGCTCAGCGCAAACTCCTTGGTCGCAGGCGTTTTCAAGATGGCTGTAAGCAGCAAACAAGTATCTACATGTGGGCTGGAT
Source organism: Selenicereus undatus (assembly GCA_017589665.1). Taxonomy (NCBI): domain Eukaryota; kingdom Viridiplantae; phylum Streptophyta; class Magnoliopsida; order Caryophyllales; family Cactaceae; genus Selenicereus; species Selenicereus undatus. Next base: position 70,224,694 of record JACYFF010031955.1, read on the forward strand.
TAATCTCTTATTGTCATGATGACGTCGATATAATGCATCTCGGCTAGGTACTACCTTGTCATAAATTTTCCCGTAAATAGGAAACCTACCAAGTTTATATTAGTCCCATAGAGATAGCGACATTTCTCCGGATATAGTGTGCAAAGTGTTGGTCTTAAGGCACCAAGCCTCACAAAAGGCACGAATAACGTGAGGATCACGATCACAAGTGTACAATGAAGCATACACTGCATCAAACAGGCAACAAGTCCTCATTTGGGATTCGAAGCATGAGAGAATGTGTTCTACCCACTCCCAATATTTCAGAATGAAAGAGAATTCCCCAAATATCTTCAATGCTGGCACCCAACGAACTTCACCAGAAATACTTTTTCGCCCAAGCAGTGGGAAAGGGGTGATGGTGCAGCTATTGTCATGACTAGCGCTGTGAAGAAGGTGGATATCATCATGCATCCTGTCTATAGCCCTAGTAGTCAATGACGATGCGAAGTCAGAACGAGGGACGGTGCGTATCTGCTCAAACTCTGGATGAAGTAGGGATGGGTAAACGATAAATGTGCCGCCCAGCTTTGCTTTCGTTTCTTCATGTTCCACGACAGAAAGATAAATTTTATCCCGTCGCTTGTATTCCTTAAATCGTACCATGATTGAGCACCTGCTAAAAAAAAGTGGTTATTTTCGCCAAAAGAAAAAAATCATTGCAGTTTAGTTTTCAAGGATATGAAATCATCGGCAAGCTCATTAGCATGGCTCAATCTTCAGGCGACACGTCTCACTGACATATACAGAGACTCTCTCCTCAAAGTCTAAGGACCAAGTCTAATCGCCCTCATGCACAACGAGTCCTCAAGTGTTGTGCCCCGCTGGCATGAGTGAGGGTTCTCTCCTCAAGGTCTAAAGACCAAGTCCGATCACCCTCACGCACAGCAGGTCTTCAAATGATACATCACGCTAGCATGTGCAAGGGCTCTTTCCTCAAAGTCTAAAGACTGAGTTTGATCGCCCTCACGCACAGCAGGTCTTCAAGCATCGTATCCCGCTGGCATATGTGAGGGCTCTCTCGTCAAGGTCTGAAGACCAAGTCCGATCACCCTCACGCACAGTAGGTCTTCAAATGATACATCACGCTGGCATGTGCAAGGGCTCTCTCCTCAAAGTCTAAAGATCGAGTCCAATCACCCTCACGCACAGTGAATCTTCAAGCATCGCATGCCACTGGCATGTGCAATGGCTCTCTCCTCAAAGTCTAAAAAACGAGTTCGATTACCCCAGTGTATAGCGAGCCTTCAAGTGTTACACCCATTGGCATATGTAAGGGTTCTCTCCTCAAAGTCTAAAGACCGAGTCCGATCGCCCTCACACACGAGTCTTCAAATACGGGATCCTGCTGGCATATACAAAGGTTTTCTGCTCAAGGTCTTAAAAAAAAATCGAGTTGATAACCCTTGCGTACAACAAGTGTTGAAAGAGATCTATCAATAGATAAACAACCACAAAGCAAAAGGAGAAAAATAGGTAAAACGCCACAGTGTATATTATCCACGATAATTCGAACAAAATTGCGAAATCAAAGGACAAAAAAAAAAGAAGGGCAAAAAAAAATGTCCAGCAAAGATGGTGTGGTGCAATGAGCAGAAAAAAAAGGAAAACAAAAAAACAAAAAAGAGAATAAAAGAAAAGGAAGGCAACAGCAGGGCCATTACGAGGCAAATTTGCAAATTACCTCCAAGTGTTGCTCCGGTAAAGTGTTTTCTATGAAGTGTTGTTCTAGCTATGGCGCTGGGAGAGTAAGTGTTGTTCCAGCTATGTAAAGATGCTCAAGGGGAGTACTAACATTCAATGGGAATACTTGGTACGAATACACTTGGCCGCCAATTACTGATTATGCGCAGCGAAAATAAAAGCAATGATCATCAGTTGTGTGACCATAACTTCTGGAAGCGATGATGCAACAATGAGATTGTAAAAAAAAAAAGTGTTACCTTAAAATGTTGACGGGACAAAATTATTTATGATGATTTCAGTTTCGTCAGTTTCTTGGCATGAACTTTCGCTGTAACCCAAAAAAAATGAGAGTCCATAAATTCTGAAGGATTTAGGAGGTTAAAAAAAAAGAAAATAAAAGGGCAATATATACAAACAATAAAGACTAAGGGAAGATGCTCGATGTTGGTAGTCGTGCACACATCAATGGGTAGAAAGCAATCATGGATTGAGAAGGTCACTACTCTACAATTGACATACCCACGTGAAGATTGACAAAGCAGCAGAGGGTGATGACTTTTTGATACTTAAAGGAAAAAAAAAGGAAGAAAGGATGCTGATGGAAGACAAGTATGTTTACCTGCATGTGAAAAGAAGAGCTAGGCCTCACAAGAAGACAATTCTGAATTTGACTCCAATTGTACGGGACAACCACCGAAGTCATTAATTAGGGGACGGTACACCATAGCATGAATAGATTGAGGCTAAAGCTAATTTATATTACAATCGGACGCACCTCTTTCCATTTAAAGTACTTATGCATTAAAAGGGAAGGCAACGCAAGGTCCTCAAGTAATTTGGAAAGTTTGAAAGATATTTATTCTTCAAGACAAGGAAAGGAGCCAAATAATTTACGACCCTTATGAGTTAAAATATTAACAAGATTCGCTTGTCCCGAGCGAAGTTAATGACGCCACGATTTAAGTTGATAATGCGACAAGCAGGGTCAACACCGTGACCAAATATCAATAAAAAAATGATAAAAAAAACAGAGAGAGGATCTAGACACCGGTCGCGCTTAAATACTAAGTCGTGTAAGCAACCTAGTCTCAAGGGGGCAATTTGTAGGCACAAAAAATATGTGTCATGTCACTAAATAATTTAAATTAATTAATGTTGGCTAGTCCAATTAATTAATTTAATTATTTAGGTCCAAACGACCACCAAGTCAATTGTCCAAACGACCACCAAGTCAATGGCCCAATTAAGTATCAAGTCAATGGCCCAGTAAGATTATCAAGTCAATAGCCCAGTGGACTTCTAAGTCATTAACTTAAGTAGACTCCCAAGTCATCGGCCCAGGTTCAAGGTCCATCTATCGACCCAAGGGGTTTGTTAATCTGCAAACCCTAGAATAGAGGAGAGGCTCCTCCCTATAAATATAGCTCCACCCCCCATTCGAGAAAAAAAAAGAAAAATTCTCTCCCATAGAAGACCCTCTAGAAAGAGACAACAAGCACAACAAAACGTGCCATTTACTCTAGAGATTGAAGCACACACTTGATCGGGATTCAAGCTATTTCGGCCCACCATCAAGTCCAAACAAGAGATCGAATCAGATGAGTTTAATTTGTTCATTTGTAACAAAATATTCAGAGATTGTACCCATCTTTTATTATAAATGCAAAAATTGGATTTGTTCCATATCCCTTGTCTTAATTCAATTTAGACTTGAAATTTATGGTTACAGCAGGCTAAGAATAACACTTAGGCAAAATCAACTAGACTCTATCATAGTCACCCATATTGACATAAGCGCATACGAATTTCGCACATCATTCCTTTAGCAATTGAGAAATTACGCAAAAGGGTTATCATTTAAAAGAACTTTTAGTCAAGGAAAGTAACCTTTTGACCACTTACTAGCAGCTTGTCATCAACACATCAAGCAACGTACGCATTTTGGCATGTAGGAATTCGAAACATCCAGTTACACATACAGACCTATCCTCACGGAGTGAGGCTCAAACATCATTGTAAAGCATTTGCAAGTCTTCGTACGCAACAGTAAGGCCTAAGTATGTAATTAAAAAGGTATTTAATGCGAAAGAAAAACCTTAACTCACTATTTAGGAAGGGTCTTAACTTTTAAACCCTCTATGTTTTAAAAGGAGGATGATTTAATTGTTTCTAGCTCTTTCCCTACCAACCATTGAGTGTGTCTGCTGCCCTTATTAGCGGGCCCGAGGAGCAAATCGTACTTAAGGGGCAAGAATGAGCTTGGAGTTAAAACATTCTCAGTTATTTGAGTTCAAACCAAGTGCACTTAGAACTTCTGATTTAGATCGTCAAGGTGTGTATGTAAAACAACTCTCGATTGAGCTATCACTTAGCTTATCCACGAGAATACAAGTTATTCAGCTTATACTCTTATCAATTCATTCATTCACTGGATTAGTGAGCTCACTCAAGTTGCACCTAACTAGCTAAATGCACTAACATTCACATAAAACTCAAATTTGCACACAAAAGCACGCATATATCATATCATTGTGAACGTGTTTCCGAGATAACTATATAAAATGCAAGACTTAGGTCACGGCCTGTGGTCGCAGACCTTGCTCTTATACCATCTTGTAACACCCCCAGCCCCTAGGGCTAGGAGTATTATATTTTTCTCGAATCCTACTTAATTTATGGGGCAAAATGGACAAAGTTTCCCCTAAAAACCGACCATTTTCAGGCTAAAAGCCTACAATAAACTCTTGCAATCAATGGAAGCATAAAGAACTCTAAAATAAGCTCAACGGCTACACACCGAAGTTCATGACTCAATGAGCAACTCGCTTGGGGTACATTAAACAATATAGTTCATTAATAAAGAAGAAATGAAAGATACAACTCAACGGTTCATACAACTAGAGTACTAGGGTTTACATCCTAAAATGTAACTAGCTTCAGCTAAAAAGACAACTGACAAATCAAATGGTTAGCTCACATGGCCATATAGAGCGACCTTTAAACAATATGCATTACATGAATCAAAGTACTTGGTTTACATACATTTATAACTCTAGGGATACGACACATTACATCATTTACTACGTAAGTCTATTCCTATGTTTGCTCACATAGCACTCTTTCAAACATGATTTGGGCGATCATAGTTCCCATCTTGGCATATATATAATCGACTTCACCACAAAGAAAACCTTGAAAAAAGGGGGAAAGAGTAATGGGATGAGCAACCACACGCTCAGTGAGTATTCCCCAACTCCTTAAAACCAAAACAGTTGTATGCAATAATACCAATAATAGTCACATATCACGCACTCATACTTTACTATCATATTAGGCAATCATAGTCCCCAAGGAAGGATCACTGTGCATAAACTTCATACGAATCTTCAACTCAATCCTATGCCCTTAATGACCAAACATCCCTTTCAACAAGCATTTAGGCACGTAATCAAGCAAGCAACAAGGATTGAGTAAAACGCTTTCAAACTCACTTTTGAAAACGAAGTGACTAATGATATGTCCCAAGAATAATTTATTAATCACGTCAGCTTCTTCAAAGCTCATAAATCTTTCTAAAAGCTTCTGAAATACTCATATTGGTAAGAAAGACTTGGCAAGAAACTTTCTTTTGTAGGATATGCACATTTGAAAGATGAAATGTTCGATGCATTACTAGAATGTAACCATACTTCCTTTGAACTTTCAATTAAACTATACTTGGAAACTCATTCATAAAATATGCCCAAGATATGCACATTTAAAAGCTTTCTTTCTTTTCTTGAAACCACTTTACTGAGCCTCTCGAGGCTCATATTCTTTAAAAGAAATCTCTTTTGTATTGGTCCTCTAATGACCCTTATAAGCTTTTCAAATCTTATTCAAACTGGCCTCTTAATGGCCCTTAAAATCTTTCTTTTTCTGAAATACTTAAAATGGCAAAATGTCAATTTTTTTCTTACTTATTAGGAAAATGCTCTTAGCATAAATTCATCACAATGTGCTAGCTACGGGAGATCGACACTTACCCTAAGTGAGATCATTACTCACAATTCACGTTATCCCCGGGGTATACGTAACATAACATTAGCCAAAACCCGTCTCAGTAGAGTAGCTCTAACTTCGATATTATCCCCTATGGGAGCAACAACTCATGCCTTATCTTGCTTCCACTCCCCCCCCCTCAAGGTTTTCTTATGCATCACTCATTATCGTACGTTATCTTTAGGGGAACAACTCACGCCCTATCTTGCGTCCAATTCCCGTGAACAGCTCACGCCCTTTTTGCGTCCAGTTCCCACCCTCAAGGTCTGACTAATCACCAAGCACATTCTTAGCCTTTAAAATCATTCTTCATTTCTCTTTTCAGTTGCTTACTTTATTAAAGTCTTGCTTGTCCAACAAAATAACTCATAACCTTACTAATGGTATATGGTTCTTTCGTTTTCAACTCAAAAACCTCTTATAAATGTGATAAGTTTGCTAACTCATAAACCGACACTTGTTTGGGACTTAAAGATATTGGCTGGCATATAACTCAACTAAGTTTTGTAATAAACTCATTCAATTGCCAAATTTTAATTCGTTTGAATTCCTTTTTATCTCAAAGAAGGGTGCATAAACCACTAAATCCTTAAAATATTTTTGAACTTGTTACTAATTCACTTTTTAAACTTCCCAAACCTATCAACTATTTAGTTGAGTCACTTACCGACATTTAGGACCTTTTTACGCTTCGAACATCTTGATAAACTAATAGACAACTGGTAAATGCTCAAAACATTCGTAATTATAAAAACAACCCTTTTACGACCCCTTTTTAAAGACGTCTAAGTTTGAAGATCAATCACATAGTTTCAGTAAATAACCTCATAGGGGGAGTAGTTCACACGTAGAAAATTCAAACACTTCATAACCCAACTTAGCATAATAAGGCACACATGGCCTCGCAATCCACACGATTGCGGTAAATCACAACTCGGCTCCCTCCTCTCACAACACCTACCACAAAGAACCTCAAAGCCCTCATTAGTTCAATCTCGAGCGAGTCGGTTTTAAATTTCATAATCATAGGATTTTACCATAAAGATCATGATGAAATAGCTACATACAAACTTACCGAGCGAGCAGCAACCATCTAGCGACTCGTTATAGCATATATAAACACACACACACACACATTAACACACACACACACACACACACACACACACACACACACACACACACATATATATATATATATATATATATATATATATATATATCTAAATTGCATTGACTCAATGAAGTACTTAACGAACTCAAACAATCTAGTAAGGCAAGAAACTAGCTTGCGTTCATATTTCACAATTAGGAAGTGAGCGTAACAAGTTCAAGTCATTTTGAAGCATAATTTCGTTAACTTAACAAGCATCAATTCAAACATACTTAGGTCGTTTTAGAAGCTACTTTTGAACATGATTTAGCTAACTTAAAGCATCGATTCAAACATGCTTAGGTCATTTCAGAAGCTACTTTTAAACATAATTTACCTAATTTAGCAAGCATCGATTGGAACCTTAATTGACTAAGTTAGCATGCATAATTACTTCACAATTTCAGTCAATCTAATCCACCTTAAACTAACATGCATCTCATCTTAAGGGTTAAAACGTTTTAAAATTACTAATACTTTAGGAGGTGAGAAACACCTACCTGGAATCCAAGCTAAGGACCTAACTCCTAGGCTAATTAGGAAAATTTGAAGCTGAATCCCGAGCGTCCTTATCTCCCATTCATCGATGTCCTGAGCCCTACTACTGGTCGGTTTGCATGCGCTATCCTCCTGCTCCCAATCCTCCCCCTTGGTTGTCCAGGTCAAGTCAGACTATCTCGGTGGTGGCCGAAGTGATGGTTTCATGGTGGCTAGGGTTTCAAAACCCCAGCCATTGAACCCTTATCGGAGGTTGCCAGACTCGTGCCCCCAGTCGAAACACCTTGCCGATGACATCTGGTCATCGTCCCACCAGCGTCGACCACCGCTGCCTCGGTGCTTTCTCACTGGCTTGACCCCTCTTTGCTCACTCACTTTTGCTGCTCTAGGTTTGGTCTTGCGGCTCCCGTGTGGGCCAGCGATGGCCAGCCACTCGCCGACGTGGCGGCGCACCGTCACCCTCCCCCTCTCTTTCTCTTGATGTGGGTTTGTCGGGGGCCACGGGGATCGGGTTGAAGCACAACCCCCTCCCCCTTGTTGTGTTTTGTTTCTAAATATGGAAAGCGATTTTGCCCCTTTTTCATAGTTTTTTTTTTGCTCTGGCTTGGTCTCATTTGCTAAACCCAGCTCAGTTTGGCCTTGCTAATCTCGATGCTGCATATTCTAAACCCCAAATTGATAATACGACTCTTCGTCAATTGTTTGTTCCCAAATATATAAACGTTTGAGTCGATATACGACAAAACTAATTCTAAGGTTGACAGCCTAATCCTATTTCGGAAACGCCTAAATAACTCAAATAACGATTTTGAAGGTATAAGTTCGCATCAACTCAAGAATTTTCTAAATAATTAACGATAATAATAATAATATAAATAGCGATAAAATATTCTTTTTAATAAAATTATCTCTCACATAGGCACATGGATAATAATTTAACCTATATAGTTAATAAAAATACAAATTTTGTAACGTAAAAGGCAAGACAGTCTGCTTAACGTAAAATAAAGAACGCAGGTCTTACATGTGTGTGTGTGTGTGTGTGTGTATATATATATAGACATGTATATGTGTATATATATATGTATATATGTATGTATGTATACACACACACACACACACACACACATATACATACATATATACAT
>JACYFF010031955.1:70233658-70278744 GCA_017589665.1 Selenicereus undatus
TGTGTGTGTGTGTGTGTGTGTGTGTGTGTGTGTGTGTATGTATATATATATATATAGTGAACATATCCTATTAGGACTACTGGTTACAGTAGAAAGTAGTGCACTTTTTTTTGGCAATCATTGCTCGAAGATGCATATGCTGAGAGGAGCACTTCTTCTAAACTTGTGAAACCCACACCTGATCAAGGCTCACTGCATACTTTGCTTGACACCTTGGCCTCAGAATCTCTAAGCTAGCGTCTTTTCGTGATAAATTTAAGGCTTGATTGATTAAGTAGAAGGCTACTAGTGTAGGTTGATACATGAAGTTGATGCCCTAAGATCCCTAAAAAAATGACTTCAGGTTGTAGCTTGTGATATGATGAAGCGTGTCATTGAGCCAATTCCAAAACAAGATTCTGAAATCATCTTTGAGTATGTTTGAGGAAGATATGATAGGTGGTTATGGAATAAGATCTCAGGGTAGCAGTGAGGTACTTGATCTCGTAAGGGAACCCTTGTGTTAGCCTTATTTAAGAAGATGAAGGAAATTGAAGAAGCAACAAGGATTGTGGAGAAAAGAAGGGAGAAGGATATAGGGGAAAAAAAAAGAAGGAAGAGCAGAAGGATGAGGTATTTATAGCTGATAACAAGAATGCATCTATTGCAGCTGAAAACTGCAAGGAACCTTAAACAACATCATCCTTCCAATATCTACTGGCTGAAAATCCCATTCCAGCTAACCCTCTTCATTTAGTCCCTCTTCATGATTGATCAACCTACCGCTCCTTTTTACAAACAATCTCCTTTAATTGTTCTAAATAATTTCTTTTATGAACCAAACATTTTGGTTTTGTGGTTTGTGCATTCAAAATAATGCCCTACACAATTCCTTAGTTTGGTCCCACTTTTTGGTGAAAGCCAAAGGGGGAGAAGATTTGGGAATTCCTTGCACAAGTGCAATTTGGATGAGGTTAGCCCTTGAAGAAGCAATTAAGTAGGCATCCCCAAAGATAATGGCCTTGAGATGAACTCATTTTGGAATTTCAATACCTGTAGCATTAAAAACTTTACAGTTTTAATATATACATTGCCTATTGCCTATGTTATTCTAAATCATCTTCTTGTGAATTTTAGTTGCCATGTGCTTGGTTACGATTGCCTATACCTATCCTTACATCGCATATAATATGATCTACTTGTTCACTTTGCTTACGTGTTGCTCCACTTAGGAAACTAAGGGCGAGCTTATTATGTGAACATAATGGTTTATCTCATAACTTAACTTATAGAGATAGGGAAAGAATAATTCTCGAATTCTATCTATTATCCCTATGCTATCTATTTGATATGTCAAAACCTTTCACCTAAAGGGGGATAGATTCAAGAATAACCTCAATGTGATGTGGTTATTTTATATATATATATATATATATATATATATATATATATATATATATATTTCATCTCAAGGCTCATCTGCCGTTAAAAAAATTGTTATTAATCTTGTTTGCACAACTGCTTGAATCCTAAATATATGCCTAACCGCTTGCATGTAATATACTTAACAAGATCATTAGTTAACTGATAGCGTAGACCTTCAAATTTCGAGTCCAACTACCTTGTACTCTTAACGTCAAGGATTGATTTGTTTTTTAGACATGAACACTTGTTAGAGTCATAAAATTGGTACATCTTGAATTGATCTTAAAATGAATTTTATGACACTCTGATTATTTTCCCAAATCTAGAATTTTCATATTTTCTCGGTGAAATTAAATTTATTTTTTTATAAATGTGTAAGTCCATGATAAGCAGACAACACCAAATTTGGTGCAAAATTTGTTTACCATACGTTTGGAATTCATAACATTATTTGTGATTTAATTAATCAAGTTATCTTTCTAATTACTTAATTGCACAATCTTCAAGAAACAAGATTAACTTTGTGGCCTTTGATGATATAATAGTTTGTAACATTTGGGATGCTTAGAAAGTATATTCAAATATATCGCAAATCATGCACGGACAAAAGCATTTTTCTTGAAAGGGATAACTACAATCAACCATACAGAATTAGAGAATGTCAATATCAAGCTTTAAAGAGTGGTTTCTGCCTTAGCAGAAAAGGAATACGATGGTGAAGGCATTAAAATAAAGTTGAAGAATTACCTCTCCAAGACAAAAGAAGCCAAGAATTGACTAAGCAGATGTTGGAAAAGTGAATGGAAATCAACGCCCTTGAACCAATTGGTAGGCACTAAAGAGAAGCATCTAAGAGAATATTTAGAAGCATCCAACAGCTACATCTTCAACATCATCTAATATTCTCATTCTTATTGCCTATAAATAGAGACTTTCTAAGTGTTATTATACTCTTGAGTGAACATCTTCAAATTGTTGTAATCTTTGTACACACATTTGAGAATCCTTGTGACACAACAGGTTATGAAAATCCTACTTGTAAACAAGAGAGTTGATCGGGAGTATAAGACTTTCTAAGAGGGGACTTTAAAGAAATCACTTCAGGAGAGCTCTTGAAGGGTGTATTGTAGTCAATGTCCTTCGGTGGATGCTTGCAAATTGCATAAATTGCGAAGCAGATTAATACAAATGGTTGAATCTTAAGGGCCCCTAGGCATGAACGTGAACTCTGTGAACAAACTCCATATGGTTTACTTTTGCATTACTCTTTTACTGATCAAATCCCTTGATTCGTTTGCTCAGTATCCTTGACTTCACTATTCAGCGTCCTTAAGTTTGCTATTGTCTATTATGTTCTGTGACTAAGTTTATATTCGTGAATTTTATGATCTCTCTATTCACCCCCTCTAGGATAACTAAGCTTAGCCGGGATCAAAATTTCCATTTCTAGCCTCCTTAGTCTCCTCTTATACGGTTTCTGGACCTTAATCCCATTACTGCTAGTTTAAATGATGTTTTCTGTTGATTAGTCTTGGTTAAGCATTCTTAGAGTAGATTAGGGTTTAATTAGTCTAATTAATCATAACTAGTGCTTAATTAGTTTTGTACTAGTGTTTCATTGCATGACTGTAATAGCCCAACCCTAAAATTATTTACTTATGTTTATTCATTTAATTACCTCATGTTCATAATTTTTTTCTTCTTTCTTTTCTCATATTTACTTATCGCATTTATTCACCCTGGTGGAAAATTTTTATTTCGACCCTCACTTGGCAATTCGGATTTTATTTGTTTATTTAATTGATTCACGAAAACTTGGGAAGAATTGATAGTAGACCCTAAAAATTTTAATCTAAGTAATTTATTTTTTTTTCCGTAACATTACAAAAATTTAATTTTGAGTTTCGTAAAAACGTTATCGTTACGAAGCGTTTTATTCTTGAACTCAACTTATTTCAGCCGTTTTGAAGCCCAACAAGTTTGCTTGTTAACCTAACTGTTTACCATGATTAAGCTTAACCATGGTTAGTCAAAAAAATATCATTCTCTACTTAAAAACTCAGCCAAATGATTTGATTAGGCAAAACACTTTCTCTCTCTCCTTTCTCTCTCCCCACGGCAGCAACAGGCCCAACCAGCTCCGGCTGATTTTCGTCCAGTTTTTCAGCCAACTCTGGTGATCTCCGACATCCTTCGACCCCTAGCTACCATCCTCCATCATCAAAACCACTGAACAACACCTCCATCTCTACTTATCTTCAAGCAAAGTGAGTAATCTTGAAACTTAATCTTGTTGGTTTTGCTTTTTATTTTAGTTTTGATTCTTGTTTTGATGTTTTGATCTTTGATCATATTGTTTTGATAAGAAATAAGAGTTATTTTGGTGTTGATCATGGTGGAGTTGAGGTTGGATCATGCTAGGGTTAGGGTTAATCCTTAATCATGCAAGCTTGATATTAAAGTGTTAGATTTTGATTGTTTTATCTTTGATTTGGTCATCTTCTAATTTATTGGTGTTTATGATGACATTTTTGGTGATTTCAAATGAGTTGGAGTGAGTCCAAGTTGTCCATAAACTAGGATTTTTGGCAAATAATGTATAGTTTGGATGAAACTAGTATTAAGCTTGGTTTAGGTGTGTATTTGATTGAAAAGTGATCTTTATTGCATATGATTATTAAGTGAATTTGAGTGTGGTGATTTTTTATGATGTTGGGATGGACCAAAGATTGTTTACGTGCCTTTAAGGAATGGTTTAAGTTGAGGATTTGTGTATAAAGAGAGGGAAAAGACAAAACAGTGAGGGCTGAAAATTTCAGGAAAACAGGACAGACTTCATGATTAACTGGCAATGATTGGCCCATTGGAAAATTATGATTTTTGGTGGGTAGATATTTCAATGTGTGAGCTTTCAAATGTCTTTTGAATCGCCTTAATCCGAGGGCTGCGGAAAACATTATGGTCATTTTACCAAAATTGTGCAAAATGGACCAAAACAGGCATACTTGTGTTCTAGCCTCTTTTCGAGAATTCTATTGTGGGAATCAAGCTTGGTGTTCTAAATGAAAGATTTTTGGACTTCCTAAGCTTTCTCTTTTGGAGTTTTGAGTCTCAATCAGAGGTCAGATGATTCAGTTATGAGTCATTCTTTCTAAGCCTCTGTTGTGCTTTTACTTTTCTTTTACTAAATTATTAGCTATGAAATAAATATTTTTACTAACCGTGTTCCTACAATGATAATTTTGTACATAATTTGGGCCTAATCTATCATTCCTTCCACTTTTGTGCATAATATTATTCAGTGAGCTTACATTTAAAAAGTCCAGGTACGTTTACTATCTATTTTTTTATAAAATCAGCACGTATTTATCAAAATTATAATGTTTTGGTAAGTACATCAATGAATTGGTTTAATCAAAGATTTATCACATAATTAGTAACTCCATCAATTATTAGTTACAGGGCATAGCCCTTCAGTTACCCGCGCGGCTTTAGTTCTGGCTCCGATCGGCTTGGCAGGTATACAACTATCTTCATATCGTAATAGTTACCAGGGGTTCACTATTAGATAATAATTGACAACACAGTTTCATATCTATCTCATTCCCTGTGTTTAATTAAAAATGAATTGCAATACGGGCCCAACTAGTTTTTTTTCCATGAATGTTTAACAATACAGAAATGTATGTACTGAGCTTTGCCTCACAGTTCGAAATGTTTTCATGTTTTGTTTAAGGAAAGTGTTCAGTGAATCACCCTGAGGCGGGCAAGACGGTTGAAGACGATAAGTGAGCCGGGAAGTCTATATGGAATAGTGATGTATTATCGTTGAGATGTTATAACACTGGATTGTGATATATTTTGGTGTTGAGACTATATATTTTATCAAAATTCTATATTTTGGTGTAATCCCTGAGATGTTTAAATGGTTTAGATGTTAGAACAATTTCTATATTTGTCTCAATGATCTGATGGGTTGTGATGGTGTGAATGCCTTTGATGGTAAACATTGATTATTATGGATAAGTTTATTATGCATCACCAAAGCCTTGTCATTGTTGGACAGCGGTAACGCTTAATCATTTGGGCTATCATTTCTTATTGGGGAAACTAATGAAAGAAATGCAAATAGTGATTTACTTACATTTAGGGCGTTACAAATTTGGTATTAGAGCCAAGTTGAGATTTTCTTTATGGAATGTGGGGTTTAGAAATAAGAGGGTGAGAATGGTTAGTAATGAGGGCCATTATATACTGCTAGAGGGATATTAGAGGTGTAGTAACGATATTAAAAATGCAGGTTACTTACCTTTGCATGTTTCTTAATTATGGTTATGTATGCCTCTCATATATGTCTTTTCTTTGTTAGATGGACTGTTATGGTGTTAACATGATGTCGGGTGCATCTATGGCTGCTCACATCGCGCTGTTGCATGCTAGTATAGAGGCTCATGCACAGGACCCTTTTTCTGAGTTTCATAGTATTATCGTCCATGTACATAGACTGCTCTAGTCCTTACCCACAGTTCATCCGTGGATGGAGTTTAGGCTCTGTTATCATCACTATATGGTAACAGGGAACCCAGGATGGGACGGGCCTAGGTTTCAGGCCCAGGGGGCTTGGACTTCTATCGCTACAAAATTGTTATTGAGGGAGGAGTTTGAGAAAAGGGGGATTACCATAGAGACTCTACAGCATGTCTTCCCGTTACATCAGGCACATCCCCCACTTGCAGCCCTAGCACCAGCATACGGACCACCCTCCCCGCCTGTACCAGGTGCCCCACTGATGCCTGACGGTCCTATAGAGGCTCATGTGGTGATAGACCTCCCTGATACACCGGAGAAAGTGGTGGTTAGTTCTGAGGACGAGGGCCATCAGGAGGAGGAGAAGGATCCCGATGAGAATTAGGACATTGATGAGGCCGTGGTAGAGCAGCAATGGGATCAGGAGATTAACGAGTTGAGCAACAGGTTAAGCAGGAGGTTGGTGATGCCGAGTCAGAGGCATCGGCTAGCAGCTTCAATTAGGGTTAACAGCTTGATGATGAGTCTGACCCGAATTACGATCCACCTAGGGATCGTTAGATAGTTCTAGGGGTTGCTGATAGTAGATTTCTTTTGAGCCATGTTTGCTTATAGCATGGTCAGTTTGGATGGATGTATTTTGTATAGGATATGAGATTGTATATAGTTAGTCCAATCCTCACCGACTGTGATGACATGGTCCATATCTCTTTTTGGTCATGTGGTGGACCTGGTGTCTAGGGGATAGTTAGTATTTGGGGTTGAGGTAGGAGTTAAAACTGACTTTGCCTAGTCAGTTAGATGTGATATGTTTTGCTGATCATGTATATAAACAGGCAGTTATGTATGCAAATAAGTAGTTATGAAATGATATAATGAAGCTTTGGGTTTGTTTTTAGTAATCTTTGAGTTATATTAAATGTGTTTGTTGGGCATGCTTATCTTATATGTTTAAGTATTCCAGTTATTGAATTGTCTCGTTTAAAGTATAATAAGAACGTCCGAATCAGTGCTCAACAATACAAAGGTTCGTATAGAGGAAATCTCAGATCATGGCCAGGGATCGCGTGATCAAGCCTCCCATTATGTGCCACTAAATTTTGGCCAAATGCCACCGATTCCTTCTGAGTTAGCCAACAACATTGGGGATCCGAACTACTGGACGGCTTTAGTAGCTGAATTGATGAAGTGGATTCCCCAAGTACCTACTAAAACCCCTCCTAAAGACGATAAATTAGCGGATAAGGTAGCACAACGCAACCCTAAAGTTTATGACGGAACTTATGACCTAGTAGTATTGGAGGAATGGATAAAGTGAATGGAGAAAATCTTTACAGTGGTAAAAGTGCTAGAAGAAAAGAAAGTAAACATTAGGACATATTATTTGACCGGTGAAGCTGACATTTGGTGGAATACTGTTAAGAATAAGCTCGTAAGGCCTAAATTCACCTGGAATAAATTCCTGAGTGAGTTGAGGGAAAAATTCTACCCAGTTGTGGTCGAAAGGTAAAAAGAGAAAGAGCTTATGGAGCTAAAGATGAGGGGCACCATAACTGTGACGTAGTACGCCAGTAAGTTCACATAATTATCTAGGTTTGTTCCGGAGTTTGTATCATCTGAAAGGTTGAAGATGAGAAGGTTTGAAGAGCATTTTTCCTTCTATATTCAAAATCAGTTCGCTGGGCAACCAATTTTGACTTACCAAGAACTATATGAGTGAGCGGTTGAAGTGGAATAAAGAAAGACAGAGTTGAGATCACTGAATCCAATCAACCAAAAGAGGAAGGGGTTTGAGCGAGGAACTTTGAGTAAGAGTGTGAACCAGAACCAGAAGAAACCTACTCCTGCTCCCCCCAAGAGCCCTTCTGTAGGCTCAACAGCGCCCTGTATGAAATGCAGTAGAAAAAATCACACCACCCCTAAATGTCGAGTAGGAACTAATAAGTGCATGTGGTGTGGAAGCCCTGAACACCTGATTGTTGCATGCCCTCGAAGGATGAAGGTTGTAGACAAAGGTGCAGCAAATCCTTGGCCCCACCTCGCCAATGGACCCCACCACCAAGGCCTGCAGCAGTAGAATGGGTGTATGTAATAAGTAAGAAGGAAGTTGTCACCTCTAGTATGGTGGTCACTTGAACTCTCTTTTTAAATTCAAAGCCATTTTGTGTATTATTTGACTCGAGTGCTACTCATTCATTTATACCCACCCGGCCTGCCATGCAATTGAACCTGGAAGATAGGAGAACAGAAACCAATTATAAGATCAAGCTACCCAATGATTGTGTGATTGAATGCCCTATCTCGTATAAACTTGTTCCCATTACCATTGGTGGAACCACCTTCCCTGCTGACTTGATTCAATTTGATTTGTCGAATTTCAACATCATTCTGGGAATGAATTGGTTGCTCGCCTATGGAGCTAAGATTGACTGTGAGCATCTTAAGGTTATTTTGAAAGATGAAAAAGGGAGAGAAGTATCCTTCTATGGGCAGAGAGAGGAAAAATCATTTCCCTTAATTTCTGCTATGAAAGCAAGTAAGCTATTATGTCAAGGGTGTATGGGATATTGGTGCTCTGCTATTGACACCCAAGCAAAGGAAGAGAAAGCTAGAAATATTCCCATTGTCTGTGAGTTTGAGGATGTTTTCCCTGAAGAGTTACCAAGATTACCCCCGTAAGGGGAAATTGATTTTGGAATTGAATTAATTCCTGATGCCCAACCTATTTCCAAAGCCCCATATCGTATGACCCCAACTGTGCTTAAGGAACTAAAGCTTCAATTAGATGAACCGTTGCAGAAGGGCTTTATTAGGCCAAGTATGTCACCATGGGGTGCCCTAGTGTTGTTCGTAAAGAAAAAGGATGGAACTTTAAGGCTGTGTATTGACTACAGGGAGTTGAACAAGATCACCATCAAAAATGAATATCCTTTACCACAAATCGATGACTTGTTTGATCAATTGCAAGGAGCAAGAGTCTTCTCTAAGATTGATTTGAGGTTAGGATACCACCAACTTAGGATTAAACCTGAAGACATCCCCAAGACTGCGTTTAGAACTAGGTATAATCACCATGAGTTTACAGTGGTGCCATTTAGTCTCACAAATGCTCACGCGACTTTCATGGATCTCATGAACAGAGTCTTCAGACTCTACCTAGACAAATTTGTGGTGGTGTTCATAGATGATATCTATTCTAAGGACAAAGATGAACGTGCTGATCATCTGAGGATGGTGTTATAAACATTGAGGGAGCATCAACTTTACGGCAAAATTAAAGAAGTGCAAGTTTTGGTTGGAAGAAGTGGTGTTCTTAGGACATGTAGTTACAAAAGAAGGAATCAAGGTTGACCCCCAGAAGGTGAAGGCAATCACGGAATGGTCAATGCCTACTAACATCACTGAGATTAGATGCTTTATGGGTTTAGCAGGTTATTATCGAAGGTTCGTCAAGGACTTTTCAAAAATAGCTTCACCCATGACCAATTTGCTGAAGAAAGCAAACAAGTTTGAGTGGACCGAAAAATGTGAGAAAGCTTTTCAAGAGCTAAGGCGGCGATTAACTACCGCCCCTATCCTAACGTTGCCAATGGATGGTAAGGAGTACACCATTTAGAGTGATGCTTCAAAGAACGTATTAGGGTGTGTTCTGATACAGGAAGATAAGGTAGTAGCTTATGCCTCTCAACAACTCAAGCCTTATGAGAAAAACTATCCTACCCATGACTTGGAGTTAGCAGTCCTGGTCTTTGTGCTGAAAATTTGGAGACATTACTTATATGGAGCATCGTGCAAGATTTATACTGACCATCAAAGTTTGAAGTATATCTTCACTTAGAAGGAGCTCAACTTGAGGCAACGACGTTGGCCTAAGCTGCTTAAGGACTATGACTTGCTAATTCAATATCATCCAGGAAAAGCAAATGTTGTAGCAGATGCCTTGAGTAGGAAAGCACAACATAGCTCAAATACTGTGGTGATTACTCAGTTGAGTCTATTGAAAGAACTTGAGGACTTGTGAATTCAACTAGTGTCCTATAGGGAAGCACATGTTCAATTATCAGCACTTACCTTATAGCTTTCCATAGTGGAGGAAATTCGAGTGAACCAAGAAAGTGATCTTGAACTCCAAAGAATAAAGCAAAATTTTGAGAAAGGAAAGTCTCCCAGGTTTGTAGTACATGAGGATGGGACCCTGCGATTCCAGAATCGCCTATGTGTGCCCCGAAATTAAGAATTAAGGAAACATATCCTGGAGGAGGCTCACAATACTTGTTACTCGGTGCATCTAGGAGCCACCAAGATGTATAGAGATTTAAGGCAATACTTCTAGTGCAATAATATGAAACAGGAGGTTGCAAAATATGTAGACAAATGTCTAACCTGTCAGAAAGTTAAAGCAGAGTATCAGCGTCCCATGGGTGAATTGCGACCCCTAGAAATTCTGACTTGGAAGTGGGATTCGATCTCAATGGACTTCGTTATGGGTTTACCCCTTTTTGCGTCGAAGAAGAATGCTATCTGGGTTATAATCGATTGGCTTACCAAGTAGGCCCATTTTTTGCCAATCAAAGATACCTGGGGAATTGAAAGGCTAGCCCAGTTGTATGTTAAGGAGATAGTCCGACTACATGAAATTCCCTTAGATATAGTATTAGATAGGATCAAAGATTCCAAGCCCGTTTTTGGCAAGCACTTCAAAAGGCCTTTGGAACCAAATTGAACTTTAACGGCTCTTATCACCCTGAGACAGATGGGCAAACTGAAAGAGTGAATCAAATTCTTGAGGACATGTTAAGAGCTTGTGTATTAGAGTTCCAAGGGAAATGGGAAGATGATTTACCTTTGGTGGTGTTTTCTTATAATAATAGCTATTAGTCCACCATCGTAATGGCCCCGTTTGAGGTTCTATATGGGAGAAAATGTAGAACCCCATTGTGCTGGAGTGATTTGGATGAGTCATTGATTTTGGGCCCTGAAATGATCCAGGAAACCACAGAAACAATACGAAGGATTCGGGAGCACATTAAGGTTGCCCAAAGTCGGCAAAAGGGGTATGCAAACAAGGGAAGGAGGCCTTTGGAGTTTCAAATAGGCGACAAAGTTTTTCTGAAAGTATCACCAACTAAGGGTGTCAAGAGGTTCAGGGTGTGAGGCAAATTAAGTTCAACATATATTGGACCATATGAAATCATTGAAAAGTTGAATCCTATAGCTTATCATTTGGATCTGCCGATAGAACTAGAACACGTGCATAACGTGTTTCACATCTCTCAGCTTAGAAAGTATACCCCATATCCAAGTCACGCCATTGTATCTGAACCTATTGAAATCACTGCGGATTTAGTATATGAAGAGCAACCAATTCAAATACTAGATCGCAGGATTAAGCAGTTGCACAACAAGCAAATGCCTCTAGTCAAAGTGTTATGGTCAAATCATACCTCCCAAGAAGCTACTTAGGAGAATGAAGAGGAAATGAAAGCCAAATATCCACAACTATTTGACGTAATCTTACATTACATGAAAAAGTCATAAATTTCGAGGACGAAACTCTTCAAGGGGGGAAGCCTACAATAGCCCAACCCTAAAATTATTTAATTATGTTCATTTATTTAATTACCTCATGTTCATAATTTTTTTTCTTTCTTTCTTTTCTCATATTTATTTATCGCATTTATTCACCCCGATAGAAAATTTTTATTTGGGTCCTCACTTGGCAATTCAGATTTTATTTGTTTATTTAATTGATTAACGAAAACTTGGGAAGAATTGATAGTAGGCCCTAACACGTTTAATCTAAGTAATTTATTTTGTTTTTCGTAACATTACAAAAATTTAATTTTGAGTTTCGTAAAAACGTTATCGTTACGAAGCGTTTTATTCCTGAACCCAACTTATTTCGGTCGTTTTGAAACCCAACAAGTTTGCTTGTCAACCTAACTATTTACCATGATTAAGCTTAACCATGGTTAGTCAAAAAAATATCATTCTCTACTTAAAAACTCATCCAAATGAGTTGATTAGGCAAAACACACACAACTCAATCCAAAACACTTTCTCTCTCTCTCCTTTCTCTATCTTCACGACAGCAGCAGGCCCAGCCAGTTCTGGCTGATTTTCAACCAGTTTTTCAGCCAGCTCTGATGATCTCTGACCTCCCCTGACATCCTTCGACCCCTAGCTACCATCTTCCATCATCAAAACCACTAAACAACACCTCCGTCTCTACTTATCTTCAAGCAAAGTGAGTAATCTTGAACCTTGATCTTGTTGGTTTTGCTTTTTATTTTAGTTTTGATTCTTGTTTTGATGTTTTGATCTTTGATCATGTTGTTTAGATAAGAAATAAGAGTTATTTTGGTGTTGATCATGGTGGAGTTAAGGTTGGATCATGCTAGAGTTAGGGTTAATCCTTAATCATGCAAGCTTGATGTTAAAGTGTTAGATTTTGATTGTTTTATCTTTGATTTGATCATCTTCTAATTTATTGGTGTTTATGATGATGTTTTTGGTGATTTAAAATGAGTTGGAGTGAGTCCAAGTTGGCCATAAACTAGGATTTTGGCAAACAATGTATGGTTTGGATGAAACTAGCATTAAGCTTGGTTTAGGTGTGTATTTGATTGAAAATGAATTTGAGTGCGGTGATTTTGTATGATGTTGGAATGGACCAAAGCTTGTTTACATGTTTTTAAGGAATGGTTTAAGTTGAGGATTTGTGTATAAAGAGAGGGAAAAGCCAAAATAGTGAGGGTGAGAAATTTCAAGAAAACAGGACAGAGTTCACGAATACTTTGGTAACGATTGGTCCATTGAAAAATTATGATTTTTGGTGGGTAGATATCTAAATGTGTTAGATTTCAAATACATTTTTAATCACCTTAATCTGAGGTCTGTGGAAAAAGTTATGGTCCTTTTACCAAAACTACGCAGAGTGGACCAAAACTGACATGCTTATGTTGTAGCCTCATTTTGGGAATTCTATTGAGAGAATCAAGCTTGGTCTCCCAAATGAAAGATTTTTGGGACTTCCTAAGCTTTCTATATTGGGCTTTTGAGTCTCAATCAGACGTCATATGATTAAGTTATGAGTCATTCTTTCTAAACCTCTGTTATGCTTTTACTTTTCTTTTACTAAATTATTTGCTATGAAATAAATACTTTTGCTAACCGTATGTTCCTACAACGATAATTTTGTACAGAATAAGGGCCTTATCTATCATTCCTTCCACTTTTGTGCATAATATTATTCAGTGAGCTTACATTTAAAAATTTCAGGTATGTTCATTGTCTATATCTTTAAGAAATCAGCACGTATTTATTAAAATTATAATGTTTTGGTAAGTGCATCAATGAATTCATTTAATCAGAGATTTATCACATAATTAGTGACCCCATCAGTTATCAGTTACAGGGCATAGCCCATTAGTTACCTGTGCGGCTTCAGGTCAAGTCCCGATCGGCTTCGTAGGTATACACCTATCTTCATATCGTAATAGTTACCAGGGGTTCACTATCAGATAATAATTGACAACGCAGTTTCATATTTGTATTATTCTCTGTGTTTAACTGAAAATGAATTACAATACAGGCCCAACTAGTTTTTTTTCCATGAATGTTTAACAATACAGGAATGCATATACTGGGCTTCGGCTCACAGTTCGAAATGTTTTCATGTTTTATTTTACGAAAGTGTTCAGTGAATCGTCCTCAGGCCGGCAGGACGGCTGAAGATGAAAAGTGAGCCGAGAAGTCTATATGGAATAGTGGTGGATCATCATTGAGATGTTATAACACCACATTGTGATATATTTTGGTGTTGAGACTGTATATTTTATCAAAATTCTATATTTTGGTGTAATCCTTGAGATGTTTGAATGGTTTTGACGTGAG
Organism: Selenicereus undatus; assembly: GCA_017589665.1. NCBI lineage: Eukaryota > Viridiplantae > Streptophyta > Magnoliopsida > Caryophyllales > Cactaceae > Selenicereus > Selenicereus undatus. The sequence goes on from JACYFF010031955.1 coordinate 70,247,486, forward strand.
AACAATTTTTATATTTATCTAAATGATCTGATGGGTTGTGATGGTGTGAATACCTTTGATGGTAAATATTGATTATTATGGATAAGTTTATCATGTACAAGTAAAGTCTTGTCCTTGTTGGACGGCGGTAACACCTAATCATTCGGGTTATCATTTCTAATTGGGGAAACTAATTAAAGAAATGGAAATAGTGATTTACTTATATTTTGGGGCGTTACAATGACTTAGTTATTAATTGCTTTCCTTTGTTTAGAAATGTGCTTGATTAGCTTAATAAGTGACTTGCTTTCAACGTCATTCCAGAGTGCCAAAAAATTTTCCCTTACTCCACAAAAATATTACTCAAGAAATTGGCTTCATTGTTAGGTTTGTGGTGCAAAATTGGGTCACTTCATGTAAATTTACCCCCTTTAATCCAGGGTGTGGTACTATGACTTCTTTTATTGTTGCTTTTATTTCATGCCTTGAGTTATAGATTAGCCACTATAGTTTTAATGAAATTGTGAAGTACCCAAAAAAAAATAAAATGTGAAAATCTAAAAAAAATGAAAAAAAAGAAAAAAAATTAACTCATCAAATGTTAGGCATGGGCTTGGGAATTTTGAGGAAAAAAATTAGTGATGAGCCTAAGTCTATTGACTTTAACGAGCCTATGTTGAAAGAGTAAAACCAAACCCTCTACATTCATTAAGGGATCACCTTTATCCTCCTTGAACATCTTAAAGATTTTGTCTTGACCTTCCCTCCCTGTCCCTCGTGATGTGCAATTTGAGCAGACGTGTTCCCCAAATTTATTGCCTTTGAGGATCCTTATTCATTTATTCAAAAATTTGAGGATGTGTGCTTTTTTAATACACATGTCTTGATTTATAGATTAGCCACTAGTTTTAATGTATGGTCCTAAGGCTAGCTCAATTAAATCTTAGGATTCTTTGTTAATAACCTCCTTAAGAGGTACTTCTTCACTTAGTAATAAAATCCTCTCTTTTTTCCAACTTGAACAAGAACCTTTTTGAAGTTATATGAATAGGTTAATGAGTTGCTTACCTAATGTCCTTATTATGGTTTAGCGAGATGTGGATTTTTTTTCCATATTGGTTATAAGGGTTTGAATTTGAGTACTAGGATAATCGTTGAGTCTATGTGTGGACAACCGTTTTTGTGTGAAAAAAAAATAATAAGGCTTGGGACTTCCTTGACGATTTAAATAAAAGGACCTAAGAGTGGGACACAATTAGGGAGGCCCCTACTCTCAATTCTTCGATTTCTATGGATGAAAGGTGTAAGTTATCTACTCATTTTGGTGCCTTTAAGAACATTATGGTTAAGTATGAGAGTTAATTTCTCATCCCGCTCAACCTCATGATTGTATCCTATCTTCTTGTGTTTATGAGCATTTATTTAGACACAATGTTGGCTTTTACCTTCCCTCTCATGACCAATTTTCTTATGAGGACATGAGCGACAATTTTCTGGCCACCCTAGCAATTTTTCCTCTCTTGAAACTTGTATAACTATGCTTGATACAGAGGGTAATAATATTGTTGATATTCATCCACCTGCTCCTTTAACTCTGCTTGGAGAGTTCGATGAGAGTGAGAAACCAGTGGGTATGGCTAGTTGTCATCTTGAGCATGACATGATTGTGTGTGTTGGACATGAACATTTTCTTAAGGAGACATTTTTACAAGAGTGTTATTGTAATAGTCCAACCCTAAAATTATTTAATTATTTTTATTTATTTAATTACCTCATGTTCATGATTTTTTTTTCATAATTATTTATTGCATTATTCACCCCGGTGGCGAAAAATTTATTTGGGCCCTCGCTTGTCCATTCGGATTTTATTTGTATATTTAATTGATTAACGAAAACCTTGGAAGAATTGATAGTAGGCCCTAACAAGTTTAATCTAAGTAATTTATTTTGCTTTCTGTAACATTACAAAACTTTAATTTTGAGTCTCGTAACGAAAACTTTAATTTATTTGACTCGGGTGCTACTCATTCATTTATATCTACCCGGTCAGCCATGCAATTGAACCCGGAAGATAGGAGGACAGAAACCAATGATAGGATCAAGCTACCAAATGATTGTGGGATTGAATGCCCTATCTCCTATAAACTTGTTCCCATTACCATTGGTGAAACCACCTTCCCTGTGGACTTAATTCAATTTGATTTGTCATATTTCGACATCATTCTGCGAATGAATTGGTTGCACGCCTATGGAGCTAAGATTGATTGTGAGGATCTTAAGGTTATTTTGAAAGATGAAAAAGGGAGATAAGTATCCTTCTATGGGCAGAGAGAGGAAAAATCCTATCCCTTGATTTCTGCTATGAAAGCAAGTAAGCTATTATGTCAAGGGTGTATGGGATATTGGTGTTATGTTATTGACACCCAAGGAAAGGAAGAGAAAGCTGGAAATATTCCTGTAGTCTGTGAGTTTGAGGATGTTTTCCCTGGGGAGTTACCAGGATTTCCCCTATAGAGGGAAATTGATTTTGGAATAGAATTAATTCCTTATGCCCAACTTATTTCGAAAGCCCCATATCATATGGCCCCAACTGAGCTTAAGGAACTAAAAGTTCAATTAGATGAGCTGTTGCAAAGCGCTTTCTTAGGCCAAGTGTGTCACCATGGGGTGCCCCAGTGTTGTTCGTAAAGAAAAAGGATGGAACTTTAAGGCTGTGTATTGATTACAAGGAGTTGAACCAGATCGCCATCAAAAATAAATATCCTTTGCCGCGAACCGATGACTTGTTTGATCAATTGCAAGGAGCAGAAGTCTTCTCTAAGATTGATTTGAGGCCAGGGTACCACCAACTTAGGATTAAACCTGAAGACATCCTCAAGACTGCATTTAGAACTAGGTAAGGCCACTATAAGTTTACAGTGATGCCATTTGGCCTCACCAATGCTCCCACAACCTTTATGGATCTTACGAACAGAGTTTTCAGATCCTACCTAGACGAATTTGTTCTGGTGTTCATAGATGACATCCTTATTTATTCAAAGGATAGAGATGAACATGCTGATCATTTGAAGATGGTGTTACAAACACTGAGAGAGCACCAACTTTATGGTAAATTAAAGAAGTGCGAGTTTCGATTGGAAGAAGTGGTGCTCTTGGGACATGTAGCTGTAAAAGAGGGAATCAAAGTTGACCCCCAAAAGGTGAAGGCAATCACGGAATGGTCAAGGCCTACTAACATCACTGAGAGTAGAAGCTTTCTAGGTTTAGCAGGTTACTATCGCAGGTTCATCAAGGACTTTTGAAAAATAGCTTCACCCGTGACCAATTTGCTGAAGAAAGCGAACAAGTTTGAGTGGACCGGAAAATGTGATAAAGCTTTTCTAGAGCTAAGGCAGCGACTAACTACCGCCCCAATCCTAACGCTACCAGTGGAAGTTAAGGAGTATACCATTTATAGTGATGCTTTAAAGAACAGACTGGGGTGTGTTCTGATGTAGAAAGATAAGGTAGTAGCTTATGCCTCTCAACAGCTTAAGAAAAACTATCCTACCCATGACTTGGAGTTAGTAGCCATGGTCTTTGCACTAAAAATTTGGAAACATTATTTATATGGAGTACCATGCAAGATTTATACTGACCATCAAAGTTTGAAGTATATCTTCACCCAGAAGGAGCTCAACTTGAGGCAACAGTGTTGGCTTAAGTTGCATAAGGATTATGATTTGCAAATCCAATATCATCCAAGAAAAAGCAAATATTATAGCAAATGCCCTGAGTAGGAAGGCGCAACATAGCTCAAATACTGTGGTGATTACTCAATTGAGTCTCTTGAAAAAACTTGAGGACTTGAGAGTTCGACTAGTGTCCCATGGGCAAGCACATGTTCAAGTATCAGCACTTACTTCACAACCTTCCATAGTGGAGGAAATTCAAGTGGGCCAAGAAAGTGATCCTGAACTCCAAAGAATAAACCAAAATTTAGAGAAAGGAAAGTCTCCCGGGTTTTTAGTACGTAAGGATGGAACCCTACAATTCCAAAATCGCCTATGTGTGCCTCGAAATGAGGAATTAAGGAAATAGATCCTAGAGGAGGCTCACAACACTCACTACTCGGTGCATCCAGGAGGCACTAAGATGTACACAGATTTAAGGCAATACTTCTGGTGGAATAATATGAAAAAGGAAGTTGCAGAATATGTAGACAAGTGTCTGACCTGCCAGAAAGTTAAAGCAGAGCATCAGCATCCGGTGGGTGAATTGCAACCCCTAGAAATTCCCACTTGGAAGGGGGATTCGATCTCAATGGAATTTATTATGGGTTTACCGCTTTCTACCTCGAAGAAGAATGCTATCTGGGTTATAGTCGATCGACTTACCAAGTCGGCCCATTTTCTGCCAATCAAAGATAGTTGGGGAGTTGAAAGGCTAGCCTAATTGTATGTTAATGAGATAGTCCGACTACACAGAATTCCCTTAGATATAGTATCAGATAGGGATCAAAGATTCCAAGCCTGTTTTTGGCAAGCACTTCAAAAGGCCTTTTGGACCAAATTGAACTTTAGCAGCTCTTATCACCTGAGACAGATGGGCAAACTAAAAGAGTAAATCAAATTCTAGAAGACATGTTAAGAGCTTGTGTTTTAGAGTTCCAAGGGAAATGGGAAGATGATTTACCTTTGGTGGAGTTTTCTGATAACAATAGCTATCAGTCCACCATCAGAATGGCCCCATTTGAGGCTCTATATGGGAGAAAATGTAGAACCCCACTGTGCTAGAGTGATTTGGATGAGGCATTGATTTTAGGCCCTAAAATGATCCAAAAAATCGTAAAAGCAATAAGAAGGATTCGAGAGCATATTAAGGTTGCCCATACTCAACAAAAGTGCTATGCGGACAAGCGAAGGAGGCCTTTGGAGTTTTAAGTAGGCGATAAAGCTTTTCTGAAGGTATCGCCAACTAAGGGTATCAAAAAGTTCGGGTTACGAGGCAAATTGAGCCCAAGATATATTGGACCATATGAAATCATTGAAAAGTTGAATCTTGTAGCTTATCGTCTGAATCTGCCGGTAGAACTAGAACATGTGCATAACGTGTTTCACATCTCTCAGCTTAGAAAATATACCCTATATCCAAACCATGCCATTGTATTTGAACCTATGAAATCACTGCGGATTTAGTATATGAAGAGCAACCAATCCAAATACTAGATCACATAATTAAGCAGTTGCGCAACAAGCAGATACCTCTAGTCAAAGTGCTCTGGTCAAATCATACCACCCAAGAAGCTACTTGGGAGACTGAAGAGGAGGTGAAAGTCAAATATCCACAATTATTTGAGGTAATCTTGCACTACATGGAAAAGTTATAAGTTTTGAGGGCGAAACACTTTAAGAGGGGAAGGTTGTAATACCCAACCCTAAAATTATATAATTATGTTTATTTATTTAATTAACTCATGTTCATGATTTTTTTTCCATAATTATTTATCGCATTATTCAACCCTGTAGGGAAAAATTTATTTGGGCCTTCACTTGTTAATTCGGATTTTATTTGTTTATTTAATTAATTAACGAAAACTTTGAAAGAATTGATAGTAGGCCCTAACAAGTTTAATCTAAGTAATTTATTTTTCTTTCCATAACATTACAAAACTTTAATTTTGACTCTCATAAAAACGTTATCGTTACGAAGTGCCTTATTCCGGAGCCCAACTTATTTCAGCCGGTTTGAAGCCCAACAAGTTGCCTATTAATCTAACTAATTACCATGGTTAAACTTAACCATGGTTAGCTTAAAAAGGTGGCTTTATTAGTTAAAACTCAGCCAAAGAGTAGATTAGTCAACAAAGCACAATTCAATCCAAAACATCACTTTCTCTCTCCTCTTTCTCTTCCCTCGCCACAGCAGCAGCTCCAACAGGTTTCCAAGTGCTTTTCCAGCTAATTTTTCGGCCCGCCCTGGTGGTTTTTGGCCCCTCCCCCCAACATCCTAGCACCTCAAGCTACCATCCTCCATCATCAAAACCACTAAAACTCATCTCCATCTCTATTTATTTTTAATCAAAGTGAGTAATCTTGAAGCTTGATCTTGTTGGTTTTGCTTTTTTTTTTTTAGTTTTGATTCTTGTTTTGATGTTTGTGATCATTGATCATGTTGTTTTGTTAAGAAATAAGAGTTATTTTGGTGTTGATCATGGTGGAGTTGAGGTTGGATTATGCTAGGGTTAGGGTTAATCCTTAATCATGCAAGGTTGATATTAAAGTGTTAGATTTTGATCGTTTTTTCTTTGATGTGATTATCTTCTAATTTATTGGTGTTTATGATGATGTTTTCGGTGATTTCAAATGAGTTGGAGTGAGTCCAAGTTGGCCATGAACTAGGGTTTTGGCAAGTAAAGGAAGGTTTGGATTAAACTAGCTTTAAGCTTGGTTTTTGTGTGTATTAGACTGAAAAATGATCTTTATTGGATATGATTATGAAGTGAATTTCAGTGTGGTGATTTTATATGATGTTGGAATGGACCAAAGCTAGTTTACATGCTTTTAAGGAATGGTTTAAGTTGAGAATTTGTGTAAAAAAGAGCGGGAAAAGTCAAAACAGTGAGGCTAGAAATTTCTGGAAAATAGGACAGAGTTCATGATTAAACTAGGAATGATTGGGTCGTTGACAAATTATGACTTTTGGTGGGTAGATATCTCAGTGTGTTAGATTTCAAATTCCTTTTGAATCGCCTTAATCCAAGGTCTGTAGAAAACGTTATGGTCGTTTTACCAAAACTGCGCAGAATGGACCAAAATTGACATGCTTGTATTCTAGCCTCATTCTGGGAATTCTATTGTGGGAATCAAGGTTGGTCTTCTAAATGAAAGATTTTTGGGACTTCCTAAGCTTTCTATATTGGGGTTTCTGAGTCTCAATCAAAGGTCAGATGATTAAGTTATGAGTCATTCTTTCTAAGCCTCTGTTATGCTTTTACTTTTCTTCTACTAAATTGTTAGCTATGAAATGAATATGTTTGCTAACCGTATGTTCCTACAATGATAATTTTGTATAGAATTAGGGCCTAATCTATCATTCCTTCCAATTGCATAACATTATTCAGTGAGCTTACATTTAGAAATTCCAGGTACGTTCGTTGCCTGTATCGTTAGAAATCAGCACGTATTTATCAAAACTATAATGCTTTGGCAAGTACATCAATGAATCAGTTAATTAGTGATTTATAACATAATTGTTGACCCATCAGTTATCAGTTACTGGGCATAGCCCTTTAGTTACCCGCACAGCTTCAGGCCAGGTCCCGATCGGCTTGGCAGGCGTACGCCTATCTTCATATCGTAGCAGTTACCAAGGGTTCACTATTAGATAATAATTGACAATGCAGTTTCATATTTATCTCATTCCCTATTTTTAATTAAAAATGAATTGCAATACGAGCCCAACCATTTTTCCATGAATGTTTAATAATACAGGAATGCATGTACTGAGCTTCGGCTCACAGTTTGAAATGTTTTCATGTTTTGTTTAGGAAAAATGTTCAGTGAATTGCCCTCAGGCGGGCAAGACGGCTGAAGATGATGAGTGAGTTAAGAAGTCTATATGAAATGATGGTGTATTATCATTGAGATGTTTATAACACTGTATTGTGATAAATTTTGGTGTGAGACTGTATATTGTACCAGAATTCTATATTTTGGTGTAAACCTTGAGATGTTTGAATGGTTTTGATGTTAGAATAATTTCTATATTTATCCAAATGATCTGATGGGTTGTGATGGTGTGAATGCCTTAGATGGTAAACATTAATTATTATGGACAAATTTATCATGTACAAGCAAAGCCTTGTCCTGGTAGGACGGCGGTAACGCCTAATTATTTGGGTTATCATTTGTAATTGAGGATATTAATGAAAGAAATAAAAACAATGATTTATGTACATTTGGGGTGTTACAGTTATGATGAGGGGATTGTTGAGATCATGCCTTGTTATGTAGAGCTTGCTGATCCAATCTTTATTTAGTGTCCTCCTGACTCCATTCCTACTTCTGTTGTCATGTGCCCTTCATCTTTATTTCACTCTTTTATAGATACTTCAATGTCCACCTTCCACAAGTCTGAGACTTGTGTGATTCATACGCCCAATTTAGATTACAACCATAGGTTTAATGTGACTATAAGACTTGAGGATTGTGTAGAGAATTCAGGACAAATGCTTCTTATTGAACTCTTAGGCCCTTATCCTCTATATTGAGTGATGTTGGGTATCTGTATAACTGTTGTGATCAGGCCTAGAGGTTTCATAAGCTCAAAAGAGCCTCACCTTTATTTAGGTGGCCTGCTTTTGTTGGGACATTCTTATTACTAACGATTTCATTTTTGTGAGCATTATTCTTATTTATTTAACAAGTTTGTATATGCTTTGATGGGGATTGATATAAGTAGAAGCTTAATGATGATATAGAGTATCTTATGCCCGTTTTGTTTTACGTTAGATCCTCAATAGGAGGCTTCATTTGGGTAGAATCAATACCCAACCTGGTATGATCGTTCTATCACTTCCATCTTCTATTTTCTATTTTCTTTTACTCCCTTTTATACATAGTTGTGCATATTAGGGTTGTGATTTTTTGGGTGATCAATTTTGAGGCAGATTTTTGGATGTTGTTTTGGAGCTCGTATATGGCTTTTATTACCCTTGTTTATTTTGTGTGTTTTCTTTTTGTGTTGTTGTTATGGGTGTAATTTGTTTTGTATTGTTTGGTTTTATGTTTTGTCAGTGGTGTCATAGGTTTATATCTATCTGTTGGATTTTCATTGGTTTTGTGATTGCATTACTTATGTGATTGCTTTTTGACTAATTGACCCACAATGAAGACATTGTGGAGTTTGTAGTGTGGGAATGAGGAGACCATACCTCCAAATTTTTGAAAAATAAAAAAGATAATCCTTTTTAAAAACCAAAAAGATTTTGAATTTTTGTAAATAGTGTGTAGTTTTAGGAGAATGTGTGCCACTTTGACCAATGTTGATTTTTTGAGGCTTAATTACGAAGTTGTATATAACTAGGATGCATATGATAGTACTTGGTTCAAAGTGTGTTCTTCCATGCCCCGTTCCTTTCCTCAATGTGTGACAACAACTTTTTAGTTTGGTAGGCTAACCTATAACAATACTAACTAATAAATCTTCATTTTTGTTTCACTTTACGTGAAGCCCTTTAATAGATTAAATTTTCTACAACTTGCTTTGTCTCAAGAATTGCACATGGAATATGCATATGTAAAATGCTTGAAGCATTCTTTGATTGTGAGCTACTTTAGCTAAAAGCCACTGTAAACAACACTTTGACCTTTTTCTTGCCCATTTGATTCTCTGACTTATTATTGTTGCAACTCATCTACAACACCGATAGCCAAACATAGTTTCTATGTGTCGGTGCTAGTGCAACAAAATATGCATTTTGAGTGGAAAGTTGGAGGTCTAATTCGTTTGGAATGTTATTTTTGGATGGAAAGTTGTAGGTTGTTGTGTATGGAGGTATATTTTGAGGCATAATATGAAATCTCCAACGTTGCAAAGTTGTAATGTAAGACCTTATAGAATTCAATTGCGACATTATTACTTCTATGCTATTCACATATTCAATTTCAAAAAATTAAAAGAAAAAAACAAAAAAATGAAAGGGAAAAAAAGAAAAAAAAAGGTAAGAAACAAAGAAATAAATGAGGGCATGATGGATATTCAAGAATTATTCATTCGAACTCATTCTATAAGTCTTAGTGGTGAGTTTGATTTCATTCAAAAGAGAAGGGGGTTACATTTGTGAGGTTCAAAGGTTGGTGGTGAAGTGTGTTTCATGTTCCATTAGCTCTTGGTTTATTAGCTCCTCATACTACCAGGTATTTGTCCTCCTCACCTTGTATCTAAGGCCCATTCTAGCCCATGAAGGACGTTGGGGTATAATTTGAGTGAGAAGAGTTGTCATCTTTAGGGATGCTGGTGGATTAGCTTAAGTTTTAACTAGATTGTGAAAGGTGTATTAGGTTGAATCCACTAAACTACTATCAATATCAAAACTCACTCCTAAATTAATCAACTACTAAGGGAAACCTAGGATTACCATAAGTAACTAAGTTACTCCTAATCTAACACCAAATAGAAGAAATAAGCAATCAACACATAAACTCATCCAAATGATGATCAATGGCTTGACATGGCCATACATCAACTTTCCAAATTGTTCCTCAAAAGATCACCACAAAAAGAAAAATATATCCTAAAATTAATAACTACCTAATCTAATAAAAGGAACAAAAAGGGAGGAGAGAGAAAATTGCCCACAAACCCATTTGCACTTGTTGAATTTTGCTTGATTAACATTTATTCTACCTCTAATTGACTTCCAATTAACAACAATTCATTCTATTCAATCTTTTTTTTACGAGAATTGAAACTTGAAATGGTCAAATCTATAATAGAACAAGTGAAGAAGAGGATTGAGAAGGGAATGGACAAACATGGATGGTTAAGGTTTTGACAAGTAGATTATGAGCTCAAATCCTTTTGCATTGAACCATTGATCTCCTCTTAACCCCTTGCTCATAAAACTCATCATTTTGGCACGTTGCCTTATCTTAGGCTTCAAAGTGGGCAAATGATACTCGAATGTAGAGCTTCTTCATTACTACATATATAAGACATGCATAAAACACTAATAAACTCCTAATTTAATAGGCGTTTTGTGTTAAATCAAGAGTCAAGGGCGTCAAGTTGTACCAGCTAGGGACCTAACAGAAGACCTAATGATTGTATCTTGCAACTTTGTCAAAAAGTGGTACAAAATCAAGCGTAAAAGCAAGACTATGGCGAGTTGTCGCACTAGGACAAGATGTGAGAGTAGCACCGATAAAAACAACCACATGAAAGGAAGAGTGCACATCATCCCTAAGGTGAGGTCCTACCTACCTAACTTGTTATTCTTTCACTAAATGGGTTGGATTTGGTGCATGCAAGTCACCTAAGGGGACCAAGAGTCTTGATTTGTGTATCTCATTCATGTGTGAGTTTTAACTAGGCCATAGAGGTGATTTATTGGTTAGAATGTGCAAGCCCTCTTCTGTTTGGATGTTGCTTGGTAAATTTTCAAAAACCTAAAAAGATTTTTCATTGTTCTTCTCTCTTTCTTTTCCTTTTTGAGATTTTGTAGTCAAATCCTTTATAAATCCTCATAAGACCTTACTCATCCACTTAGTGGAGCCAAGGGTTTAAAGGGCCTATTATATATACTAAATGCAATTGTGATTCATACAAAAGATAGTTAGGTTTTTGTTGTTTCTTTTTGCTCAAGGACGAATAAAATCGTGGTGTAGAGGTGTTTGTTGTAGCTTAAATGTGTTATTTTTACACCTCATTTAACTTACACTTTGACTTTTAATCATTGTCAATTTAGCATTTTTATTATATTTTGTGTTTCTTTTGGAGGAAGCAAGTCAAGGTCAGCAATTTCAAAGCTTTTAAGACTTATGGAGTGGAAGCATGCCGGAAAAAAAAGAAAGAAAAAAGCTCAAGATTCAAGCTTAGGAAGGCCAAGAAGAAGATAAATATAACCAATGCCAAAAATGGCACTGTTAGTGCCAGTTGGCAAGAGCTCCAGTGCCAGCTGGCAAGGGCTACATGTGCCACTAGCGCAGCCGTGCTATTTGGTTTTCCACAAGTTGGCATGGTTAACTCTTGTCACATAGCCCGACAGTACTAAACTTATTGTTTATGATCTATATAAGCCTCTTCTCTCTATTTTTGATCAAGGTAGATTTTAAAGAGTTTTAGCTTGGGTTTAGTCTTAGTTTAGGGTTCTTAGTGGTAGAATAGTGGAGAATTACTTCTTGTGGCCATATGTAAGGTTAATCAAATTTTAAATTCTTGCAAATTGCTATCTCTTTCTCTTTTTTTCTTTCACTTACTTGCAATTTACATTCTTGCTTCACTTTTAGGTTAATTTTTGGTAGGTAGATCTACTTGCTTTTGGTTGTTTAATATGCAAAGTTAATGCTTTTTATTACCTATCTTGTCCCTTTTCATTTTCTACTCTCAATTTTCTTAATTTCTTCGTAATCTAAAAAAAAATTCTTAATTTCTTCTTTCAAACATGAAAATTTTTACCTCTTTCTCTCTCTACACTTTAGGGACTTAAAAACCATTTTGAATCCGTAGAGTTTTCAGTTTAACTATGGGTTAGATTAGAAAGCCAAAGTCGATTAGTGCCAAATAAGTGAAGATGAGCCACAAATCACTCCTTTCTTGCTCAAAATTTGGAGGCCCAACCTCCATTGTTAGGGCCTATTCTTTTTGTGGGTAAATTGGAGTGGGTAAAATGGTGAAGTAGGTTAAAGTAGGTTGAGGTGGGTTGAAATGGGTTGAATTTTTTTATGTGATAAATTGAAGTTGATTAAAATAGCAGAACTGGGTTGAAGTGGGTTAAAGTAGGTTGAAGTGGGTTGAGGTTGGTAATTTAGAATTGACCCACGAAAAGAACAGGGCCTTAGAGTTGAGCTTTTGTAGGTAACTCTCTCTCTCTCGGTCTATAGATTAGTTTTATTTCTTTCTTAGTTATCATGTTTTGTTATAGTTTTGTCGTTTGGATTGTATTTTGTGTTGATTGTGTTAATTGTGTTACTTAGTCTTGATTAAGCATGCTTAGAGTAGAGTAGGGGTTAATTAGCTTAATTACTCATGATTAATGCTTAATTAGCATTAGCTTAGAGTTCCATCGCATGGCCTAGTGATTCTTTACTTTCTTCAGTTTAAAAATGGCTAGATTAGCTAATTAGTGACTCAAAATCGCACAGCCTCAAAAGCACGACAAATTTTCACTTACCAAAAATACTACTCAACATGCATTCATAATACTCCTATCCTTTAGGCTCCGTTTGGTCCTTAGAAAATTTGGTGGAAAGAAAAGTTGAAGGAAAAAAAAGTAGGGAGAAAATGAGTTTTTTTCTCTTGTTTAGATCTAGGAAAAAATACAAGAATTTGGATGAGAAATTTGAATGTTGATGAACTGCTTAAATCATTTTGATGCCATACAAACAATACAAGGTTGGAGAAGGTTGGGAATTTTCCTCAAACTTTCCTCACAATTTTATGAGGAAAATTTTATCACTTGTTTCTAACAATTTTTCCACCAAACTTTTCTCCATTTTTTTTTCTTTGTGATTTTATCTAAACCAAACAAAAGAAAAAAAGTAACTTTCCTAAATTTTTTTCTTTCCACCAAATTTTTCAAGGTCCAAACACAAACTTAGGGAAGTGGAATGTCCGCTATAATAGTTTTTAAAGGAAAAACCAAGTGCCAAAGAACGGAACTAATCCAACAGTAGAGTAAGTCATATTCTAATGGACATCTAACCATGGAGCATGAATTAGGCCCTCAAGTTAGTCAAGAGAAGTCAAGTTCAAGCACCAATCCTCAAGCATCAATCCAACCCTTGCTGAATCAAAGTTCTACCCTACTCAGATATGATCCTTTGCATAGACCCAATTTTGTTCATTTGATTTCCTAAACCTCCAAGAGGCTTGGAGCTATTCTTTTTGCATATCTTGTTACCTAACGTCCTCAAATAAAAACCCATGAAGAGAAATTCAAGTTAAGTCAGGTTGTTCATGAAGATTTTGCACTCACAAATCAACCGTCTTAGATCGAGCACTAATATGGCCTGGTTTACGTTTCTAGTTGGTTTCCTCCCTTAAACCTAATTTACCCCTAATTTATTCACTTGGGGTGATTATTAACATCCTATTGAAGTCATTCACATTTTGAAATCAAGTCTAAATTGAGTAGAAGCTAGGTATAGAAGCTATTCATTTTTTGTGCCAAAACAACTAGTTGGACTATTTTGAATCAATAGTTGAAATCTCTCCAAGGGGAAGGTTTTGTCACCAACTTGTTTGCATACTTGCTAGCCTACAAGGTTGGAAACATCATCATTGGCTCAGCTGTAACTTTGGAAGACCAATGGCCACTAGTTGCAGAGATAATGATCTTCCTTGCTTCTAATTGGCTAGTCGTAAATAAGGTCACTTCAGCAGCCTTCTTTCTCTCTCCTATGTGCAAGTGAGATCCTTAAGGACTAAGCATCATGTTCAAACTTGAGTTTAGCCTTAACAACATGTATTAAGCTAGACTCACATATTGTAACCAAGCAATCTTAAGCACACATTGTAGTCTGATGTGTATAAGTCAGATTAGAGGTTTCCTAATAACTAAGAAACTCCTAAACAACTAGGCAGCTAGGGAGGTGCTTGTTTAAATGCTTGGTTACTTGCTCATGTGATCAAATTATGCATGAATGAGAAATCAGTCAAGCTTTGCACTTAAACTGTGACCCTCTAAACACTCTAACTAGCTTATCTTTACTTAGGCCGAGTAAAGTCGTGATCTAGTGAGTCGTAATCCTTTCTTTGGTGGTGTTTCTGTATCCTTAGAAAGATCTGATCCTTGGTGATGATTATTGTATCCAAGAGTTGGCTTAGTTTCTACCCATTCCCATTCATCTATCCCGAATTCACTTGAATCCAACCTTTGTTTTCATTTCAGTTTAAGCTTGCTGGCATTCTATCATTGAGTGTAAGCTAGCTTGTAAGGAGAAACATCATATTCTTAACTCATATGATTGAAAGTAGCATAGCATTGGTATCACTCAAGGGTCTCTGGATTGTTAAAATAAGGAACAATATCCAAACATTGTGTAGAAATCGCAACTATACTCAATCACTCATTTAGTCACTTTAGCGAAACAAAGATATATAATAGTAGAGAATTGTTGTCATCTTCTAGTACAAGGAATCAATATATTAGTATTTACATGCAAAGACAATGAAAAACCTCAAGCATCTTTCATGTTGACAAAACAATAATGTGCTTCATGAATAGTGAAAGCCATGTAGACACTTATAACAAAGGTTTTACTTGTGTACCTATAACGTATAAGTTGGCAATAGAAAGTGACAATTTTTTTTATTGAATTAGGAACATGCCAGTAGCATGGAATTACAAAAAAAACATGGGTTTTAAGTGTATATCCACGACTATGATCTAAAATTAGGCGTACATAAACATAGATTAACTACTAAGGAATCATAATCTGCCAACACCTAGCATATAACTATTGGAGGCAGAACTAATGTTAAGCATCCAACAATGTTGCAGGATGTATGATAAGCAATACTCTCAAACTTCAAGTTGCTAACTTGTTGTTCCAGATGACAATGTCCGCATAGAAATGAGGAATTTTGATTAGAAATTTTGATGCCCCATTGGATATGTCTCCAAGAAGACTTCCATGACTAGCTTCCTACAAATTATAAGTTTAAAACCTCTACAGTAATTTCAAGCACTGCAATAAGTGGCAAAATTTTATGACCAATAAACTTTTTATTCTGCTCATTTTCATCCAAACTACAATGAATATCAGAATACAATACAATATCGTCATTTTGATTAACCAACCACATACTTCACCTCCAACCATAGGGAATCTTGTTACTCTGGTAGTACTTCATTCAATCAATGCACTGTAGTGGCAATTTTCTAGGGTTCCATGTAGGGCTGGTAAAAATTCGTCCGACCCAATTACCCAAATTTGTTTGATACGGAAAAACCAGGTACAGTCACAAATTTTTTGTCCAAATTCAAAATTCAGACAATCGGTCATGTTCGAATTTAAATTTGGGTCAGGTTTGGGTTTGGGCATTCGAATTCGGGTTGTTCGAATTTTTAAAGTATTTACGGTTCAGACATCAGATAACTAGATTTAGGTGTAATTTTGGTACAAATTCTGTAGAAAATTTTATAAAAACAATTTCGGACAACCAAATCCAGACGTTGAAATATCGAGTTCGGGTTCAGTCACACAAAATTTTGGTCAGAATGTCCAAAAATCATATCACGTGGACATTCAGAAAACCAGGTCTAGACATTAGGCATCCAAGTCCGGATCTGGGTCTGGTCAGAGTATCCGATTTATAATCCGAGCAGGGTTCAGGTATGAAGTTTTCGTCCAAATGTCTGATTTGTCTGAACCTGAACCTACCAGGACCCATATTTTTGCTAGCCCTAGTCCCATGTAAGACAAACAATAAGAGAGGACATTTACCTTGAAGAATTGCTAATCAGTTATAGCTCCTCCTTAATGTCAACAAATTTATTTGGTTTCTTGCACTCACCTTTTGCTTATGGCATTTTGATGTATGAGTTTCATAATTTGCCTCATTATTCATGTTACTTGCCCCTTCTGCAATAGCAAAGATTTAAAATATATATATACCATGCATTAATCTAAGCAATCACTAAAGCTTATTGCTTTCTTTCTCTCGGTAATGTGAGTGATCTCAAAAGATCATAGAAAAATCATGTCATTAATATGCTCAACCATGACAAGATCCAAACTTGCGTGAAACTTGACACTGCATAGAAGTTAGAGATTTGATATTCCTTTGATTCCTTAGTAGATGCTACGTTAAATAAGTGGTATCGATGGCCGGACTTGTGTCCTAACCACTGGTTATGCCCTCACCCCTGGAACCAACTCTTGGTTAATGCCTTAGAGTCAAGTTAATCCCATCTAGGATAACGAGAATTATTTTCTAAAAAATCTTTTTGAAAAGGTGTTCATATTTTCCAAAACATATGGTGGCGACTGTGTATGCTTTTTCGTAGCTCAAACTTTCCTAAACAATCATTGAAGGAGCAATTGCACACTATAGGTCAGATTGGGCTTCCCGGGCCGTGGCACCTTTAGTAAAAACTCCATTGGGGATGCTTGAAGAGTGAAACCTAAAAAGGATTCAAAGTCGAGCATTACATCTCCAAAATTCAAATTTCACATGTTTAGGTATCTTCCATTGCACTTGGGGTTTTGGCCTACCCCATGCAATGAACGGCCCCTCTCATAGGCCGCATAAGATCTTTAGCCATTTAAACCACTGGACTCCCTCAAGAATATGGCCTTTTCCCATTTAATGGGGCTTTATGTTTGAGTGTGATTCCATTTGTAAGACCTTACAAGGTCACCTTGAAGGAACATACCATCATCAAAACTTATCCCACATTAAGGAAGCACGCCATATCTCGGTTCACAAGCCCCTTTTTTACTAAAATCTCTAAGATGACCTCTTCACACCCTAGAACCTATATTTAGGAAGCCTTATGCGTGTGCTTCGTATCATGTAATGAACACTTGTGACCCATTGTTACTTGTTGCTTACATGATTCATGTACATAATATATTATTTATGTACATAATATCTCGTACCCATCACTCATGCATTTATATATATTTAGCAATTTAGGAAACCTTCCATAAAGGCTTAACACTTGCATACATGCTTACATAAGAAAATGTGTTTGGGCTCAATATATGTGAATTTTATACCTTACTCTGTGGACTAACGTTACACCCTAAAGGCTGCCACTATATATATGCGGTTCTTGTAGTGAACCTCTTTGATTCCTAACTGCAAATTTCTAAGGCCTACTTAAGGTCATATAAAAAAAAACAGTGAGAAAACATATCAAGCATATCCCATCATAGTCCATTTATGCATATTTTTAGGGTAGTTTATTATTCAAATGTTAGTCTATAATGCATTATCAACCATCTAATATTGTCTAGCATACATACATCATATGTCCCTAGGTTGGCCCGACAAGCATCCATCATAGCTCGCCTAAGTTTGTATGCTAACCTACCTAGGGCAAATTCATGAGTCCAACTAGAATCCATCTTTGTCCCAACACTCATCACATGTTGGGTCATATATCTATAGCTCATTGCCTATCTTGCATACACCCCTACCAGTTTATCTTGCACACACCCCCTAGACCATTACATAAGCATTTCCACATAAGTGTTAGCCTAACATAGGACAATTCATCATCATCATAGGGCCTTAGCCATCCTAGCCCACTTAGGACAATTCCAACTACATACATATCATTCCATATAGGATATGTTCCTCATAATAGTCTAGCGTAGAGCCAATCCATTAGACTTGCATCTCCATGTAAGATTCAAGCCCAACTCATCGTGCCATTAAAGCTAATTTCAAGCCCTTAGCACTTGAACTCCTAGTTCCTAAGTAGGACAACCATGGCTTACTAGCAGACTTCGGTACGTACTCTCACATATTCAATCTCCATGCTTATCTCAAAACCTAGGTGGTATCACCATACTCTTTGGGTCAGCATCTCTAATCCCGACCCTTACTGTACCCTATCTTAGCCCTTAGCCTAGGCTTTAGCCTCATCTATCCTCCATCTCCAACCTTGACCATCAACCTTACCTTGAACCTTGGCCTAAGCCTTTATCTCACCTATTCTTCACCCCACATAGGTGTCAATTCTTCCTTCAATCTTTAGCCTAAGCCTTAACCACACCCATCCACAGCTACACCTAAGTCTGTTTAGCCTTTCACATATAATCCTTAACTCAGGTCTCCATCTAGTCCTATCCCTTATCCAAGCCACCAACCTTAGTCTAGGCTATATCCTTGATCCAGCTTAGGGCCCTTTTGATGTAAAGTTCAAAGGCTCTAGGTAGGGTATGCCAAACTAGCAACCAACGGCACAATACATGCAAGGGAAACAAAGGAAAGTGGTCACATAAAATGATGGTTGTGAGGCATCAAGTATGTGGAGGGAGAATGGAAGCTTAGAATCAAGTGATTCTAAGTGGGAAAACAATGGCTCTTTAATGTGAAGGGATGTATAACACAAGGGGGGAATGGAACAAGGGAACAAGCTACCAAGAAAGATGACAACCAAGCACTTTGGCCATGAAATGAGTGTGGCACGGTCGTGCCCTATGGCACGGGGTGGCCGTGCCACTTTGCTGTCCAAGGGGCCGTCAGTAAAACACTTTGCACGGTTGAAGTGGTTTGAGATGATGGGGTGGAAGCTAGACCTTTGATGATAGTCTAAGCTATGTTTATGTATGGAATGGACATGGAAGGTGCTTGTAGGTGTGGGAGTATGGAAAAGAAGCCAAATTAAGATGTACTAACTTAAAATCAAGCTAGTAAAACTCAATTAAGCCTTCTTAAGCAACCTTGAGTATAGCATCGGTTTGGATAGAACTAAACTTAGGCAAAGATACAGAAATACCACCATGCTAAGTTTAGGGCCCTTGAAAAAAGTGTCAAGATACAGAAACACCACTTAACATTTGCTTAAGACTCACTTGATCACCACCTTAATTGGCCTAATTAAGGATAAGCAAGTAAGAGTTTGAGAGAAGAAAGCACACAAGCTTTCAAAACTGATTTTATCACTTCAAAAGGGGTTGGTACTTTGTTATGGTTGTGTGGTACCTTAAATAGGCAGCCATGACCTTTCTAGCTAGCAAACCAAACACCTTACTACCTTTCTTCATGCTTAGGAAAGGTATTAACACTAATTACAATCGGTTAGAACATAAACTAGATTACAAGCTTTCTAAACTAATCTAATACATCAAGATACAAAGTAAAACTATGTCTAACTTATTAATACATCAATTAACATCTAAACTAAGCTTAAACATGCTGAGATTGCTTGCTTATTTCTCATTGGACAGCCGAAAAGTGATGCTTCCCTTTACAGCTAGCCAATCACATTCAAGGGACAAGTTTTCTTGTCTTTCTTCTTCTATTGGTTGAACTTCAAGGCAGCCATCACTTCTAGACACCCTAGGGACGTGTGCCATGGCTTGAGGGGCGTGCCCTAGCAGCTTGCAAGTGGAGAAAAATGGCTGGGAGCTTAAAATACTTCTACTTGTACTAAACCGGGTTTAGCAACAGTTTCTGGCCGGTTTTAGGACATTGATTAAGCCTAGGAAAAGTGAGCATAATTATGATTTTAATCATGGGGGGTAACTTTAGGATGTCTATAATCCCCCCAACCAAGAAATCAAGGTTAGGGTGAGTTTAAATGGGTTAAATAAACTCGAACTTAAAACCGTGCAGATTAGAGCCTAATCTGACCAGTTTTGGAAAACTCCTTGTTTCTTCATCCTCTTGTGTGCATAATTGGAAATTGATGCTTGGACCTGAACGTACACATCTTGAGGATTCCAAAAATGTATAAATTCATCACTTAAGCATTAGTATAGCTTAAGTTATGAATTAATCAAAACCGGGTTGTTTCTGGTTTGCTGGACAGTTTTGACACATCTTGGTAAATGGCTGATTTGAACGACCAAATGAACTCCAAATTGGATGCAACTTGTCTTGTTGGAAATCTGACATCTGAATCTTGAAATCCATGCAAAAACATCAGGCCTAAACCATTTGTATGCTTGTCGAATTCTGCTTGCAAAAGAGGGTCAGTGCTGGACTCTTCCCTTTTGTCCTGTAATGAAACAACTAAAACTAAATTTGGTTGAATTATACAACCTTTAACCAACATATTAGTAATGCCAAATTGATTTGATCAAAGGGCATGGTGACATCTCCATCACCTTTCCTAGCCAAGGCCATAATCTTAACCCAGAACCTCATTGTGTTGCCAGACTTGAGCTCTACCTGTATTATCTCTTTCCTAATCATCACTCTTGGTCTAGGTCATGAGAACTGGGCCCTAATAACATGAAGAGTAACTACAACCAGACCTTCCAAGTGATTGTCACTCTTACCATCCACATCAAACACCAAGGAAGATACAACACCTCAAACAAGAACTTAATCAAGTTCAACTTGAAAGGTCAAATTCGACACTAAACCCCAAGTCTATGAGTAAATTAGGTACATGCGTTCCATATGTTTTCTAGTAAGAATGAAAGAATAAATATACATTTCCCTTGGATTGAAATTGAATGAGGATCCAAGATACTAAAGGATTAAGGTTTTACTAAACCCATTGGCCCTTCGCTCGACATTCTACCAGAAAAAAGGAGCAATAGTTCTAACCTTAAGGCTTATTCTCTCCAAAAATGCATGAAGGATTGAAATGGTTATGAGCTTCACAAGCCCATTAGAGCCCATAGTAGGTGCACTCCAAGCTAAAGATAATCCTTTAGAAAAAAGAAAAAAAAAAGATTAAGCCTACACAAGAATAATCTTCAAATAAAAATATCCAAGACCCCAAATTCATCCCAAAAGCAGAGTGACAGTGTAAAAGACCTCCCCACACACAAGAGGATTGAAAGTAAGACTACACTAACCCCATACATTATCTCAACCACTTGTAGAAGAAGACAAAAGTAGCATTAACATCATCAGCGACATCAACAACATTGACATTAGTAGTAGCTTAGGTTTCTTAGTTTACCTTCATGTTGGAGTTGTAGAGTTTCCCCCACTTTATCCTACCCTTTGAGTCGAAGTCTTGTACTTCAATTCCATATCAACAAAAATTCCATTTCGTTGACACATTAATGCATATATGCTTCATCACTTCTCCTTTTGAATGTTTCTATCCAAGTTACAAAATTATAAAAAAAACCAAAAAAAAGGCCCACAAAAGATCCAAAGAAAAAAAGAATAAAATTTCCAAGAATATCTAAAAACAAGAAAATAAAAATGTGACTAAAGAGACTTGCTTAGAACAGTAAGCATCCTTTGGCAACCCAATATCTTGGCCTCGACGCAAAAAGCCTACTTGAATCTTTAAATCCAAATGCACTTAAGACCAAGTCAACCCAACATCGGGGGACGGAATCAAAGTGTATAGTGTATTATTTCTAAACTAAATAACAAGCAATCTAGGTAGGAAAGAAGGCTCTAAGTTCAAAACTGAACAAGTGCTAGTGGTGCCTATGCCTATTTGGGGACTAAAGCTAATGACATGAGTGGTACTTTATTTTTATAATGCATTCAACTGATGAGGTCGAGAGCCATCGAGCAGATGTTACATAGGAGGAAAATGCAAAAATGAAAAACAAAAAAAAGAAAGGGCATTAATAAATTTGTTAAAGGATACACCACCACTTGAGTCATGTCTTAAAGTAGGCGTATCCTAAAGTAAAAATCAGACAAAGTAAAAACAAGAAGGTCAACATCACTATATTCACACAGATGCACTTGGCTACATACACAGCTTAACTAGTGAACCTTCACATCACTTGATCACCTAAACCCTTGGCCTTATCACAAAAGCCCTCCAAGAAGCAAAATATTTTAAGCACATATTGTTTGGAACTATGCTTGGCCTAATTCTCATATGGCTACGTAGGTAGGCTTTCTCAAACATGACCATTTCACTTTAGTTTAATTAAGACTCTTAGCAAAGAAGAATCTAACTCAAAGAATAAACTTGGTTTCTTGAGGATTTATAAAGTGTTCCCTTACTAACCTTACTTCTCTAGGACTTGGAGAATTAACCATCCATTTTCCCACTTTCTGCCCTACATTCATATATACTCATCGCTATAACAAGACCCTTTTGACTTGGCATACTTAGTATCAAACATGGTCTTAAATTTAGAATCGATCAGTTTGCATATACATATACATATACACCATTGATACCTTTGCAATGAGAGCATAACTCCCCCTATAAAAGGGATAAGCTTCCTTAACCAAATGGTGATCCCTTCAAAGAGAAGAACTCCTGGCCCCCCTAGATCATCGATCCCCACACTTCTCATCTTGACCTACACCCAAACCACTTGCCACCATTCTTATACTGAATCGAGCCAACCTAACCTTTTCTCTCTGCTCTAGCATAACCTGACTTTCTTTCATCAACCTAACCTTGTCCAGTCTTACCTGTACCTTACGAATCCTCGCATCTACCCCTCCAGCTCATCCTAGTTTGCGCGCTACTAATCGAACCTTGTCCACTTCATCTCCACCTTATATTTTAAAGCTAGCCTAGCCTCTCCTACTTACCACAACTAGTTCAACCTCACGCCTACTTCGCCAACCTAACTTGGTTTGCCCAAAACCATTATAGCTCCCATGTTAAGCATTATATTAAATTATTTACCGTTTATATTAGTGATGTAATTTGTGTGCTCGATTTGGGTTTGAATTTAATAGAAAATTTTCAAGCATGAAGTAAGCTAAGAAGAAGCATGTAAACAAATAGAGTAGTCGTTTTCTCCCTCTTGTAAGCTTAGTTATGGGGAGGGAAAAAAAGAAAGAACAACTTGAATTTGTTTCTGTTAAGATCTTTGTACTCTTTTTCTAAACGATTGGGTGGCGAGTTAAAGTGATTCATGTAAGCAATAACAGGATGACAATGCCTTTAATCTAAGGTAGTGTTTTGTTGAAGAGAAATGGTTTTTCCGGAAAATTATATCCGATGCAAAAAAAAAAATCAAGAAAAATGGAATTTCATGTCACATTTTCTGTCATTTGTAGAAGATAAATCATTTTTTTATAAAAACAATATCAACTAAATTGTTTAAGTGACAGAAAATATCGACTGAATAATCATAGTGGAGATAAACATTGGCCAAATGAAGGAATGTTAAGCTTAAAAATTCATTTGAACTTCTTTTAATATTGCCTAACGGATAATCAAATTTTGATCTAAACCATTGTAATTGTTTAAGTGGTGAAACATGTCAACTCAGTTGTTTAAGTGGGAAAAATGTCAAGTGGTGGAGAAAAACATTGACCAATTGAACGAATGTCGAGCTCAAATTTTGAATTTGTGCTTATTTTATTCTTTCATGCCTGATAATCAAGTTTCGATCCAAATCATTGAAATTATCTTAATGGCGAAAAACATTGATTGAATAGCTCAAGTGTGTGAAAAAAATCGAGTAAATCCTTGTGGTGGAGATAAATATTGATAAGTGATGGAATGTTGACCTCAAATTTTCGATTTGAGGTTATTTAATCTTCACATTGAATAATCAAGTTTTGATCCAAACCATTGAAATTATATTTGTTGCAAAAATGTCAACTAAATGTTTTAAGTGGTGAAAAATGTCGATTGAATGTCATAGCGAAGATAAATGTTAACCAAATGATGGAATATTGAGCTGAAATTTTTAGTTTGAGCTTACTTTAACATTTCTCATCCAATAATCATGTTTCGATCCAAACCATTGAGATTGCTTTAGTGGAAAAAAATGTCTATTGAATTGCTTAATTAAGTAAAAAGAACTGTCAATTGAATTGAAGTGGTGGAGATCAATGCTGACCAAATGATGGAATGGTGAGCGTAAAATCTGGATTTACGCTTATTTTATTATTTTTTATCGGATAGTCAAGTTCCAATCCAAACCGTTGGGGCCGAATTTTGCACCTAGATTCTGATTGATCACATCATAAAAAAAAAATAGAGGAGGAAAATCAAGTTCCTTTGTTCTCCAAATGAAGATCATTTCCCTCCACTGAGGTCAAAATGATTTTCCTTAGAAAATAACTATTCGTCCTTCACTATGCCAAATAACGGAAGATTGGAGAACCTTTTTTAGAAAAATCATTTTCTTCCCAATTAAACACTACCTAGTTGTTGGTGGATTTTCTTAATTTGAGTTGTGGCAAATCTTGCTTACATTTTCACATCTCTTAAGTTTTCATCCATTAAAACACAGAACATATTGTTCTTAATTGCTTGAAATAATTGGAGTTAGCTTTAGTACATCAGAAGTTTTACAATCTTGATAGAAATAAGAACTATACAAAAACTAGTTTATATTTCTACCATCTTATTAGAACTAGGAAATAATTAGAGTAATAAGTAGTACATGTGTCTAGAGCAAGCCTTACACTTACACGTAACATTTATCCAAACAGTTAGCTATAGAAATTTATAAATTTTTTTAAAAGGCACTCACGGAATTAATTAGTGCTTGAAAATTTTCATAAAACTCATAAATGGAATACCCTTAAAAGTCATAGGTCCACCTTTCCTCCCCATTTCTATTGTCACCACTTATATCTTCTCATAACTATTGGTCCAAAGTAGGCCTGATCGCCCAAAAATTGGATTAAACAGAGTGAAAGTAGAACTGTAGAAATTATGCAGTCAGAAACTTTAAGAAAAATATAAGTGCTCAGAACTTTGAGCTAGCAAAAAATAAAAGAGGACAAAACACGCGATTTCGTATAAAAATTACTATATATAGAGATAGATGAAGATCATTTTCGACTTTGATCTTTGACTTCAGGGTGACTACTACTCACATATTCTGCTTATTTCCAAATACGTATGGATAAATTCATATCTTCATATCACGGTTTTTCATGCCATCTTAGCACTTGTTTCAGTGGCAATCTAATAAAATAGTGGTTGTCTTTTTGGCAAAACAAGTTTGAACACTGTTGGAAATTTGATGTTGACAACTTCAAAGACTAGATCTGTTGTTTCTAAGGCTTGATGTTAATAGCATCCAAAGATAGGATTCTTATGAATTTGAATCTTCTTTCAAGCAAAATGACAACTAACCGAACTTGTGTGTATCTTTCAAATTATCACCCATCTGAAACAAGTTGTTAGTCTCACATTAGCATTATGTGTATTTCTAACAATGCCAAAGTTACTTGCATCTTTTCAAATCTAGAAAATAATTTTGAGAATCTTATGCTTGACTATGAGATGAGTCTTGTTTGATTAAGTGTTTTATGCCTTGTCCTTCCAGATGTGCTCGTGTATGAGCTGGCGAGTCAACTTTACAGGTTTTTTTTTCATTTCTTGATACAACCACAACTTATATATAATTCTTGGATATGCCATGATATTCTATATCAACCTTAGTTATTGAATATGCCATGATATTCTATATCAGCCTTAATTATTGAATATGTCATGATCTTCACATAATCTTACATTCAATCTCAACAACAATGTTATTCGAATAAGACTCAATAACAATGTTGAATAAGATTAGCCAGTCATTGTAGCAAATAAGTCCTAACATATCCCTTGATAAATAGGATCTTCCTCATAGTGTTTGATAGTTGAATCAACGTCATAACCTTTGACTTCTATGTACCTCCGAACATGCCTTGTGCAAGATCTTTCCTTAGAAGTGGCACACCCTCATTTATGGAAAGTATATTTGTGATTCCATAATCTTTGCCACAAAGATAATCATTACAACATTAGTCGTGGAAATGTGCCTCAAAATACTTACCACATTAACTCTAAGAATAAGTTTAGGGAAGATTGACAATGAATAATCATAAGATTAAATAACACATGGTATTGATAAACTATATATTAGCCATTGCACAAGATCTTCCAGTTATTAATCTCCATTTGGCAAGAATAAACAGTTCAACTTCGAATATTAAAGTCAATTCAAAGTCTCTGGTCATAGGTGTGGCATATTGCACTTTTCATATAGGGATTTAAACTTTGGGTGGTTCATTCACTAATAGTCCGAACTTATGAAAAATCCTTCAGTGACACGAACTTTAGATATTATCCAATTTCCTTTCATCACTCTCGACTAATGTCACATCATAGAAGGACCTCTTAAAACTCAATTTATTAAAAATAACAGCATCAAGTTAGCAGGTTAGACACGAGACACAAATACTAGTTGAACCTCGTTTCCTATGCTAGAAAAGCAAGTCCATCCAAAATTTACCTGCCTATGTTAGAAATTCCACATATTTAGTTGTAATTATTAGTAATTCATTGTCTCTAATTCTTGTAGTTACTCCTCATTTAAGGGGGTCTTTTGCACTGCTTTGGGGACAAGAGAAAAGGCTCGCCTTGGATTATTTGTATCTCGTAAAACTTACTGATGCAATGAGAGAAAAACATCAGAGAAAAATCCTCTCTCTGAAAAACAAAATCTCCATCTTTTATCATGGTTTCAGAGCTTCAGGCTTATTAAAACTCTTAAACTTTATCTTAACCATCTTCCACAATGCATTCTTGTTCAATCTAATCCTGAGTGATCTCTAGGAAGAAGTTTATGGTTGAAAATTATTCCCCCTATTATCTACATCCTTCGGAAGGACCCGGGGGCCTAAGTACAGTTGTAATCTTTGATAGAACAAATTACGGTCTTTGGGAAAGAGCAGTAAAAATTAATCTCAAAGCCAAAAATAAGTTGGGATTTATTGACGGAACGCTCAAAAAACCAGAACCAAAGATGGGTGAAGATACCACTGAGTTACAAACCTGGGAAATGATTAATTCAATTATCTACTCCTGGATCTTGAATGTTATTGAGCCCAAGTTGCGATCGAGCATAGCCGATGTTACACAACTAAATTGATGTGGAGTAACTTGAAGAAATCCTACGTTGTAGCAAGTGCTCCCAAAATACATCAATTGAAGGCAAGCTTGGCTGATTTTAAACAAGGCGGCATGAATGTTGTCGAATTTTACTCAAAGGTGATGAGTTTGTGGAGTAAATTAGAAGGCCACATCCAACGTCCTTAGTGTACTTGCAAAAAATGTGAATGTGACATTGGTGGTCAAGTGATTCAATTGTTTAAGGAAGAAAAAACCCATCAGTTTCTTCTGGGCTTAAATGTTGAGACTGATGCAAACATCTGGAGCCAAATTCTTGCCCAAGAACCTCTACCTTCCCTTGAAAAAAAATTTAATATGGCTTCTCAAGAGAAAAACCATAAGAGTCTTATGATTAGAAGAGAAGACAGGGGAGAACGCGCCGCTTCCTTTACCGTGAAGGTTGCCGGGAAAAACCCTCACTCATCTGAAAAATTGACTTGCCGGCACTGTGGATGATATGGGCATGAAGAGACTCGTTGCTCCAAACTAATTGGGTACTCGACCAGTTGGGGAAACCAAGGCAAAGGACAAGGCAGATGACAGAGCAATCGAGGCAATAGGCATGTCAAAGGTGGTGGAAAAGGCGAGGTTGCCAATTCTGTGACAGCCAATGCGGTAGCAATCCCAGACACGACTACCAGCGTTCCCAACACCAGCCCAGTTCCTAGTTTCACGATTGAGCAAGTTCAAAGAATTCTCAGCCTCATGATGACTAAAAAGTTGGGTATGAAAAATTGAAACGTAATGTTGAGTGGTTGTATGACACTGGGGCTTCCTGTAACATGACTGCGGCCCTTAAAGTGCTCAAAAATGTGAAGTAAATTGACACTATCACCTTGGGCCTACCAGATGACAACAAAACTGTAGCTAACAAAGTTGGAAGTGTTCAACTTGGGTTGAATGTGGTTTTGAAAGAAGTTCTCTTTGTTCCCAAAATGAAATGCAATTTAATCTCAATTTGGCAACTTAATAAGGAATCAAATTGCATTGTGACTTTCACTGACAATTTTTGTGTGATACAGGACCGTATCTCGAGGAACCTGATTGGAGTGGGTAGAGTCAAAAGAAGGGTCTTTCTTCATAAAGAGGTTCCAAATAGGCAATTGCATTCTCACGCAGTCAGGACTTATGATTTGTGGGATGAGCATCTCGGTCATCCATCCAGACAAGTTCTTTCTTTACTTGCTAAAAATTTGAATGTTGGTGATATTTTCATTAATAATGTGGATGAACCTTGTGATATTTGTTTTCGCACAAAACAAACTCGCTCTTCATTTTCTTAAAACTGATAGTAAGGCTAGTGAACTCTTTGAACTCATACATTGTGATATTTGGGGTGCCTATCATGTTCCATCGACTTGTGGAGCACACTATTTTTTGACAATTGTTGATGATGCAAGTAGAGCAGTATGGGCTTATTTGATGCGTGATAAGAGTGAAACCAGCTCATTTTTGCAAAATTTTGTGATATATGCAAAAATTCACTTTGATAAAAATGTGAGCTAGATTCATTTGGAGTGATAATGGCAAAGAATTCACTCCTAAACCTATGAGACAGTTTTATTCTCAAAAAGAAATTGTCCATCAGACTAGTTGTGTGGATACTCCACAGCAAAATGCAAGAGTAGATCGAAAGCATAGGCATATTTTGAATGTTGCTCGTGCTCTTTGGTTTCATGCTAATATGCCAATAGAGTTGTGGGGAGAATGTGCCTTGACTGCAGCTTATCTAATAAATAGTACTCCTACTCCTTTGTTGAAGGGCAAAACTCCATATAAATGTCTATTTGGGACAACACCTTCCTATGATAATGCTCGCATTTTTTGTTGTCTTTGTTATGCTGACGTTAAGAATTAGACAAATGATAATTTTGCTTCTCGTAGCTAGAAGTGTGTTTTTATGGCATATCCGTTTGGAAATAAAGGATGGATATTATCCGATTTGGAAAGTAAGGAAATCTTTATGAGTAGAGATGTTGAGTTCTGTGAAGAGGTATTTCTTTTCTCCAAAATTATGGAGGAAAACTTAGTTGAAAAAAGGAGTACGACCAAAGGCATTGTTGGGCTTAATTTTTTGAGGATCAAATTGACTTAGAGCATGAGAATGATGGTGTTCGTGACCTAGGAGTGAATGAGAAAGGTTGTGAGGACTGCACTTAGGACATGACCGGAACTGGGACTTCGCTTTCTAGATCAGCCCAGCATGAGTCCAGACAGGATAGTGTATCTGCGAATAGGGGGAGCATTCTGTCTACTAAGCCTATGCAAAGAACTGATTTGGCCCTTAGGCGTAGTGATCAGCCTCGGCAAGCTCCAACCTATTTAACAGATTATATTTGTTATTGTGCATGCTCTATAGACCCCTCTCCTACTACCTCCATTCAGCAAGGTTCCTGAGGTACTCCGTATCCCATTGTCAATTTCATTACATGTAATAAATTTTCTCCTGCTCATCAACATTTTCTAGCTGCTATTACAAAAGTTGTTGAGCCCAAGCATTATCATGAAGCTGCTCGAAGTCCGTTGTGGAGGAAAGCCATGGCAGAAGAGATTCAAGCTCTTGAAGAGAATTAAACTTGGACTATTGGGAACTTCCAGCTGGAAAGAAACCCATTAGCTGCAAATGGGTTTATCATGTCAAGTACAAGTCCGATGGATCAATTGAGAGATACAAGGCTCGTCTTGTCATTCAAGAAGATCATCAAGTTGGAGGATTTGACTTTCATGAAACCTTTGCTCCAGTGGCAAAAATGACGACTGTTCGAGTTTTTCTTTCGATTACTGTTGCAAAAGGATGGAATCTTTATTAGATGGATGCCAACAACGCTTTTCTTTATGGTGATCTAGAAGAAGAGGTTTACATGAGGATGCCCCAGGTTTGTGTTCCAACACGCCAAATCGTGTATGTCGGCTGTACAAATCTCTTTACGGATTACAACAAGCACCCCAGCAATGGTGTACAAAATTGTCCAGCAAACTAGAGGCTTATGGTTTTGTACGATCTAATGCTGATTATTCATTATTTACATACAGGAAAGGAGATGTTTTCATGGGCTTACTTGCGTACGTTGATGATATTATTTTTGCTAGTAATGATACTTCTGCATGTCAATCATTTAAGGAATACCTCAATGCGTGTTTCCTTATTGAAGATCTTAGACAATTGAAACATTTTCTTGGTATTGAAGAGGCACACGAGCCACAAGGATTGTTTCTTTGGCAACGGAAGTATGCTTTGGAAATTATAGAGGAATGTGGTCTTCCCGGAGGAAAGCCAACTACCTCTCCTCTGGAAGAAAATCACAAGTTAGCTCTCGCTTCTGAGATGTCTTTGATGATCTGACTCAATATCGGCATTTGATTGGACGTCTTATTTATCTGACTATCACCCGTCCTGATTTGAGTTATGCGATTCATGTCCTTTCTCAATTTATGCAAGCTCTTCGTGCTGAGCATTTTCAGGTAGCATGTCGTCTCCTTCGTTACATCAAAGATAGTCCAGGTCTTATAATTCTCCTTCGTGCTAATAGTGATCTCCAAGTGTATGCCTTCTGTGATTCTGATTAGGGCGCATGTCCGCTCACCCGTCGATCTCTTACTGGTTATTTTGTGACTCTGGGGGGTCCCCCGTTTCCTGGAAAACTAAAAACAACCTATTGTGCCTCGTTCGCCTGCATAAGCTGAATATCGATCCATGACAGTAGCCACCTGTTGTAATTTTTCCGCAAGTTTACGGTTATCGTCGTAATACTAACGGGTATCGTCCTCAAGGATGGATGTGAAATTGAGTTACTAAGTCGTATACGCTAACCCAGGATCAAAATTACTACAAATTAAGTTGAGCTAATTACCAAATATTTAAGTTAAATATGAAACTAAACTATTAAAATGAAGTAATTAAATTGAGAACCAATCACTGACTAATTTATAAAACAGAAGGCATTACCAAGGAAAGGAGCACCAAACTGCAAATAAGGTGAGACACCAACACTTGGCCGTAAAGGTCTTCTTATTATGAATTCCACATTCAGCAATGGCTACGAAGCAGGAAAAAAAAACTGGGGATGCTACAATCGCTTAAACAAAAGAAACCCAG
>JACYFF010031955.1:70298744-70355701 GCA_017589665.1 Selenicereus undatus
TTGGGCTGCTGAAAAGGGGCTCTGATCCTTCTTCTCCTTTTTTTTTTCCTTCTTTAGTTGTTGTTGTTTGGTTCGGGTTCAAATCTTCAGCTTTCAGCATTCCTTCATCTTTTCCTGACATTATTCCCGAATTATTCAATATTTGTAAAATAAAATAAAATCCAATAAAAACCTAAAAGTAATAATTATTTCGAGCATAAGTTAGGCCGAAAGATACTATAAAAATCACACATTTTTTGTACGAACACCACCTGTGAGTTGGTTTGGTTGAAAATTCTTTTGGCCTCTTTGGGTGTCTTTCCTACTCAAGTTATGAAATTATTCTGTGGTAGTCAGGCGACGATTCGTATTGCTAAAAATCTGGCATTTCATGAGCGCACCAAACATATCAAGATTGACTATCATTTTGTTCGGGAACATCTGGTTAGGCGTGATTTGGTTCTCTCATATCTTTCCTCAGGATAGCAAGTAGCAAATTTGTTTACTAAGGCTCCCGGAATTCAACAGCTTCTTCAATTACGTACCAAGTTGGGCATGATTGATCTTCATGCGCCCACTTGAGGGGGAGTGTTAGAAATTCCACATATTTAGTTGTAATTATTAGTAATTCATTATCTTTAATTCTTTTAGTTATTCCTCATTTAAGGGGGTCTTTTGCACTGCTTTGGGGGCAAGCGAAAAGGCCGGCCTTGTATTATTTGTATCTCGTAAAACTTACTGATGCAATAAGAGAAAAACATCATAGAAAAATCCTCTCTCTGAAAAACAAAATCTCCATCTTTTATCAGCCTATAATTAAACAAGCCTTCCCAGCATTTGTCCATGTACGATTGCTAGGCACACGAAAGTGGCATCTGACCTAATTAAAGCTTCCTTTTTATACGAGCAAAAGTATGTCTGTTTGTCATCACTGTCAGAGCACGTGCAAAATTTCATGCATGCGATGACCACAATTTACAACCACCAGCCCCCTTTTTTCCTTGGCATGCATGGGCCTTAGGCAGTAAAATTTAAAAGAATACATCTAAACAAAACCAACAACAATATGATGCCTCATATCATCCGCATGGCAAATGCAGGAGCCTGTCTCTCCACATGTCACCCGTGCATTTCCCTCAAATTCACTTGCTCAATATATTCCTCTGTAACACCCTTCAAGCCCATAACTCCAAATTAACCCCTCAAACATTTCCTTACTTCTCACTTCTATGCTACAAGCAATTGTTCTCAGCTTAAAAACCCCCCATTTTGAACTCAATAACCTGAGACTACGCAGAAATGATATTAACTGACATTAACATGAAGGAGAACAAGGTGTTGGCCATCTTAGCGCTTGTGCTCATATGGGTTTGCCCGTACTACAAAAACGCATCCCATCTCTAACGGAAAAAGCGACGCGTAAATGGTACGTCGGAAAATGTCAGATATGCCGACGGAAAAAGAGGCGAGGCCCGACGGGAATCATTTTTTCCGACGGAATTTCCGACGGGAGCAATTTCCGTCGGAAATTCCGACGGAATTCCGTCGGAATCCGTCGGGCAGTTTCGCGGATCTCGAGCACGTGCGTTCGCGTTCGTTTATAAATTTCGGAAGAAGGGGCGTTCGTTCGGTAGTTTGCAAAACTTAGAGAGAGAATGTCTCAAAGAGGAAGAGAGGGAAGAGAGAGAAAGTGAAGGTTGAAGATTTTTGTAATCGGCAAGTTTTTTGTTTCGTTAGTACGTTGTTTAAAATTAAAATAGTTTAGTTATTTGATATTTTGTATGTTTTAAATTTGTCAATTGTGACCGTGTCAGCTATTTTGTCGCCGCCGGTACTGTTCACTGTCGCCGTCGCCGCCGTCCCCCCTCCGCCGTCGCCGTCGCCCCGTGCCTTTTCCCGCCGGTAATCCGTTTGATATTCCGCGTTTGAAGGTTAGTCGAAATTGTTTCGTTTTAAAATTTTAAAGTTATATTCATGTTTGTTATTTTAAATTAAGTATTTTAAGCGTGTTTAATATGTTTTATAGCTATGAATAATTTAAATAAAATGAGTTCCATTATTATAAAACGTTAAATATGTTAACCATGTATGTTTTTTAAGGTATGTTTAATGTTGTTGTTATTTTACTGAAAGTATGTATTTTTTGGTGAATATGCGAATATTATGCCTTTTTTGAGACGTAGTTAATTTTTTATATGATTTGGTTGGTTTAATATGAAATTTAGTTGTTCATAACATATGGATGTAAATTTTGTTAAATTTCTATTTCATTTCTGAAGTGTATTTATTTGAATAAGTGAAATATTATATAATAAATATGTACATGTCACCACAAAGGTTAAATGCGTTAAACATGTATGAATTTTAAAGTATGTTTGCATTTCTTTGTATTTTAAAGTATGTTTGATTTTGTTGTTGTTTTTGTGAATTTATGTATTTTTTGGTGGTTATGCGAATAATATGCTTTTTCTTGAACGTAGTTAATTTTTCAAATGATTTGATTGGTTTAGTGTAAAATTTATTTGTTCGTAACATATGGATGTAAGTTATCTCACAAAAAAGTTAAGTACGTTAAAGATGTATGAATTTTAAAGTATGTTTGCATTTTTTGTTCCTTTTTTGAATTTATGTATGTATGTTGAGTGTATATTAATATAAGTTTAGTAAGTATGTTAATAGTAATTATTTCGTTTGGTTTGTTTAATTAGATGAGGTAGGTAATCGATGGTGTCATTTGTTATTGTTGTTTAATGAGATTTATGTAGAAAAATAATATTGTCATGTGAAATTAATTATTTGTAGCATTCATGTATAGCTACATTAAGTGTTGGTTTTGAGGTGTTGTGAGAATTTTTTATGATAACAAAAAAGTATTATATTTTTTTGATTTCATATTTAGCGCATATTGTTCTGAATAATTAAACAGCATGTTTAGCATGTGGAATAATTCTAATTTAATATATGTTTCGTTGTGGTAAATGGTTTAATAATGTTAAGTGCGTGTTTTGTTCGAATTGTCGTGTACATTAAATTTTGATGAATATGTGAATAATATGCCTTTTTTGGGACGTGCACATGCTAAAAAATCTGCTTTGTTCGACGGAAAATGGCGAAGGAAAATTACACTGACGGACTGTTCGACGGATCCAATTTCCGTCTGGAACTCCGACGGATTGGTCGTATTCCGTCGGATTTTCGCGGAATATTCCGTCGGCTCACCTGATTTTTTAAACTTCTCTTTGCCGGATAGAAGTGGTAGGTTTTTTTTGAGGAAATGCCTGTCGGAAGGAATATTCCGACGGAATTTTACGGCGAATTTTCCAACAGACACGCATTGACGTTGAAAATATGTAATTTTGAACTTATTTGGAATGTCGGTTTCTTCATTTTTTTTGGAATTTTTCTTAGAATTAAGTGACTGGACGAAATTTTCCGTCAGACAACACTTTTTCCTGAATTTTTTTAAAAAAACATCCAATAAGGTGAAGTGGTCCACTGTCTTGAAAAACCCGATTGCTCGAGCAATGGGACACTCCACACACACACACAAACCTTTTTCTGCCTACACCTTAGCCAGTGCCGCCCTCTTCTAGCCACCATCGGCGTGCTCTGCGGCCGTCCGACATCCTTCGCTCCTCCCTCGAAATCAGCCCCTTCACTGCCTGAACTGGTCGCTGGTGTAGCACTAAGAAACTCATCATCTTTGAAATGAGTAACCAAACACAATGTTATTGGAGAGAACATTGAGTTGCCATTAAAAGATGGTGAGTTTCTTAGTGTTACATTGAATGTTTCGTTCCAGATATCCGTCGGCTTCCGTCGCCCACTCTGTCGGCCCGCTTCCCGACGGCTGTCTCTTTCTGTCGGAATGTGTCCGACGGACGGGAGATTCCGTCGAAGCCAGCGGGTCCAGGGGACTTTTTCCTACAGTCATTTTCCGTTGGATTTTCCATCAGAAAATCATTTGTTTGGCTTAATACGAAATTTATTTGTTGCTAACATATGAAATTTATGTTAAGTTTGTTTTTCATTTGTGAAGTTTATTCATTTGAATAAGTGGAATAAAATGTGATAAACATGTACATTTTTAATTATTATATAATTATTATGAAATGTTGAAGTATGTTACACATGTGTAATGTGTTTTGTTTTTGGGAATACTTTAAATTTCTTAAGTATATGAATATTTTCTTTGGTTTGTGATATATATATTAACGTTTTGTAAGTATGTGAATTGCATTATATGTAATTAAGTTGGTTTGGATTTATTTAATTCAATGAAGTACGAAGTAATAATTTCATTTGTGTTTAATTTTTATTATATAAGTATGTGAAGTGTTCTGCTTAATTAGGTGTGTTATGATATATTAAATAGTTTTGTTTTGAATATGTTCTGATTGAATATGTGACGTATATTGTTTTGAATAATTAAACAGTATGTGTATTATGTGTAATAATTTTAATTTAATTTATCTGTCGTTTTGATAAATGGTTTAATAATGTTAACTGCGTGATTTTTTCGGTTTGGTGTTTGATGTTTGATGTTCGATGACATTTATCTGTACAAATAATATGTACTGTCTTGAATTTTTCGTTGAAATGTTTAAGTATGTTTAATTTTTATTTAAGTATGTGATGTGTGAAATAAATTATGTAATTTATGTTTAACGCTTAATTAGGTGTGTGATGATATATTTAATGGTTTTGTGAAATATATTTTAATGTAATTCATACATGTATGTTGAACTGGTTGAATTCATTTGTGTAAGAATTTTATTACAATTAATTGTAGTGTACGTAACAATTAAGGAATTCATATTAGGAACATATGGATGGGCCGTTGCATCGTCAATGGATGTATAGAAGAAGAAATCCTAATGGACATGGACTTAGAGAGGAGTGGTTGGAGGGAGTTAATATGTTTGATGAATTTGCACGAAATCAGGAGGAGTATAAAATTAATGGAGTTTATAGATGTCCATGTGTCAAGTGTAAGAATATGCAATATTTTGCACCTGACGTTGTAAAGTCCCATTTGTATAGAAAGGGATTTGTGAAAAGTTATTGGTATTGGACGAGTCATGGAGAAGAAGATAATTCGGAAGTTGGGGGTGCAAGTAGTTCACATTCTATGAATTTTGATATGAGCACAATGATTATAATGATATGGAGAATATGGTGCATGCTGCGTTCCAAGCTAATGAAATGAACATGAGTAGTCCGCATGACGTAAATCCTGAGGCCTTTTACACTATGCTTGAATCTGCCCAGAGACCTTTGTATGAAGGGTGTGATATAACTGAACTTGAAACATCTGTGAGGCTACTGAGCATTAAATCAGGACACAACATGTCTCAATGTTGTTTCAATGAAGTTGTTGGCCTGATGAGAGATATATGCTCTTCTGAAAGTGGCATTCCGAAAAATTATCATCAGCAGATGAAAAAAGTGAGAGACTTGGGTATGGATGTTCAGGAAATTGATTGTTGTCCAAATGGTTGCATGCTTTATTATAAAGAAGATGAGAGTTTGTCCGCATGCAAATTTTGTGGACATGCAAGACAATTACCGAAGAACTCCAACCAACGAGGTCGTAAGGATGTACCATATGCAAAAATGCAGTACCTGTCTTTAATTCCAAGACTGCAACGATTGTATGCCTCCAAAAAAACTGTCATCCATATGAGATGGCATCGTGAGCACCGCCAAGAATCGCGTGTTCTCCGCCATCCCTCAGATGGTTTAGCTTGGAAGCATTTCGACCAAAAGTATCCAAATTTCGCTGCAGAACCTCGGAATGTGAGGTTAGGTCTTTGTGCTGATGGTTTCACACCATTTTTCATATCTGGAAGATCGTATTCTGTGTGGCCGGTTGTGGTAACACCTTACAACTTACCTCCCGAAATGTGTATGACTACCCCATCCATGTTTTTAAGTTGCATTATTCCGGGTCCAGCAAATCCGAAGAACAGGATTGATGTGTACTTGCAACCCTTAATTGATGAGTTGAAATTGTTGTGGGATGTTGGGGTGATACATTTGATGTATCAAGCGGTGCAAATTTTAGATTGCATGCCGCATTGATGTGGACTATCAATGATTTTCCCGCATATGGTATGTTATCTGGATGGAGTACTCATGGGTTGCTAGCCTGTCCGGTTTGTATGCATCAGAATTGTGCATTTCAGTTACAGTATGGCCAAAAGCCATCATGGTTTGATTGCCATCGTCGGTTCTTGCCTCGGAATTATTGTTTTAGAGCTAATAAAGTTGCTTTTCGTAAAGGGAAGAGCATACACATTGGCCCTCCCCGAAGGATTCCTGGTGAGATGTTGTCTGATACGGTATCGACTTTGCCTAAAGTGACTACAGATATCAATTTTCAAATTTCGGGATTTGAGGAGAATGAACATAATTGGACAAAGCAAAGTATCTTTTGGGAGTTGCCGTATTGGAAGCATCAACTTCTGAGGCATAACCTTGATGTGATGCATATTAAGAAAAATTTCTGTGAAAATATTATAAACACAGTCATGGATGTTCCGGGAAAAACAAAGGATGACATCAAAGCAAGGATGGATATGTCCATTTTGTGTAGTAGGTAAGAGTTGAACTTGGCTACAAGAGGGTCAACTGATAGATTGTGTAAGCCAAAAGTCAAGTTTGCACTATCGCTACCTCAAAAAAGGGTTGTATGTCATTGGTTGCGGGAGGTTCATGTACCTGATGGTTATTGCTCTAATGTGGGCAACTTGGTGGATCCATCTAACACAAAGTTACAAAATATGAAAAGCCATGATCATCATGTGTTTTTGGAGAATCTTCTTCCGGTAGCTTTTGCTGCTCTCCCGGATGATGTGTTCGGACCCTTGGTCGAATTGAGTGAATTTTTCAGAAACTTATGCTCTAGTGAGTTGCAAGTAAGCATGCTGGAAGAGATGAACAAGAACATTGCTGTAATTCTGTGTAAATTGGAGACTGTGTTCCCTCCCGGTTTTTTGAATGTCATGGAACATTTGCCTATTCACTTAGCCGAAGAAGCTTTGTTGGGTGTCCTGTTCAATATCGATGGATGTATCCTTTTGAGAGGTACTTTGGTTGGTTGAAACCTACGGCAAAGAGTAAAGCCCGTGTTGAAGCATCTATGGTTCACGCATACTTGGCGTTTGAGATAAAACATTTCGCTGAGTACTATTTTCAGTCAAGCTTGGATAGCCCAAGTATAGGGCGTAATGAGGGTATGCAACAGCCTGAATCACAAATGCCAACGCTATCGGTGTTCAACCGTAAGGGTACTCCATTTGGGAATCGAGGTCGAAGATATCTCACTGAGGCGGAGTACCGTGTCGCTCGCCTTCACATTCCACTGAACTGTGGTGAAGTGCAACCATATCTGGAGTGAGTACATCAGTTAATGAAAGTTTCATTTAAATATTTAATAATTGTCGAATAATAAGTAATTAGTTTCATTTGTTAAACATTACAGTTGGTTCAGACATCAGTTTCGCGGTCATAATCCAAGTGCGAGTGATACGGAAGTTGACTTGTTTATCGAGGCAAATTTCGCACAGTGGTTCGAGTGTAATGTAAGTAATCTGTCATAAGTAATCTTCAACTTCCGAAACACATTTGTGTAATTCTGAAGAGGATTGCCTTCTTTTTCTCTCCGTATGTCAATTCTTATCAGGTGTTTAATGATGAGAGGCAAGATTTTTTGGTGAACTTATCTCATGGACCGCTTACGGTGGTGGAGTGTTTCTCTGGATATAAAGTTAATGGTTATCGGTTTCATACCAAGGCCAGAAATGAAGGTAAAGCAACATATAACTGTGGCGTCTGTGTCAAAGGAGTTGGGGAAGGTGACGAAGTCTCAGGTGATTATTATGGTGTACTTCACGAAATTGTTCGTGTTGAATTCACGGGTAAGCCAATTAAAAAATGTGTTCTTTTCAATTGTGAGTGGTTTGACCCGGATGTTCCTCGGGGGTTATGTTACCCTAAATTTACCCCATATCCCGAGGTGAATCATACCAGACGTTATAGAAAGTATGACCCATTCATATTTGCTGATGTTGCAACCCAAGTGGTATATGTTAAGTACCCTGAGGGGATATCAGGAAAAGCAAATTGGTGGGTAGCTATACCAAACAAACCTCGCGGTGCTCCTAAAGATAAAGAAAACCTAGAACTTGCCTATCAACAGTTTGGAATGACAAACGTGAATGTGGACAATGTCATAGTCACCACATTAGTCGATGAAACTGCAGAGGCTGATGATGTTGATGAACATGATTGGGGTGATGATGATTATGGGAATGGTGAACATGATGATGGTGATGAAGAGGATGAAGAAGGTGAATGGGGGGATGAAGATGAAGACACTGATGATGGCCATGATGAAAATACGGCAGTGCAAAGTGGTGATGATGACGATGACAATGCGTCCAACCATGATTGATTGAATTGTTTTGTTGTATGGATATTTATGCATATGTATATAAAGCGTTTCTTTATTGCAAACTCAAAAAAAATTGTCTGTATGTACTGTAATTTTTCACTAACAATAGTATCAAAAATGGCGCGGTTTTATTTTTTTTTCTTATTTTTTAGATGTCTGGAAACAATGGTGGACGTGGTCGTGGTCGAACGGTCAGGAGTGATGCCAGTAGAGGAGTACCACAACCGACTCCACAGTATGATCCTGCAGATCAAACTTATGAGCCGAACACCTTTAGTGGAATGTTTGGAGGTTTTCTTGATCCAAGTCAACCATTCGGAAATTATTTTGGTAGTATGAATGAGCAATCCCACCTGCAACCACCTTTCTTTGGTGCGGGTATGCAAACACCAATTCAACCAAATATTCCTTACATGGGTGGTGGTTCATCTACTCCATTAGTTTATCAGCAGTTCGGTACTGTTAGTCCGCATTTCAACAGTAGTCATTTTATGGGGCAACCTAGAATGCCAAGTCAGTCAGTACACAACGAAGGGGTCCGCAATGAAGGGGGAGGAAGAGATAGACACAGTCCTACACCTGAAAGTGACACAGCGAGCACCAATAATAAGATATACTTACAACCTAATGGTGACACGTAAGTTTATTATGAAGTTTGCAACTTCTTCACTTCTCATATTCTTTTGATACGTGTAATCTTTATTACTAACCAATTCTTTTTGTGTTCTTAGTTTTGTTCCATATCAGGGTGTAATTCAGAAAATAGTCGAAAGCTTTGCAGGTAAGTACCCACGTCCTTGGACCACGTGGGGGGAAGTTCCACAATCTCAAAGAGACATTTGGTTCAATAAGTTCAAGGTTCATAATTATCTGTGCAATGAATTTGAAAGTCGTGATTGGATTGTTAATTTGGAATGTTTGATTACTAATATGTATACTTCGATTTTGCCGTAGAAACACTACTACTGGCATCCAGACAACGAAAGTCAGATACAGTGTAACTTTGAGTACAGAGGTGCCACTCGACTCAGGGACATTCTAGGATACGCCAGGAAGTGCAGCAAAAAACCGAAGTGGTTACCGCCTAGTGTTTGGAATGATATGCTCAAACATTGGAGTGACAATGACAACTTCAAGAAATTGAGTGAACAAAACAAGAAGAATAAATTGAGTGATGTTGAAGGTTTTGGTCCTTCGTTGCATACATGTGGCTCAATTCCGATTAGTGAAAGGAAAAGGCGTTTAGTAAGAAATTTGATTATTAATAAATGTATTTGTTATATATAAAGCATGATATGGGTTGAGGTCCTCGTTCATCATCCTCGCTTATATTTAATTGCGATTTACTTTTGTTTTTCAAACCCAAATATTAGGTAGGGAGCCCACGTGTGAGGAATTGTTCAAGGACACTCACTGCAAGGTGAAAGACAAAACTTTTGTGGACAAAAAATCTGCCAAAAAATATGTAAGTTTCACACATTCTATTTACAGATAATTCATATGTGACAATTGTAGGTTTGATTTAAAATAGTTTTATGTTGTATAATTTTCAGGAGGATTATCAGAACAAATGGCAGGAGTACTCCCAAGCTGCAACTCAAGGGGGTTCTCAACTGCCACCTATGACCCAAGAGGAGTTTTGGATTAAAGAAAATCTCGACAAGAAAGGCCGTGTATACGGTTTTGGCGCAGAGGGGGTCAAGTTGAAAAAATCGGCTACTATTGCAGTTGCACGTCACTCATCAGCTGAGCATTTTGATCCAAGACAGCAAGCACAACTCTTCAATGAGAGCATAACCAAGCAAGCAGAGGCTATAACTCAAATAGCCAAGAAACAAGGGAAGACAGAGCGCATGCTGAAAAAAGTTTTAAGATTTTTCAAATGTCAAAGTGCAGGCTCCTCCAGCCAGATCAACTTGAATCCCGACGATGAAGAGGACTCCGAAGACGACAACGATAATGATGATCCCACAAATTTATCCGACTCCGAATAGTTTAGTAATTTGCGTACATTTTAAACAATTTCCTATGTCGTAATTCATATTTAATTCAGCATGTTTCTTTTGACAGATATATCTATAAAATTTTGTCTTTGGTAATTATATTGTTACGCGCATATTAATTTTGTGTAATTTTTTTTTGGGGGGTTTTCAAGAAAAATTTCCTACAAATTACTTTTTCTGTCGGATTCTCAATTCTTTAAAAAAAAAATTCATAAACAAAATTTTTTTAAAAAAAAAATTTTTTTTTTAAAAAAGGGGGAATTCCGACGGAAATTTCCGTCGGAAATTCTCTCCTCCCCCTTTTCGATCTTCGCTTCCTCCGATGTTGCAGGTTGTCCGACGGGATATTTCCGTCGGACACCGTCAGATTCCGTCGGGAAAAATTTGGCGACGAGCCCAATCCCGACGTACCCTTTCCCGTCGGAATGCACTTTTCCCGTCGGAAAAACATACTTTCTCCGTCGGTATTTCCGTCGCAGATCAGCTGTGTTTTTGTAGTACGTTATCAGCATTTGCGGTTGTGGAAGAGGCAGGTTCACCAGCCACAGCTCCCGTGGGGGTTTCACCAGCTATGCCTCCGACGGGAGGTCCGTTCCCCGACGGAGTGCTGGGATCTGGATTTGGTAGACCCATTTCTTGGAGGGTTGTTGGCATCTCCCTATTGTTCTATGGACTCACCAACTTCGTTATTATCATGTATTAGGCGTGTGTGTTGTGTCTGATAGGTAGCTAGCCACGCTACTAGCCTACTAGTACGTGACAGCGTACTTAATTCAACTATTTATGGAGGAGGATGTACATTGCTTAGCAGGCACCGTCTCTTTCGTCTGGCTATGTATAAGTAAAGCTTGCTACTTTGACTAAGGAAGTATCTTAACCTGTAGTACATGCATCTATCGATCTATCTATCAGCATCCCAGTACACATGCCTTCTAATTTAGATCTGGGGTGAAATTGCTTGTCTCGACTGAGAAATATTCCCATTCGTTTCAAATTATTTCCCTCTTTCTTTTTATGGATGTCTTAAAATAAAGCTTTTTTTTTTTATCATTGACGGTAATAAAAATTCTCTATTCTAAAAATAATAAGGAAGAATAATGGGAAAAATTATCTATTCTAAAAATAACAGGAAGAATGATGGGGAAAAATTCTCTATTCTAAAAATAACATGAAGCATAACGGGAATTATGTTCCCTTAAAATTTTATATTATCTATACATGACAAATTTTATGAAATAAAAGGAGTAATATATACGTGCATGATAGTATACATTAAATGTATTTTATAGCATATACTTTTTCCGCCACAAAATAAAACTAGTATATACGTACATGATAATATAAATTACACACTGCATTTATTTTAGAACACAGGGAGTATTATATAGTTGAAATGATTTTTTCAACCGCCACTAATAAGTTTTTTAAAAAGGAAACTTGACAATATCATAGTATTAAGAAAATGAATGCTTTGTTATATATATATAGTTGTTGACGTTGGATTAAGAGAATGAATGCTTTGTTATAACAGTCGACGCAGGGAATGTAAGTTATTTATAAATAAATTGATGGCTAGCATTTATTTAGAGGTTAAATCTAGGGCTGGTAAAAAATCGGATCATGGTCGATTCGGGTTCAGACAAATCGGACATTCGGACAAAAAATTCATATCCAGACCCTGTCCGAATTATAAACCGGACACTCTGGCCAGACCTAAACCCGGACCCGGTTGTCCGAATGTCTGAATTTGTGATATGATTTTAGGACATTCTGATTGAATTTTTGTGTGACCGAACGCGACGGATTTTTTAAAGTCCGAACCTGGTTGTCCGAATTTTTTTTTATAAAATTTTCCAAAGAATTTGCATTAAAATTAAACATAAACGTAGTTGTCCGATGTCCGAACCCGGTTGTCCGAGTGTCTGAATTTGTCCGAACCTGAAACGTTTCAAAAATCTGGACAACCCGAACCACCCCAGATTCAAATTCGGACATGACCGATTGTCCGAATTTTAAATTCAGACATAAGTTTGGTGACCATATCCGATTTTTTCGGGTCGGATAAATTCGGATAATCAAATCAGATTAATTTTTGCCAACCCTAGTTAAATCAACGCGATGATTTATTTGCCACTGGAAAAAATTAGAACCAATTCCTAACTTTGAAAACCAGGTGCCCATTTGATCAAATTCCAACTTTCAGGAACCAAAACCAAATTCAGCATATGAGGTTTAACAAAATCCGAAACCAGTTCTGATTCCAAGGTACCACACTATAGAGGGAAATTTATGAAGTACCAACCTTATGATAGGGATGAGATTAAAAAGGAGGTTTTTACTTTTTACAAATACTCTTAGCAGATCCAAAAGAGATTGCCAGCTTGTACATAGCATTGAGGACGACGTTAATCGTGTAAAATAATACTCGTAACTTGGTGACTCTGGTGATGGAGGAAGCTCTCATG
Organism: Selenicereus undatus; assembly: GCA_017589665.1. Classification (NCBI taxonomy): domain Eukaryota; kingdom Viridiplantae; phylum Streptophyta; class Magnoliopsida; order Caryophyllales; family Cactaceae; genus Selenicereus; species Selenicereus undatus. The sequence continues at coordinate 70,311,650 of JACYFF010031955.1, forward strand.
TCTATTCTCCCCTCCGCCCCCCGGTTTCTTTGGAAAAAGAGAACAAGAAAAAGAGTAATAAATGTACAAACGCTTACAAGGGTCGGAAACCTCACCCCCCCCCCCCCCCCCCAAAAATTCAGTTGGATAGAATGGCATCAACTGAAACAGAAATCCCAATGAAAAGCCAACGTTTCTGAAATGCGAGACACACTAAGTACACTAGCGAAAACCCTATTATCTTCAACTTATTCTTTCACCGTAAGCTGTGTTTAATTCATTTCAAAAAAAACCAAGTTCAACTCATTCAGTTCCTCAAAATAAGTTCAAATGTCAATAGGAGTATGCTTTGTTTAATTCAGTCGAGCAAAAATGGATTTATTTCAATAAAAATAAGCGCAGTTTGATTAGAGATGGCAATGGGGCAGATCGAGCCGTACCCTTACCTATACCCATTTTCAAAAATCATACCTATATCCGTACCCATGCCCATCGGATTTTGCGGGTTTGCGGGTTTTATTCGAGTTCACATAGAGAATGAAAATTAATACTCATATGCAACCCATATCCAAGTACGATATATATTTTTGTCATTATAAGATTGCAAAAATTGTAATATTTTGGGAATATATTGTTTACAAATATGAAATCAAATACATTATTAACTAATTTTTTGTTGAAACAGTTTGGATTGGACTTTTGGGTTTTATTCGAGTTCACATAGAGAACGAAAATTAATACTCATATGCAACCCATATCCAAATACAATATATGTATATATTTTTGTCATTATAAGATTGTAAAATTGTTATATTTTGGAAATATATTGTTTAGAAATGTGAAATCAAATATATTATTGACTAATTTTTTGTCGGAACAGTTTGGATTGGACTTAAACTGGAAAAATGTCAAACGAAAATATTTGTTTATCTTATTATAAAAACAGATATGGGTAGGATACGAACATAGGGCATGTAAGGGCTATACCCAGATCCGTTTTCCAATACCCACCCCATACCCATTTAAAACTCATTTTCACCATCCACTTGGATTTTAAATAAGATGGATTTTGCGGATTTTAAATGAGTACGGATGCCATTGCCATCCCTAAGTTTGATTCAGTTCAAAAAAATTGAAAAGAACATGGTCTAAACCAAAAATTAAGGAGCCTTGAGGTACAAATGCGCATGAATTTGTCTCTACAATTCAACAATAACATTTAGTAGTACTAGTTTAGGCCCGTGCTTTGCACAAAGCATATTCAAATAGACATTTTGTAGATACGTTATCCAAATAATAAACGAATAGTTTTGGTAGACATAATTATTATTATTATTATTTAGAGGAGATAATGGGAAAACTCAATAAAAAAGTTAAGTATACAGCAACTTCGTACATAACCAATGGGATTAACAATTGAAAACTATATGATTGTAAAAAAAGTCTATATAAATATGATGGACACAGTAGATAGTGAATTTGTTACAAAAAGCACGCTAAATAAATGGAGTGATGATAAGTCAATCTATGACGCCAATGATAAAAAATCCACCTCCTCCTTTTGTTGGTGAGCAAAAATTTATGAAGTCGTTAATTGTCTAGTTAAGTTAGCTAGAAACTATTTTGAAGTCGGTTTACTTTAAGTTTTGCATGTAACACAAATAAAATGTGTTTTTCAACGAAAATAATTTGAACATTATATTTATGCTAATATATAACTTTTTTGGCTATTTATAGTGGCCCATTAGGGGGTACTAATATAATTATGTGTTCTTAGTTTGTACATTTAGTTTTCATGCCAACTCAATAGCTTCATGGGTTTCGATATAAACTTCCTATGCCCTTATGTTGTGTTGCAAAAGATGGGTTGAGTTCAGATTTGTGGGTTGAGATATTTCTTAGTTTGAAGTATTATGGTGATTTGTGACATTTTATTTTTAATGGTAAAAAATTAATTATAATTTTAGGTGTTTTATGAAGAGAATTTGATTATTGGATTTGTATGGTTTAAAAGAAAACAAAAATTATTTCATATTTTCTTGTGCTTTAAATAGATTAGATTTTGGCCAATTTATTTGAAACGTTAAAAAACTAATTTTACTTTTAAGATTTACATGAATTAAATTTAATTATAAGATATGTATGCTTTGAAAGAAAAAGAAAAATATTTCGTTTATTTCCTGCTGTTCAATAAATCATATTAAATGTGAAAGAAATTCAATTTCACGGGCCTAATATCATGATCGTGTTTTATTTTAAATTTTTTTATATTTCACTTCAACTCTTGCAATATGTTATATTATGCTTACAATATGTGATTTTTCAACACAACCCTTACATATATACGATCATAATTAATAGTGACTATGTTATCAAATTCAAAGAGAAAAATAACAACGATGATAACGACAATGACGACAACAACAACAATAGTAATAATAGAAATAACCGTGGAAATCATATTTATATTTCTATTATATCTAATAATACATGCTCAAACGTATATTTGTATCGAAAAAGACCAAAAAATAATAATAATAGTAATAATAATAATAATAATAATAATAATAATAATAATAATAATAATAATCATGGAAATAAAAAATGTTTATTATTTCTATATAAATGTGTATATTATATTATGTATTAATAATAAGGTGTCACATAAGGTTTTACGGCTTCTTCAGTAATTATAATTTGGTTTCCTTAATTTAAAACTTCTAAACATGAACTTACTCTATAATAATGAAATAATAAAACCTTTTATATCCATTATGATCTCTTAATCTCTCTTCGATAATTAGATGATCATAATTAATATTGACTATGTTATTAAATTCAAATAGAAGATAACATCACCGACAACAACAATGATGACAATAACAACAATAGTAATAATGAAAATAATTATGAACATCATATTTATTTTTCTATTATCTCTAATAATACATGCCCAAATTTATATTTGTATCGAAAAATACAAAATATTAATAATAATAATAATGGAAATCAAAAATGTTAATTATTTCTTTATAATTGTGTATATTATATTATGTATTAATAATAAGGTGTCACATAAGGCTTTGTGGCTTGTTCAGTAATGATAATTTGATTTCTTTAAGTTAAAACTTCTAAAATATGAACATATTCTATAATAATGAACTAATAAAAAATTTTATATCCACTATATATCTTAATCTCTCTTCGATAATTAGATGACCATAATTAATATTGACTCTGTTATCAAATTCAAACAAAAAGATAACGACAACAACGATAATGACAACAACAACAACACTAGTAATAATGAAAATATTCATGGAAAATGTATTTATTATTTTATTATCTCTAATAATATATGCTCAAATTTATATTTGTATTCAAAATATCAAATATTAAGAATAATGATGGAAATCAAAAACATTTTGATCCGTAGGAACCACAAAGGGTAAAATATAATACAGTGAAGGATGAGGGAATCGAACTTGAGACCTCATGTGCCCAATAAAGAAAGAGATTATTGCATGTGCTATCTATTGAGACAGTTATCGAAATACATCCAATGGTTGAAATTGCCTAAAATTTTGATCAACGGTTGTGAAGTAACATTTATCCGAAATTCACTCTCATGTTAGCATTTTCCATTTCCTCAACACTCAGTCCCTCACACATTTTAGTATTTATAGTATAAAGATATCATCAACACTCAGTCCCTCACACATTTTAGTATTTATAGTATAAAGATATCATATACCGCTAAATTAGCTTTTTATCTACAAGGCCAGCCACATAAAAAACAACTAAATCAGTCAATCACATGAGACAACCGAAAGGGTAACAGCAAGGTCGTTTGAGGTTCCACGAATATACATCTGGTATGTCTCAATTTCTTCCGAAGAATGAGAACGAGAACCCAGATGAGAAACACAGGCAGCTGCATAATGGTTGCCACGAATATCATCATGCATAGTAAAGATTATTTCTCTAAGTGCCGGTTCATGTCCATTCAGAAGGTTCCCCATGCTTAGGACCTTTCGCCATGACTGGTTAGCACTAGGAAACATGAAGAGATCTGCCACAACACCTATTTCATCAACCCTTACTCGCTGCACACTGTCCAACTCCTCATGAAACTCGACATTTTGGGCACTTTTAACCGTTTTCGGAAGATAAAAGTTGTAGTAGTCAGTGAAGATTTCTCTGGCAAGTCGGGGTGCCAGAATGAACTTCTGATGAAAAGAGACTGCCAGAATGGTCAATCTCTCTACATGTTCAAATATGACACACAGCCGTTTCAGATCTTCAAAAATCTCACCGTCCTGATATAGTTGGTTCGCTGCCCAAAAAAAAAAAAGCATAGCTTAGAAACTATTTGGATATAACAAGCCAAACCAAACCCAACAGTAAATTCCCCCCCCCCCCCCCAAAAAAAAAAAAACGATTGAAAGAAAAGGAACAAGGAAAATCAAACGTATCCCTATCTATTCCTAACACCCAGGCATTGGTCTGTTAAGTGAAAGCAAACAAAATCAAACTACACCAAATTAAATCAGAAAACATGTTCTGAGATATACCTTGCAAAGGTCTTAGCATAGAGGCCATTGTGAGGTAAAGCTGATCAAGTTTAGTCTTCATCTGATTCAACTCACCAAAGGAGGTCTGGCTTAAGGTATCAGCTGATGCTCGAAAAGCAGTACAAACCATCTGCTCAAGCAGCTGATGTGGTGGCAATGTCTCCAAGTAATGAAGAATCTATCAATGAAAAGAAATCCTTAATAAAAATCAGACTCAAGTCAAGTAGAAAGCATCAAATCAGTAATGACATACTGGTAGCAAGAAAGTCACACCGGAACCCCAAGATTCTGCCTAACTCTTCCTATCATGTTTCAATGTAATAAGATAACTGCTTCAATATTCAGCAGACATCAAATAAGTTTACCCTCCAATCATGTATGCACTTTATGGCACCCCGGGGGCCCCCCCCCCCCCCAAAAAAAAACAGAAAATCATGGAAGTTAGAAAATAAGTGAGGGCGGGTGGATGTGAGCAATAATTGCCAAGCCGACAGATCAGCACCCCAGAATTCCACGGATGGTGGGATTAGGGTTTCATATGGCATAGACAATAAATCAACAGAAGAAAAATAAATAGTTAGCAGAGATTCCCTTTTTCTTTAAAAGAAGAACAAGACTGGCTTAAAATAATCCAGAATATGGATCAAATGTGCAGAATAATCCAAAGAAGACATTCATGTAATATATACCAAGCTTTCAACCAATTTGCACTTGTATGCCAATGAAAACATTGAAACTTACCATGGATAAAAGGCATTCGCATAATAGGTATAATTCTTTGCATTGGTATATAGCACATAAATGGGTTAAAAGTTCAATATATATTGTGCAGATATCATAATTTAGATTAATTTATACGTTTGGCCCACACTTTGGCTTATTTTAAGCCACTTTTCCCTTTTTTTAACAGGAACATTGGACGCAAATAATATAAACTTTGGAGGCGGTGGCAAAAATTATACAAAAAAATATACGAACTTATTCACTGCAAGCAGAACCAACTTTGACCTCATTCACTTTTGTAATGCCGCCACCAAGTTCTATGGTGTGGTTGTTGACTCGATGAAGCAATGACACACATGGGTTTTTTTACATACACACGCGGCGGATTAAAGTTATTTAATTGACTTCAGGGCTCACATGTACCTGAAAAATAAAAATGTAAAAGTAAAATCCCTCAACTCCACCATCCACATCATGCTCCCTGAGTCAACTACCATGTAACTCGGTGCTAGCAGGTTAAAAGTAAATGCGGTCAGAGTTGATACTCCTAATGGCCAACAAAAAGTTCATATTTTTGGTCACCAGCCCCAAAGTGTATTATTTGCATCCAATGTTCATTTTTTATAAGACATGTTTTTTTCCCTCAAAAGTTCTCATTAAGAACTTTTACGATACTGTGGAATATTTATGTGCATAGTTGACACAGGCGTATTTATAAAACATATTATTTGATCCATATGGTTAAACTTCCACAGACAGAATTGTTTAAATACACAGCTAAAACTTTGTAGAAACATCCATGTATCACTAAGAAGCATAAAAATCTCTTTTCTAATTAGGCATAGTTCATTTTGAAGTTTAATCGAAGAAAAATAAAAACCAAAATAATAACCCCACAAAAAAAAAACAATGTGAAGACAGGGGGAAAAGGAAAAATCAAGACGTACCACCAGAAGCGTTCATTTATACTCACTCATTTCATAGCATCAGTAGCTGGCAAAAACAAAGAAAAAGCTGCCTGAAACACTATCTATTACAGAAACAAAATTGAAACCACCAGAACGACCACAGGACCCAGAAAATGAAAAAGTGAATGTGAAAGCACCAGTAATATGAAATTTAAGAAACAAAAAGAAGAACAAGCATAAAGGAGCAAGCACTTTCTCGCTCACGGGATTTAAAACCCTGTTACATATAGGAAACATAAAAACCAGCACATCTCTCACCAACTACACTGGGAATTCTTCTTTAAACTTCACTCCTGGACAGGTACTGTAAACATTAAGAAACTGGAGAGAGGCCACAGTCTGTGTGGGGCCCCTCTAGCTCTAGGACTGCAGTCTGCAGACAGTGGCCTATATTCAGAAAATCACATAGTGGGTGGGAGGAGGGGCGAACACCATGTAAGCTAAATATTACCTTTTCTCCTTCTAGATTTGGGTCAAAAAGTGGTTTCTGATCACAAGCAGGCAAAGCAGGTGCATCATTCCAAAGTTTTCGCCAGAAGTTTCCTTGCTCAGACATCCTCTTTGAGAATCGTCCCTTGGGCGGCCAATCATCATGTTTTCCACTTCCCAGAGCTCCGCTGTCCTCGGTAACATTGCTTTCCCAATCTCCTCGTGAATGCCATCGGATGAAGTCCTCAAATACAGCATCTGGATTTGCTGCTTTAAAAGCTGACATGTCTGGTGCACAGAATTAGCAGTCATGATCAACCAGCACACTGTAACCAGTTTCACTTCAGCAAAAAACATGAACTCCATATTATACAATTACTTCTAACTTAATTTTCAAATGTCAATTTTTTTTTTTTTGCTCATAAACATGTTGGCAACTTAGCTATTAATGCTGCCACATGCCTTGAAATGCTAGAAAAGATGTTCAGTGTAGACCGGGCAAAAACTGACCTGACTCGAAAATCCAACCCGAACCCGCCCGAAAGTTTTGGGTTTTGAACACGATTTTCTCTAACCCAACTCGAAAAACTGGCAAATTTTGGGGTCAAACCCAACCCGAACCCAAAACCGCTCGCACAACCCGAATATTATATCCTTATTTTTTATTTTTCTTTAACTTTTCCCACTTAACAATAATGGTTTTTCATTATAATAAATCATTTAGAGAGATGTTTTATAACTATCGCATCTATTCGCAAATTAGACGATGGTACCGTTCTTTTTTAAATTCATTCTCATAAAATAACGTCATGTGCAACTTGTAAATCGAACAATTTTAGAAATGGACATGAAATATCCAGTCTTAAGAAAATCAATTTAGAATAACACAAGCATTAAAAATGTGCAAGTCATACCATTATATTCCTAGTGAATTGAATATATCTCATTGCATTTTAAATAATATTACTCTATAATAATATAAAATTTTGATGTTGTAATTAATAAATAATTGTAATATCTTGTACATCTATAATATTCTTGCATTTGACTTCCTTCTAATTGGTCTTGAACTTGATGATAGTTTGAGCAATGACCCAATTTGTGTCCATATTAGGATTGACCCACTAATAAAGCATACAAGATCAGGTAATGGTAGATTAATTAACAAAATATCAAATCATTAAATGGGTTATCAACGGGTCGAACCGCTCCAACCCATTATCATGCTTTAGATAGGCCGGCTCATGAATGACCCGGCCTATTATTAATATTTTATATATGGACAACCCCACTCAAATGTGACTTAGTGTCCACCGGTACATGGCATTCATATATCACATTGAAAAGTTTAAATATTTTTGATATTCTTTTAAGAAATTATAATTAGAATACTTATTCATTAAATACAGACAATTTTAAGTAATAAATATGCCAAGATTCTGATTTTGACAAAAAGAGAAATAACTCCCCAAAAAGGCGCTCCAAATCCGTTGGGATGACCCGAAACCCATAAAACCAAAATACACTTGCCCGTATTTTACCAAACCCAAAATACACCCAACCTGTTTTTTACCCGAACATGAATACACCCGACTCTTTTAACCCACCCGCCCGAACTGATAGGTCTGGTTCGATGTAAGGAATGAATCACCAAGATTCAACCCTCCAGAGCAATAATTTTGCTTGGAATTCTACAATGGAAGACATTCTTACTCCCTTCTAATATGGTTTTGAGACAAGATGCATGAAGGACAATAACAGAACTAAAGAATATATTCCGTTTTAACGTGACCTCTAACACTCTAAGAATTGTCGAGAAATAGATCTCGAGTTTCGACCATATGGAATTACATAGTAGCTGAATGCTAGGATTCAATATATGGAACTAACACAGATCTGAAAGCATGCTCTCTCGGTCATTAGATGTTCTCTTCTTTCCAGGCAGGACATAGGAAACTATGCTACTTATCACTGAACAACACAGATACACCATGAACTGAAGAGATGCAATACACTAAAAGGGAAACTCAGAAAGATTGAACAGATGCAACAGGGGACAAGTTTTGAGACCATGACCACAAAGCTCAATTCTATGGAATCGACCCCAAATCAAACTCAAGAGGCAGCAGAGGATTCTGAGGTGCCTAACAGGCCTTAGGCGCGGTCGCCCCCCCGCCCCCCCCCCCAAAAAACAACAACAAAAAAAAAAAAAGAAAACAAGCAGGCCATCCGAACCCCTATTGTAGGGGTCAACTCAACATTCTCGGTTGGAAGAAGTGGGGGAGGCAACATTTTAGAGTGCATTACCAGACAACAATATATCTCTCTCCAGCTGAGCAGCAGAGCTCTGCAACAAAGATGACATAATGCTTGATGAGTTGTATCATGTAATTCTTACAATGGATCTGACCTTAACTTGATAGAAAACATTTGAGTTGAACATTTGCTGCTCATATTCAAAGTTTAGGAGTTCTAAACCAATTTATGTAAGAACTTAAAAACGACAAAATGGACAAGACAGTATACATCTGATGAGCAGAAACATAACAGCCATCGTAGAGCATGCGTTAAATTTCACACAAATCTTACTGCAGTGACCCAGCTAGGTCAAATTGAAGATTTGGTTCAAAGCATGTGCAAAGAAACATCATCACTCTTTGCTAACATAAAAGTCAAACAACTAAAATGTCCTCAGCGTTGTGACAGAAAGCCAATTGATGGGGCTATTCAATAAAGGCAACACCTGCCAGTACCATCATAGGAGTTGCCACATGTGCTTCCTATCGTAACCTATGAAGTCTAAACCTATTAGTACATCTTAATAGTATGATTCTCTTTTGCCATCCATGGCATGTTAATTTGTTTCACTATTTTACAACTTAGGATATGATCTTAGTTTTAAAAAGCGCAAGGCACACTGAGGCGCATAGCGTCCCAAAGCGTGAGGCGCAAGGCACGAGGCGAAGGCGCACACATCATGGATGCGAGGCGCACTTTTATGCAAATTTTTTTAAAAGTATTTCATATTTCACAAAGCATATTTTGCATAAATAAGTTAGATAAATGCATTAAAAATGTGATTAGACATCAATATGATTACTAACACCACAAATAACCTTAAGGTATGTTAGCTAATCATCGTCATTCCCCAATGCACGTCTTACAGTACAAGTTTAGCTCATCTTTTAGCTCCCAAGGGAGGAAAAGAAGAAAAAAGGTAAAGACAAGGGTAAGAAAAAGAAGAAAAAGGGGCAAGATATAGTCTCGCATCCTTGAGGCGCACCTTATCCCCTTCGAGGCGCTAACCCGGTAGCCTCACACCGAGGCGCGCCTAGGCGGGCTTTTTTAAACTAAGGATATGATCGTGAAAGCCCTATCATCAAATTTTCTTCATGCACTTCACAATATTTACTTTCTTGCCAAAAAAAAAAAAATCATTCTGACCACAATTAGCCTCTCATCCATGCGAACTTCACCTCGGCTACAGTTCTTCAATTTTTACATCTTTTATCTTCAGCAATGGAACATAGATTCCACTTGGCTTGGATAGGTTACAGATTTAATATAAAGAATTCCCTCCATGTTCATGCATATTATCTGCAAGAAAGCAAACCAGCTGCACATCTCATCCACACCAATTCCTTTAGGTGCCATGGTCAATGTCCATGAGAAAGGAGGATGGTAGATTGAGCATATAGTTTGAACACTTGAAAGTCCCCCAAATCGGTGTTCCTTCCAAACACTACTCCGGAGGCTCCGAGGAAATGAAGAGTCACTGGCACCTTAAGTTCCAAAGCAACCTTATTTCCCTAGCAAGTACTACAGAGGCAACATTCAGCTACCAACCTTCTTTGTTTTTTTTGGCAACGAGGTATTTGGGAAGCCTGCGGGTTATCAACCATGGCTACAGATGGAGGACAGGAAATGGCTTCTTGGTTTGTGTTTGGGATGATCCCCAGGATAACCTGATTATGTTGTTACACTGCAGGGGAACTGTGGTCCTATAACGAGAGTGCATGATCTGGTTGGAAAACTGGGCTAAGGTCAATGGTTTTCCAAAGTGCCAAGTCTACCATTATGAAGTATCAAGGAAGAACAGTACAACAAAATGATTAGGGCTTAATCCTAGAAGACAATTGTTTGTTGCTACAAATTCAAATGTATGTAACTTCAATTTTGCTATGAGGCCCAGAAAACAAATAGTAACTTTGTTAGAACTTAGAAGGGGCACAGACCAAATAGCACATCACTGACATTACCTACCTTGCTTGCAGCCCTTTGAAAGAGGGGATAGGATTTGGATGTCCACGTATATTCAATGAGCTTGTAGGGTGGCATTCCATTTTTGAATGATAACAGAATGACCCTTTCCTTCCCCCACCCACACCCCCAAAAGGAGGGAGCGGGTATAAAGTGATTCCATAAATTCTTTTCCATCAGTGATGAGCTCTTCATCCTTTAAAGATTGGTAATGCTCCCCGTGACAAGTGACAACCCTACCCCAGTGGGCAAAAAGGAAAAGGAAATGGGAGTGGCAATTTCTGAACAGATAAAAAGACCATTGAAAGAAATGAGAAATCATAAAACTTTATCATAATCTAGTAAGACACCTATAAATTTCGCTAGAAAGATGCAACAGTACTTTCTTACATTTGACAAGTCATATAACCATATATAGAGATCAATAACCCAATAACACAGCAAAACATGAATTAGCATCTATCACAGAGCCATATTCCTTAGGCAAGACTCCAAACAAGCCATCACAAAGAACAGACAAGCACCATTTCTCCAATGCTCCTATTGCATATCACCAAAATAGTAGAATGGAAAATTGATTGCAAGTTAAAGATACAAAACTTACAGACAAATTGCCAAATGCTGCAACAACATGTAACCGCTCTTCATGCATGTCTTCAGTCATTGGAGGTGCATCCTATAGTCAGAGAAGAATTACGAGCTATCTCTTGAAATCAAACAAAATAAGTTGCCATGAAATAGTCATCCATAGATGGGGGTAGAAAACCTGAGTAAATGGAACATGCATTCTCTGGCATGAAGTCAACAGCATCATCGATCCCGCAACACCCGCTGAACCCCTTCTAATGCGATCTGCTGCCAACTCAAAAGGCATTGGACTCCTTAACCTTTTCTCCCGTGTCATAGGAAGGACCATGATTGCCTTTTCCTTTGCTGCACTCAAGAAGGTTTTTGCATCAAGTAAGTCATTGATGTTGATCTAAACCATTAAAATCAGATACTTCACACAGCCCGAACAAAATTTTCAGCTAGCTAAGCAGGTAGTACATCAGTCATAACAAGTGTGATAACGCATATAAAAAGAGGTAATCTTCAACATAACTGTGTCAGCTCACCACAAGCTACTGCATCTAGGACAATACACAAAATGAGCAGATTTTTGCATGAGATATAATTGTTCCTTCCAGCTAGGGTATGGTATATAATATAAAAAGGCTGGACGTATAAAGGAAATGAAAATTACACAATTGATGTTGTTAATCAGAGAAACCACGCAACGTGAACGAAAAAGAGAAGGGGCCAAGATCTGTAACAACTTATAAGTTCGTATGCGACTTAAATTGACAGACAGGAATTGCAAAATTGCTGTCAGACTTGCTGCACCATGTTGATCAAAATGTTGCAAAATGAAATTCTATCACCAAAACATTAAGGCAGCAATCGGAATGCTACAGTGTGTGCCTTACGCACGATAAGAAAATAGATTTCAATGAAGCTGTTCAAGCAAGGTTAGGGGTTCCTACTGAGGATTTCTGGAGGAAGATCGACTTCAGTGATGAGCAAGTTCTTCGGTTTCATTGATTATCATCAATGTGCCCCTTAACTTGGAGGCACCTACTTTTCCTGGTCTACCCACAGGGATGTTCCTGTTCTATCTCATATTGACTGATTTCTCTTCTCTATTGATAGGAAAGATCATTTTCAGGGGGTCATCAGGTGGTTCTACGTAAGATTACTTATGTTTACATTCCAACTCAACTCTTCTGGTTTGTGATGGTTTTGCCGTAAAAAAGCCTTTCAGATCTGAGAATATGGGGTTAGAGGTGGAAGGTTTTTATGATCCTGTGACTTGGTGGAATGAACTTAATTTGTCTTTGCAAAAAGTTAAATATTCTAAAGCTTAAACTAAAAGAATGCAATAAAGAGGCTTTGGCACATTAAGATGGCGGTATCAGCAGATAAAATCAAGCTCTTAGATGTCAAGGAGGGATAGAAAACACCCATGCTAATAGAGTTGAAAGACTTTCAGCTAAGAAAGAGCTTTCTTTGGTGCGTAATTGAATTCACATCTTCTGCAGCCAAAACGCTAAAAAACACTGGATGAAATACGTTGTTCAAATGCCATTTATAATTCAGGTGTGTGGACACGTTAAAAGTGAGGATTCTACTATGAAAGTCCAATCGTTCAGTTATACAAGAATATTTGTCATGAAGATCAATCATTCAGGTCCTCTGTTGAAAAAATCTCTTGTGTTTCCATCAATATTGATGATGCCACGGATCTTGAAAAGAATTATGAGAGAAGGCTGGAATGCTATCAACGACTCAGAGAAGAAGAAAGCTCCACGACCAGATGGCTTCAATATTGCCAATCTTCAGCATTGCTCCGATGTTGTCAAGACCAAAATCATGGGTTTCTTTCCATATGTTCACTGAGAGAGGCCTTTCTCAGAAAAGTCTAAATGCCAATTTTCATAAGCTTGCTCACTAAAGTGGCCAGGCAAATGACATTGAAAAGTTTAGGCCTATTAGGTTCTGTGAAATGTTCACAAAATTCGAGCTGAAGTTCTTGCCTTAGGGCTGAGGAATGTTGTCGCCAAAGCCTTTGGTTCTGATGAGCATTCATTCAAGGTTCTCAAACTTTGGATGCAACTCTGCTAGCTAATTATTGTATCAACTCCTATTGCATATTCAATAAGTTAGGAGTTTTTTGTAAGCTAAATAGTGAATATTGAGATAGCTTATCCATTATGTTTTTTGGGACTTCCTTACAGTTGCTACTCTTGAAAGAATGGGTTTTGCAAGCATGTGGAGGAATTAGGTTTTGTCTCATTAATATCTGACAATTGTCTCTCGAAGTTGGTCAATGTTGAAGTAACAAGGCACCTTTCTGATTCGAGCAGGCTCTGTCAAGTTGACCCGTTGTCCCCCTTGTTTATTACTTTATTTTGGTGATGGAGACCTTAAGTCCAGTATCCAATATTCAATGCCCTAAAAATCCCTTCTGGAAACCTTGAGTAGGGTGTGGATGGAGACCTTGAGTAAATCGGTGAATAAAGCACTTGAGGAAACCTTCTTGAAACACTTTCATATTGATTTTCCATTGCTCTTTGACGATTATTCTTTGTTTTTAATTTCTTACAAACCTAATGACAGCACTTTGGGTTAGTTGATATGTATGATATTGTTAATATCTAGGCTTAGAGTTAAATAAAAGTGTTCCCATCCCTATCAAAGAGGTTGCAGACCTTCACAGTGATTTAAAACGCGGATTCGGTCGCGGATGCGGTTTCGGTCGCGGTGTTGCGGGAACGGGATGATACGCTTGTAGCGGAACGGATCGCGGTCATCGCGGCGTGAAACGGTTCACATAGTGCATTTTCGGTCTAATTTGTAATTTTTTAGCTTTGTACTATTATCATGTAAGTAATTGTATTATTAGCATAATTTTTGTTAATATTTGTAGACAAAGATCATTCATAACCATTACCCATTAGTGCCTGGCGATTAATTAAAAGTTTGAAATTTCATTGTTGTGTCGCTGAATGTTTGATTAATTTTATGTTTTTTAGGAGTGAACGATGGTTTGTTTTAATTTTTTGAAACAAAATATTTGGAGTCATGGAGTTTGGGAATGGGGACAAACCGGTTAAATGCTAAGCTTGTTGAAGGGAAAAAAAATAAGCAGTCGTAGATTTTAAACCTTTAGAAGATGTTTTCAATTTGATTCATAAAAAAAAAAATGTTAGGTGAAAGATAAACTACATTAAGTTTGGTCGAAAATATTAATTTTTTAATTTGATGTTAAGATAATGGGTTAATTTTCACAATAGTTAAACAGAATAATTAAAGATAACTTTGACGGAGATTATAACGTCATACAATAGTACAAAACTATAAATGGTAGAAGACAAAAAAAAGTGTAAATGATCCCATCCTACAAAGTCCACAATAGATAAAATACAGTAGTTATCTTATTGTACATTACGTACAAGCCCATATCTAAAATCCAGAAGAGATTATCACCACCAAAATGAATGACGGGGAGGATCCTGATAGGTGTCATTATTATTCTGATCAGCACCATATGACTCTTGTTGCTGGTGATAATGAGATGACGCTGTTGAATCCATCCAAGATTGTTCACTCGAATTTGAATCACCGCTATAAAATGTGGGCCGATAATAATGATGATCCCCATAATTAATAGTCCCCTGGTTGATGATCGGAGGGTTATCTGAATGTCGTCTACTTGAATCAGACCCAACAAATTGTGGCTTATTTGAAGGATAAGGCAGTGGAGGGCAATTAGTAGTATATCCATAGTTGTTGGAGAAACCTCCATATGTGTCATGGCCACCTGAAGAAGCAAACAGACCGGGCCCTATAAAACTTGACGGCACTTCTTGGAAACTTGCGTAGCCATACATGGCGTCAGTTGGATAACCATGTGGTTGGGCAGGTTCCTTACCTTTTCGGATGCAACGATAAGTTTGGGTCGGTTCACTTGGCTGCTCATTCGGGGAACGTCGACTTCTTCTGTCATCTTCAAGAGGGACACCACAACCACAATCACGATCACGATCACTAAAGTAATCAGTTGATCATCTAGAGGAATAGGAAGCACCCATTTCATTCGCACCTCCATCTCCACCACCTCCACTTCCACTTCCACCATGACTACTCGAAGGGGACAAGTTTTCCTCCGAGTCACGGTCACTACTCTGCATATGTTGTGGTGGTTGGTCAACACTGTAGCGAAATGGAATGCTCGCATCAGGTTGGGGATCATCATCATCCTCATTATCGATGGCGGCATTAACCTCATTTTCATCAAGATTCAACCAATTCAAGTCATCTCCTTCAAAAACCGGTTGCTCCTTTTCTGAGAGCCAAAGGTTTAATGGGTCATCATCGTCAAAGATGTAATCCAAGTTGATAGGATTGAAAGACTCAGTGAGTTCTTCCTCAATCCTTCGTCTTGCACATCTCAATTTCAATTTTTGATTATAACGAAGGAAAACAATAAGGTCGAGCTTCTTATAAGTCAATCTGTTCCTTGCCTTTGTATGCACGCGACTGAACATGCTCCAGTTTCTTTCACAATTAGAGGCAGAAGTCGTTTGACTTAAAACTCTAACTGCAATGCATTGAAGTTCAGGCGCACATCCACCATGAATTATCCACCACTCAGCTGCATGAAATACATTTCGTTAGAATCTTAGATAATAAAGCTTCAAACTTTAAAATTTAATATATATATATATATGTGTGTATGCAGTATGCGTCTGAATAAATTGTGGTCACCTGGCATTAACGATGCAATTGCCCTTTGAGCGATAGATGTTCCAAAAGTATCCATCCTATCCTTGTAAAGAAACACCTACACATTTATGCCAATGTTAAATTTCATAAAATGTAATGTAGAAGATAAATTAATAAAGTAATAATGAGACATATGCTTCATCACGGGACCTGTCGCATTGCTTTTATTTGCTTGTCAACATCTGGCTCCAATCTCATTATCACATTCTGGACTCTAGTTCTGACCTCCCTATCTTCCCAATCTTGACTTTGTCGAAACATGTATTGGGGATTAAAGAAATATCCTTGTAAAAAAATCAATCATGTTATCAATTATGGAAATACGATATACAATCTGTACATTTACTACTTATATAGTTATATTATAAGAAATGTAAACATTGTAATACAAATTACAAAATTAATGCAATACCTGCAGCATGCAAATCACTGTGTAGGAAGTTCCATCTTTTGTCAATTATTGCCTCACATCGCTTGGTATACCTGAGTGTCTTGTCAATAGCTAGCTTTGCACGCTCCATTGCCTCATATATGAAGCCCATGGTCAGCTTGTCATCCCCATCAACTAATCTCAATACCTTGACAAGAGGTTCAAAAAAATAGTTTTAGAATTTCATCAGCCCTTTTCCAAAATGACAAGGCTTCTTTAGTTGATAATAGAATAAGTTGACGCACTTCTTTTGCAGTTGCATCTTTTGACTTCCCCAGTCGAGAGTTGAACCACTCAGGCGACTCCCACATGTCTCTTAAGGCAGTTTTATGCCGCACCAAACTTTCAAGAGAGACAAAATTAGTCGCAAACATGGTGATACTAGGTCTTATGATGTCTCGATTATTTGTAAACTTCTTCATATAGTTTACAGCCCAATCATATTTATAAATGTAGTTGGAGATCATCCTGGTTGTCTTTATGACTTCCCCAACGCGATCGAGCTTAGCAAAGTCCTCCAAAATGAGATCCAAACAGTGGGCCGTGCATGGTGTCCAGTACAAGTTCGGGAACTCTTCCATTAATGTTCTCCCTGCAGCTTTCATTGGAGCTGCATTGTCGGTCACTATCTGCACTACTTTCTCTGGACCAACCTCTTCTACTACTTTTTTCATAAGTTTGAAGAGATAATCAGCATCCTTTCGTTGTACATCTGATGCACACTGATTTATGGAAGATGGTGAAACCATTTGAGTAAATAAGAAAATTGATGAGGTTTAATCTGGTCCTGCTAGACCAACCATCGCACATTATGGTAACACCTCTTTCTTTCCATTTGGGAGCAAATTCAAATATCCATTGCCTTATTTCTTTTGCAGCTTCTGGCAGAAAAACATCTGAGAGTTCATAAGAAGAAGGAGCTCTTACATCAGGGCCAACCTCACGAATAGTCTCAAGGAGCGGATTGGTATATATAGAATCTACCACAGCAAATGGCACGTTGGTATCTATTACCCAACCTCCAAATGCCTTGATCATCTTGTTCTTTGCCACTTTCAACCAACTTGTGTTGACTTTTGATTGTTTGGTCCTAGTTCGATCCTTTTCAAGCTCGACCTCATCAGCTCTAAGTCTAGCGGCTGGGGTTGACATTTGTTCATATGCCATATCCCTTGATGCTCTTGAACTACTCTCTGGAACAGTAGCTGATCGACGCATTTGGGAAACACTTGGTGGTCGACTACTACCTCCTTCATCAAAATGTGCACCCCTGCTTGCTCTATACATCCGTTGTTCATGTTCAAACCGATGCTGCTCCAAACTTTCATATCTAGCATGTGCTAGCTGAGCATCCTCCTCCTCCTCGTCATCAACATAATCATTACAGTTGAATGATCTTGCTATTTCATCTTCCAAATCTCTAGCGATCCTTG
The DNA here is from genome assembly GCA_017589665.1 of Selenicereus undatus. Classification (NCBI taxonomy): domain Eukaryota; kingdom Viridiplantae; phylum Streptophyta; class Magnoliopsida; order Caryophyllales; family Cactaceae; genus Selenicereus; species Selenicereus undatus. The sequence continues at coordinate 70,329,771 of JACYFF010031955.1, forward strand.
TTTTTTGTCTCTTTTTCTCTTTATATTCTGTCAATAATTTCATCATGTCTCTTTTGACCTCAGCAGAGACGTCTGGGCAAGGAGCAACGTCACCCGTCTTGTGAGCCAAATGCTGTTTCAAACGTGTTATACCACCTCTTATGACTTTGCAGCAAAATTTGCATTGAATTTGCTTTCTACTTCCGTCAATTGCTATACCAAAGCGCCACCCAATGTCTTCAGTAGAATGACTATTGCGTCCTGACATTTTTTTTTCCTCCTTTAAACCTGTACAAATTTTTTTCAAAAAAAATTAGATTAGTGTTTAGAACTTCTATGACAAATAACTTAAATTCTAAGTTCCAAACCTAATATTGAATTTATATGCTATTGTGCGGACAAAAGCATTAGTTGACAATAAAAGCTATCAACTTTGAAAATTTCAAATAAAGTTAAGTTTAACATTACCTCATTTAGTTTACAATATAATAATTAACTACTTTTTAATTATTGCTATTTAAATAACAACTAATATAAGGAATTGCGTTTATGATTAATACAAATCTATGAATTATCAATAAGGAATTGCTATTTAAATAACAACTAATATCAATATGTAAACTTTTATGCTTTTTTATTATTATAATTTGTAATAACAAATCTATGAATTAAAAAAGGAGCTATTGTTATTTGAATTATTTAGGATAACCTCGTGTTAAATTGAAAATGTCATGGTAAACTTAAATTTAATTATTGTTATTTGAGTGACATCTAGTATGTCACCTACTTGGAGAATGTCCTCAAGAATATGAATTCCAATTAATTAAAATATGTACACATAGTTATATTTCGAATGTATAACAATATAACATCATCATTTGTATTTAAAAAAGTAATATTTTTATATAGGTTTGTCGTTGTAACCTTGTAGCTCAAAACTAAAAGCCTAGATTTTCAATAAAATTCGTAGAATTTCATGATAACATATTACTAAACGGTAAATTTTACTACATATATGAAGTTAAAAAATACTTATACACACAATATTCTATAATCAAATTCATATGAAACAGTCTCATTCAAGATCATATAACTTTTTTCACATAATTAAAATATTAAAATATTAACTGAATATGAAATCAATTAAACTATATTAACATCTTACTATAAACAACTATATAAACAACTTACTATAAAAAGAATAATTAATTAAACTATATAAACAACTTACTATGCAATGAATAAATATTAAAAATTAATGCAACATTAGGATCATAATTTGAAACAAAAAAAAAGAAACAACTTGATTCATGCGTCCAAGGCATAACACATTCGGTGGAAGCCCGCCTGCAGCCCCTAATAAAAGTTTTTTATATAAAAAAAACCCCCCTTCAAGCTTCCAGAGGAAGCCTTATACGGGGTCTTACCCGTCCAAATTACGCACGACACTGTTTGTTCTTCTTCCTCACCAAAATTCAGAAACCTCTCTCTTCTCTCTGCTTTTGGTCAGCCAATCTGCTCAATTCGGTGGGTTTGCTTCGTTGTCTCTGTTCGTCTCTCTCTCGATCTGCTCGGGCTACTGCTCTCTCTTTCTGTTCCTCTTCCACAATTCTGGGTTGTTCGAATGCTCCAGAACTTCCAATGGTGCTTGACTCCTCGTTCTCGATTCTGGGCAATAAAGCAAGCAAATTAGTCCTATTCAACGAAGGTATGCCAAAACTTGCAATTAATTTGTTGAATTTGTAGATTTCTGGTTGTGTTATACTTGTTGGGCATCTATTTGTAGATCTGATTTTCTGTCTTCTTCCCTTATTCTCGGACTCACGGGCACTGATAAGTTCATTCATGTCACAGGCACTGATTTATTCTGGCTCTCTCTGTCTGCTTTTAGGTAAAGGCCCACTCATGAGCACTGATTTGCTGTTTTGGTCTGCTTTTTTTGTCTTCAACCTGAAACCGAAAGAATCATATATCTTCTCTTCACTAAATTGTCTTTTTTTGCCTGGTCCAATCGTCCGCTCCCCGTTCCAGGACGGGTGGAACGGCCGTTCCACTGTGACACGTTCTCCCCACCGCATTTTCGCCCGAACTCGAAACGGCAAAGCCAAAATCCGTGTCAACTCGGGCGTTCCAGACCGGAACGGCCGCGTTTTGATTCCCTGGACCTTCATCAACTAGCAAGCTCACCTAGCAAATTTGGTAGTGGCTTTGATTGTCTTCTATCTACTTATCTTAGTCTTCCTCTAGGTATTTCATATAACAGCAAAGTTGAGTGGGAGCCAGTTTTGGAAAGGCTCCATAAGAGACTAGTAGGGGGAAAATCTTAGCTCTTATCTAAATCACAACTTTTATCTAAAGAGGGTAGGTCGACTTGCTTTTAAAGCACTTTATGGAGCCTTCTCTTATTATTTGTATATCTTTGTTTGCTATTCCAACTAGCATCACTGATCATTTGTAGAAAATTATGAGAGACTTCTTTGGTCTAACAATGAAAATGTTATGGTTTCCATTGGGTCAATTAGGATGATGTTTGCTATCTCAAGCTAGAGGGAGGGCCAGGCATAACACATCTCTAAGTGATGCATGAAGCTTTCAGGGCCACATAGCTTTCCTGGTTGCAAAGGAAGGAAGCTCTCTGAATAAGGCAAATTATGGGGTCAATAATTGAGGGTGGTGCAAAAGAGTTCTGATCCTCATGGGTTGGGTTGGTAAAAATATAATGTAGCAAGCTCGGCATTTGTCAAATCCCTTCTGCATTTTTGAAGAATGTGTCTAAAGTCTAGTTTTCGCATGGTAAGTTTGGTGCAGAGAGCAAACCTCCTAAGGTTCAATTTCAAAGATGCCACTGTGCAAGGAGTGGTGTCTTGGGTGGTGGTCAAAGCCACTAAAACTGACATTCTTGAGAACCTCGAATGAGTGGGAAGAAGCACACTGCTTACTTTGCTTGCTGGTATGAAGGTTGGTCTAGAGGGCTATGACGAGATCATATGACACCATGATCCAAAAAGGATGTTTATTGTGATCGGTTCTCGTAATATAATTCATGAAGGGTAAACTTGTCTTGATACTCCTGCGACACCATTTGGAAGTCTAAAACTTCCACTAAAGCTTGATGTATTGCTTGGGAGACCAGTAAAGCTTGATGTATTGCTTAGGCTCTAATCTGCGCGGTAAAATGTTTAAGCCTAATTACCATACTTAAACATATCATAACCTTGATTTCTTTGTTGGGGGGGGGGGGTGTTATACTCATCCTAAAGTTACCCCCTGGCCTGAAAACACAATCATACTCAATTTTGATAAGCTTAATTCTTGTCCTAAAACCGGCCAGAATCTGCTCCTAAACCCGGTTTAGTACAATCTGAATTATTCTAAGCTTCAGCCGAATTCTATCACTTGTAAGGCTGATTGGCACGTTTCTATAAGCATGGCACACGTCCCTAAGCTCTCTCTAGATAGGGTGTTGCCTTCAAGTGCTCAACCAATGAAGAACAAGCAGCGACATTTTGGTCTCTTGCGTGTGATTGGCTAGCTGTAAAGGAACAATTGCTTTTCGGTCCTCCATTGAGAATTCAGCAAATCTTCAGCATGTATTAAGCTTAAGTATGAGTAGATTGATGTACAATAAGCATTAGTATTGTTTTACTTTATGTTTAGAATGTATTAGATTAGTTTAAGCAAGCTTGTAATATAGTTTACCACAAATAAGTTTGTATTAGCCCTTAATACTTTTCCTAGCTAGTAAGGAAAGGTAGAGGTGCTTGGTTATGTGCTAGCTTGGTCTATATAAGCTTATGCACGCCCCCTTGTATCAAGATAACCAGATTTGAATCAAAAACACAAAGTTGAGAGCATTGTGCTTTCGTGCTTAGGCACACTCCAAATACTTAACTTGCTTATCTTAGTTTAGGCCGAACTAAGTGGTGTTCAAGTGAAGTCTTAAACGTGATTAAGTTGTGATATATGTATCTTAATCATTGTTTAAGGGCCCTAAACTTGAGCTTGATGGTGTTTCTGTATCCATTCTTCAAGTTTAGTTCTATCCCATTTGGTGTTTTAACTCAAGGATTCAAAGAGAGTTAAATTGAGTTTGCTAGCTTTAATTTTGAGTTAGTAAACCTTAACTTTGATTCCTTTCCACCTTCCCTCAATTACAAGCCACTCACATATCCACTCCCATGCTTATTCAAAGCTTAGACTACCTCTAATAGTCTAGCTTCCATCACAAACCACAAACCATACTCAACTGTGCAAAAGTGAGAAACATGGCACTACGAACAAGCATGTTGGCACGACCTACCCGTGCATAAGGGCATGACCGTGCCACACCTAATTCGTGTAGTTTTGACTTGGTTGCTTTCTATTCTTGGTAGCTTGTAACTTAGTTCCATCCACCCTTATGTTATACATCAATTCACGTCAAATACTCTTTGCTTTCTCACTTAGAATCACTTGATTCTAAGTTCCATTCCTCCCTCACATGTTTGTTGGCTCACAACCAACATATTGTGCGTTCACTTTCCTTGATTTCCCCTTGATTGTGTCCACCTTTGGTTGTAAGCTAACACTCTTGAATTGAGTCCCAGCTTGGACCGTCGGCAGATACATCAAAGAGTTAGGTTCTTGGAATTTGGAAAATGATTTCTTGGCTACCTGGTGTACTTTAAGAAAAGAAATTGTCAGCGTAAGACCATATCCAATCAAGAAGCCAAGCTTTATTTTTTGAGAATCTTATATAATTGGAGTCAAGTTCTCAATTGTGGCACAAAGTTGCCTTTCTTAGATTTTACAGATAAGATTATTTAGGAGAGCTTAAGGGCGTGATGATTTTGCAACTCACTTTCGACATTGGTTACATTCCCTTGCTGTCATATTAATTTAACTTTTGATTACTCATTTTAAAAAAAAAAAAAGGTTAGGTGTTCCACAACAGCACAAATATGTTTGCTTGCATCCATCTCTTTGTTCATATTTTATTAATACATTCTACTCTTTTTCCTTGTCTAAAAAACCCAAGAAAAAAGAGTGCGAAGATACTTTCCCATCTAGCTCTTATGAGAACAATTCTTCAGATTCCAGTATCAACTATAGGGCTTTTGCAAAAGGGGCCTCCAGGTTACTGACTCAAGCTCTCCCAAACTTGGCTCAACAGTTCCCCCTGGTGCCCTTTAAAGCTTTAACAAGGTTCATGGTCATCAACCTACTGAAACAAAGGAAGCAACTTCTACGGTTACCCCCAACAATCATCGCCTGTTATGGTTAAAGACTTCTTTGGAAGCTCCACCCAGTAAGTAATGTAGCACTAAACTTTATTTGCATGTGTTGATAATGAAAGTAAACATAAAGACAAAAAGATCTTTGAGAAAATTCGATCCGCCTTACATATGAGTTTCCTGGTTCAAATTTACACGGTGGCCTGATCTGCGAGAAAAATGTGCCTGAAATTGATCATGATCATGCAATTGCATTAAGATATGAGCCTTAGTAATCAAGATCATAAAGCACAGACACTCAAAAGTGAAAAAGAAGCAATATATCACCTCATTTTGACCCGAAAGTTCATCTTCATCACTCGTAGCATCATAGAACTCTGCATTTTCTTCAAGCTTATTTTCAATGCACAAGGCAAGCTAGATGAAAAAGAAATTCCCAAATAATGTCTCTAATGATAGGTACAAAAATTTTCATCAATCACCGCACTCAACAAAATTAAACAAGATCCAACCTCAAATAAAACTGGCATTAGAAAAGATTACCATCTGCAGTTTCTGATGAATCAAGCAAGATGACAGATCAATGGTTCCATTGGCTGGCAGTTTTGGTAGTGGCTGTGACTCTTCCCAGCACCACCGGACTTCTCGAACGAACTCAATCCAAAGCATTGCAATAGCTTGTCATGCATAAGAATGGAATGAATAGTCAGACAGGACAAAAGAAACCTATAAGGACCGCCCTTTTCTTTTTTTTTTTTCCTCCTCTTTTTTCGCTGGGGCAGGGGGAGGAAGGGTGCAAAATGTCCAGTAATTCTAGAAAATAAATCACCAATAGAAAGGTCAAAATAATTTATGGCTTGTATAATTACCACGTATGTTGCAGTTTCCAAGCCACAAAGAATGTAGACAAAACTGTGCAAATAGAGACCTATGCGGGGCGCCTTTAATAGCTTGAGAACTTTTATGCTCGCTTTCATACAGATTTACTACTTCAGCTCCTGCAATATCAATTCCAAAAAGTTACCAAGACCGAATAGTGGGATAAACCAATGAATTAACTATTGGATGATCATCCTGCGCACTTAAGCACACAGTTCACAGAAACCCAAGGCTTAACGAACCCAAGTGGGACCTATTAAAGGTCTAGGCAAGTCCTAACCTGGTAATAACAACGTCATGGATGGTGATGATGAGATTCGCCGTCACTTAACGGCATCTAGCTTTCATATAATGATATAAGACCCCAAAGTGTCACACTAGCTAGCTAACCCAAAATACATATAACTGAATGATATCCCCACCCAGTACCCAAGATGCCTGCTTGAGGGCACAGGCCTGAAATGCCCACTTTTATATAGTTACTTCCTCGTACAGTCATACGAATGTTACTTCCTCACCTTTACTAGGGTTAGGGGTAGCAGGGAGTTACCCAGTGGCACTTTTGCAGTGAGAAGCAAGATTTCATCCTGAACTCAATGATAGCTATCCTCCCTACTTAAAGTACAACTAATTAAATGAAGCATTTCTCATACTTTGATATATGACCCAAGCTTTAATGTCAAGCAAACAATTATAGACTCTAGCTTTTGCATTGCTTATGTGAGCCACTGAATTTGCAGTCTTAAGCTGAGTGTTGAACACATGACAAAAGACTGGACACTCCCTGAAAAACTCTCTTTGATGGGCATTTCGGCCAAGTATCCCCAGCAATTCCAACAAGCAAGAGTGAATTTCTTGTCTCATGTCCACAGAACACAGACCATGTGAGTCGGTCCAAAGCCAAGCAAGCAGGAAGTCTATGCCACTTGGAAGGATTTTGCTACTTTGTGGATAAAATATTGAAAATGTAGTTACCAACATGTCTGACAAGGGGGGTGAAAACCAGAACACAAGCCTAAAGGCAAGGTCACAAAGCTTCATATTTGTCTTGAAAGCTTGGAATGGCCAAGAAAATATTGTGATATAGGCCAATCCATAGTGACTCGTGAATTAGAAGCAACAAGCCATGACAGACTAGAGCAAAACTGTCAATATAGAAGAAACTATTTGACCGACACTAGATAACCCAAGAACGAAAAGTTTGCCCACCTCCATCATTGTGCTTGATAAGGACCAAAGAAAATGCCAAGATCAAATGACCTTTGAAGGGCAGTGGTGATTTTGGGGCAACAATTAAAGCTACTCCGGCCATAGATGAATGTCAACAGTGCAGATATTATTCTTTAGCACCTATCATTGGCTTTTCTTAGGGTCCCTCCTAGGGATTTAAAACGCGGATGCGGGCGCGTTTGCGGTTTCGGTCGCGTTGACACGGGATCGTTCGGATGCGCTGGTCGCGGAACGGATCGCGTCTGTCGCAGCATGAGAAGTTCACATAGTTGAATTTGTCATCTGTATTTGTATTTTAGTACCACAATTCACTAAGTAATGTTGTTTTGTAGTATAGTTCTTATTTAAGTAGATTAGATTGGATCAATTTTGACAATATTCAAACAAAATAAGTAAGAAAAGCTTTGACGCAAATTATCAATTATCAAAATAATAACATATTGAATATAAATATCATAAATTGATTTTAAACTTAACAAAAAAACACCATAATTAACATATAGTGACACACAACTTTCCTAATTAATAGAAAGGCAATATGATCATAAATAATATAAAGATAACATAATTAACATACAATATGATAACGATAACATATTTAACATCAATAACATATATATAATTAACATAATAATTAATATAAGCATAACCAAAAAACTCACATTATTAACATAAGTAACATAATTAAGAAAAAAATCTCAATATGTTTTATCAATTGCTTCTACATTTATACATTGCTTGCACCCATAACAACACCAATAGCACTTCTGAAAATTATGGTTATATGGTAGTAAACTAGGCGTTCAGAAACGATGTGGGACAGGAGAGATGAAAGCTAGCAAATCTTTGCATTCACCAAGTTGCCTAGAGTCCCACATCGCTAGTGATGACTTCATTGGCATTCTAACAATTTTATATAAATGCCTCAAAGCAATAATTTCCATTCACCAAGTTGGGCCTTGTTTGCAGATGTGGGCTAGAACTTAGGAACAGCCTGTACAATTGGGGATGGGCTAAGTTCATTGAGTTAGCTGGAGCAGGTCAAAATGTGTTTGACCAGCCATTATGGCCAGACTATACAAGCAATGCTGTGTTATTTGGCTGTTTTACAGTCCCTCACGGCTAATGCTACCGTTCCAATGACATGTTTGTCACACCGATTTTGTGGTGTATTTTGGTTCGTAAAATTTTATTTCCGTTAAGTAATGGCCGTTTTGGGACACAATGGCCGAGTCTTGAAACCCTAGTCCCTACTTCAGCCAAAAGGCCCAAAACAAGTATGTTTTCCAAAGAGAGAGAAGAACTCCCACAAAATCGACCCGTAGGGTCCCTATTGCCTACAAGAACTATTAAAATGGGAAATTAAACATCCTAAAACAAAAACAGTAACCACAACCAGTGTTGAGTAACACAGCTAGGGCTTGCAAAATAGATTGCGACTACAAAGGACAATGTGAAGGCTCAAGGGAGTGTGTGTCCATGGTGGCATTGAAGGAGGTGACAGGCGATAGGTAGAGGAGTTAGTTTTTAGGGTTTAAGAGGATACAGAAGGGGTAGGAATAATGGTGAAGGTGTGTGGAGGACTCTCAACCGGGCTCCTAGCGTGCTCAATAATCGTTGACAAATCCCACTAAGGGCCTAGGGAGCCTGTTGATGGCCAAGGTAGTGGTCGAACTAGTGACTGGTGGTCGATTGGTTGGCTGTGGACAAGGCAAAGCTTTTGGGTTGTTTTTGCTTTCTTGTTGAAATTGCTTTAAAAAATTAATAAAAGATAATTTCGATGACACAAAAATTATGTTCAGAAAAAAAGAACAGGAGTTTAGGAAGAAAAAAATGAAGCTTCTACTTGAAAAAATGAATACGAATATACTTCAAATAATCATTTATGGATTTCCATGTGTTAAATTCTTGTCGATTGTAAAGCTACCATATGTATTTTCAGTAGAAACCCATCAATATCACAAATACTCGGTTATCAGAATATGAATGTAAAAAAAAAAATGAATATTTTACTCAACCAAAGAGAGAGAGAGAGAGAGAGAGTTGGCACAGTCATGCAGTTCTAGAGACCTCAGATCCTACCCTTTATACAACACTCTCTCTTATATACATAGAGAATATACCAAGTGAAAAGTCATGCTATGGGTGGGAGCTGACTAGCTGAGCATATAGACCTGGACCATCAAATTTTGATTTAAAGGCTACAATCATGCAACCTCATCTCTGCCATCCCTCAACCCCTCCCCGCCACCCCCAAAAAAACCCACAAAAAAAAAAATTGTCAGCAACCCCCAATCTGAGTTCACCATCTGCCGATGACAACTATGGCGGCTGTTGTAACTCTATCCAGCCTCACCCCTAGCACCTCCATGCAATCCCATGCAAAATTCCATTTTTCTGTTTTCCTTCAATCAGGAATGCAGTCCAGAAACAAAGCAGCTACCACTGGTTCATCGGTGGCTGGTGAACTCTTAGTTTTTTTGTTTTTTTTTTGGTAAGTAATCAAAGAGGTATATTAAATGGACACCAAGGGGACGTCACTCATGTACAAAAGAGGCAATGCAAAAACATTATGCCCTTAAGCTCTCATCCATAATGCGATCGACAAAAGCCGACAAAATTTAAATCTTTGCCCCACACTCCAACTACACAACCACCTCAAAAAATAGAGCTTGAAATCTTGAAATGACAAGACTTTGTCCACAAAAATACGACGATTTCTCTCCTTCCAAGTAGCCCACCAAATAGCCAAAGAGACCATTTTTCAAACTCCAAGGACCCAAACCTTCTTCAACCTTCTCCTCGAAGCCACTACCACATCTCTCACATTAGAAGGTTGAACCCAACTAATCCCCATTAGAGAGAGAGATAAATCCTTAAGCTAAGAAACCCACCGACAATGCACAAGGAGATGATCCACAGTTTCTTCCTCCTGCAAACATTGAGGCACATGGGATCCCAAAGCGGAAAGCGCAAGGAGCAAGGGGTGAGGCAAAGGCGGATGCACTACGGATGCGAGGCACACTTCTATGCAAACATGTTTAGAAATCATTCGCATTTCAGAAAGCATATTTTATAGAGATAAGTTAGATAAATGCATTAAAAAAGTGATTAGACATTAATATAACTACTGACACTACAAATAACCTTAAGATATGTTATCTTATCATCGTAGTTTCCAAAGCGCAAACTTGCTGTACAAGCATAGCTCACCTTTTTGCTCCCAAGGAAAGCAAAGAAGAAAAAAGGTAAAGACAAGGCCAAGAAAAAGAAGGAAAAGGGGGAAGATATAGCCTTGCATCCCTGAGGAGCACCTCATCCCCTCCGAGGTGCTGACGTGGTAGCCTCGAAGCGAGGCATGCATCAGGCGGGCTTTCTTAAACTAAGGGTGAACCCTTGATTGCAAAACCCCAATTAGTTCACAAGCCAGGGGCGAGCTTAGTGGTATCTATTTTGAGTAAGATTTCCTCCAGTGTTGCTGATTTCACTGATTACAATACCAATTATCTTGCGACAAAGTCAATGGAATGGTGGAATTGAAAGAAAACCCCAAGAAGAAAGGGAGAAAGAAAGAGAAGGATGACACCTAGTAGAGAATCCTAACATTCATGATGATAGGGGAAGGAGATGGGATTATGGGGATAAGGGAGAAAACTGGTGGTGAAGGTAGAGAGATTCGGAAATGGCAATAGAGACAAAAATTAGGCCGTTAGTGGGCTTAAGTGGCTAGCGATCTCCAATTTGGGCGACTAGCAAACCCATCAATGGTCTAGTGGCCAGCGGGCAGTTGTAAGTTGTAACCATACAATGGGCAGACGCTAGTTTCAACAACCACCTGCAATGGGGCTTGGGGAAGGGGAGGAAAAGGTTTGATACTTGGGTGGGGTGGCTAAATCTCATCCTTTCAATTGAAATCTAATGGCAATAAGAAAAGCTCTCATCTCTCTTTCTAATCCCTAGTTCTCATTTCATATTTCTCTATATGTGCATACATGTGTGCTTGCATGTGGGAATGTAAGTGCGTGTATAGCAGGCAACTTCACGACACTTCGGAAATGTAAGAAACTAGGTATGTGGAAAGAGCTCATTATTTTTGCTTTTTTAGCGTCTTCAAAGATTATGGGACTTACAAACCAAAGATAAATTCCACTCAATCTTGCTACTTTCATGGTTACCGCTAGTAATGCCACTTGAATACAAGCGCAGTTATAAAACAATATGATCAAGACAGAGAAACAACAAACATGAAGTGCATCTCATCTTACAACGTTCTAGGCCTAAAAAAGATTTTAGCATGACATGAAATTTACAATTCATGAATATTCCAACAAGTTTGGCCTTGCGATCATTGAATCATACAAGAATGAAAGGAGTTACCCTCATGAAAGAGCTCTTTAAGAACACAATCAACAACTGTCGGTGGGGGAACGGATGCTGATGACCTCAGATTTTCAGCATTGGATTCCCCTGTGAGAAAACCAAACAATCCTATGAGACTGAAAGCTCAACAACAAAGAAAATATAACTAAATTGCTATGGACGAGGCAGTAAATTCTACAAACTACTCAGAAATCACAGGAAAGTAAAACATATCATTTATAGTACACGTAATGATCTTTTTTCAGACCTGAAACAAAATCCTCCAAAAATTGGGCCTCAGATGACTTCTCTAGAGCATCAACCAAAAGAGATAGTTGTGAAGCAAATCCAACTGCTTTTGCCTTATGATTGCCATTTCTGGAAGGGAAGAAAAATTTATTATTTCATCACTGCCAACAGAGCAGAAGAAAAGACCAAATTCCAAACAAAGTGCCACAAGGCCTACAACAAGTTCAAATTAATATAGCATAGTCACACAGCTGTACTATTCACTGCAGGGCTCAAAGCCCCAAACAACACCGCAGGTCAAGCAATGCAAGGAATGGAGTTGGCATCTTGGTTCAAAAGCAGTTGGTTGACTTTATTGTTGAAGTGAGGCGTAAGAGTGATCGAATTATGGCCATTAAGGTTTTGGTGGGTTCAGAAGTCTTTAATGTGGTTAGTGTGTATGCTCCCCAAATAGGTCTGCCAGACGATATTAAGAAGCTATTTTAGGAGGATTTGGATGACATCGGAGCGAGAAACTTTTCATAGGAGAAGACTGTAATGGCCATATTGGTGTTGACTCAGACGGATATAATACGGCTCACGGGGGTTTCGGTTTTGGGGAGAGAAACAGCGGAGGAGTCTCAGTGTTGGACTTTGCGATGGCTTATGAATTGTTGGTGGTAAACTCTTATTTCAAGAAGAAGAAAGACCACTTGGTGACCTTTAAGAGTGACTCCTCAAAGACCCAAATTGATTACTTCCTGATGAGGACGGATAGTCGAAGGTTTTGCAAGGATTGCAAGGTGATTCCTAGTGAGTATGTAGGAACTCAACATAGGTTGCTAGTGTTGGATGTGGAGTTCAAATGTTCAAAGGAGGAGAAGAGGAGAGTCAGGGACCCTAGAGTTAAGTGGTGGACCCTTATGAAGGAGAACGCTATGTTATTATCAGAGATGATCACTGAAGAGGGAGCTTGAATGCGAGTAGAGGATGCAGATAATTCTTAGTTTTAAAAAGCGCGAGGCGCATTGAGGCGCATAGGGTGCCAAAGCGTGAGGCGCAAGGCACGAGGCGAAGGCGCACGCATCATGGATGCGAGGCGCACTTCTATGCAAATTTTTTTTAAAGTATTTCATACTTCACAAAGCATGTTTTGCATAAAAGGTTAGATAAATGCATTAAAAATATGATTAGACATCAATATGACTACTAACATCACAAATAACCTTAAGGCATGTTATCTGATCATCGTAGTTCCCCAATGCACGTACTTACTGTACAAGTTTAGTTTACCTTTTAGCTCCCAAGGGAGGAAAAGAAGGAAAAAGGTAAAGCAAGGATGAGAAAAAGAAGAAAAAGTGGGAAGATATAGTCTTGCATCCTTGAGGCGCACCTCATCCCCTTCGAGGCGCTAACTCGGTAGCCTCACGGCGAGGCGCGCCTAGGCGTGCCTCAAGAGGGCTTTTTTAAACTAATAGATAATATGTAGGAGGCAATGGCAGATTGTATTCGGAGGTAGGCTAAAGAAATCCTCGGTACGTCTAGAAGAGGTGGCAACAAAATGAAGGGTGCCTGGTGGTGGAACGAGGAGGTAAAGGAGAGAGTCAAGGAGAAAAAAGAGGCATATGCTGTTTTCATGAACAGTGGAGAGGATGAAGAGAGAGAGATTAGTATAGTTAGATATAAGGCTGTTAAGAATGTAGCTAAAAAAGTAGTTTCAGTAGCTAAGAACTTGGCTTATGATAGGTTATACCATAGACTGGCGACCAAGAAAGGGGAGAAGGACGTCTTTAAACTGGCGAGGGCTAGGGATAGAAGATCAAGGGATTTAGGTATTGTGAGGTGCATCAAGGATGAAAATGGTAAGGTGTTGATTGAGGATGCAAAAATCAAGGAGAGATGGCAAAGGTACTTTTCCAAACTCCTCAACGGTGTAGTGATGGAAGACTCCCACGGTAGAGTAAGAGAGAGCAGTGAGAGGCGACTGGACCCGCAAGTGTGCGGTTATATCAGCAAGGACGAGATTAAAGAGGCCTTAAAGAAGATGAGTAATGGGAAGACAGAGGGTCCGAATCAGATACCGATGGAAGTGTGGAAGTGTCTGGGTGACAAAGGATTAGAGTGGTCAACAGAGCTTTTCAATGTCATTTTTAGGACCGCTAAGATGCCCAAAGAACGGAGGTCCAGTTAGGGCTGAGCAAAAAAACCGATTCCCCGGACCCAGACCCAGACCCGGACCCGGTCTGGACCCGGCGGTTCTGGACCCGGACCCGGTTAGACCGGGACTGGTTCCAAAATTCAGGACCCGGTTACAACCGGTTCCGATACTGGGTCCTAAAAATTTGGAACCGGAACCGGTCCCCGTACCCGGCTACCTGATTCAATATGCTGAAATTAAAAATATATATATATATATAAAAGAAAATATGTTCATGCAGCCTTGGCTTTGAAGTTTAATTTTGCCCACCAGTTGTCTCAAATCTGGTTTGCTTTTTTGACAAAAAAAAAATTGATTAAAAATGAAATTAAACATGCCCAAGATTGGTACCGGGTACCCGGTTGTGGAACCGGTTTCAACCGGTTCTGGGACCGGGTCCAGAAATTCTGGAACCGGTCCAACCAGGACCGGGACCAGTTCTCAAATTTTTGGACCCGGTCCAACAGGTACCGGTACCAGTTCCGCAAAAATTGACCGGGTACCCGGTTGTACTCAGCCCTAGGTCCAGTACAGTCATCCCCTTGTACAAGAACAAAGGTGATATTCAAAATTGTAATAATTTTAGGGGTATAAAGTTGCTCAGTCATTCTATGAAGTTATGGGAGATGGTGATTGAGAGAAGGTTGCGGAAGGATGTTTCGATTTCAAAGAACCAATTTGGTTTTATGCCGGGCAGGTCGACCTCAGAGGCGATTTACCTATTTAGAAGGCTTATGGGTTTGTACAGAGATAGAAAGGTGGACCTTTATATGGCGTTCATTGATCTGGAAAAAGCATATGATCGAGTTCCGCGGGAAGAGGTATGGAGATGCTTGGAAGAAAAAGAAGTGTCACCCTTATATATTCGAGTTATTAAGGATATGTACGAAGGAGGTAGGACGAGTGTTAGGACGCCAGGGGGGTCACCAATGACTTCTTCGTTGGTACAGGCCCCGCATCAGGGTTCCGCCTTAAATCCTTTTCTTTTCACTCTAGTTATGGATGTACTTATTAGAGAGATTCAAGATGAGTTACCATAGTGTATGCTATTTGCAGATGACATTGTTCTTATTGACGAGACCAGGCAGGGAGTTAATAACAAGTTGGAGCGATGGAGACATACTCTGGAATCTAGAGGTTTTTAAGTAAGCATATCGAAAACGGAATACCTTCATTGTTGTTTCAGTGGAAGGGTAGATGCGGGGGGAGAAGTCACCTTGGAAGGGAGGTCGACAACTAAGGTTGATAATTTTAAATATCTGGGCTCGATTATTCAGCAGAATGGGGATATTGAAGAGGACATTAACCAGCGGATAAAAGTGGGCTGACAAAAATAGAAGTATGCCTCAGGTGTGCTGTGTAATAAGAGGGTGCCCCTAGGATTAAAAGGCAAAGTCTATCGTATGGTAGTTAGGTCAGTTGTTCTTTATGGATCGGAATGTTGGCCTTTAAAAAAGACACAGGTTCAAAGGTTGATGGTAGCAGAGATGAGGATGATTAGGTGGATGTGTGGATATTCGAGAATGGACAGAATTAGGAATTGAGTTATCCGAGACTTAGTTAAAGTAACTCCCATCGAATATAAGATGAGAGAAATAAGACTCCGATGGTTTGGCCATGTGAAAAGGAGGAGTGTGGACGCTGCAGTGAGGAGATGCAAGACGATCAACATCCCCGAAGACAAAAGAGGGAGGGAACGACCAAAGAAGAGTTTGGACGAGGTGATTAGAGAGGACTTGAAAGTTATCGGTTTGATGGAGGACCTGGCTCAAAATAGAAAGGTATGGCGAGATAGGATTAGGATCGTGGATCGCAAAGAGCCCACCCCGTAGCTGTCTTTTGGTGCCGTGGCTCAATGTTGGTAGTGGTTTTTTGCATGTCTTGTTTTATGCATGTAGTACTTCCTTCTGAGAGGAGTCATTGTTTGCTTATCTCGGACTGTTAAGGTATGTCACCTTCCTTTGCTAGATTGTTCTTATGCTACATAGCCCCAACTACTTGCCTTTATTATATCTCGGTCATTCCTGGGCATGTGGCCTTTATTCTCCCTTAAATGTTTTCACAAAATCTTTCCTTTATTAATTATTTTTCCCAAAATTCTTTTTTGTGGGTCTCTCGGAATCAGCCTCTATACGGGTATGAATGCCGGTAGAGGTAAGCTTGCCTATAGTTGGATCTCCCCAGACCCCGCGAAAGCGGGACCCACACTGGGAGGTGGTGGTGTTGTACCTAATTAAAAATTAAATTAATGAGACACTAACGAGGTGACACCCATATCCAAAAGGGGCAGGTGCAAAAATCATCATGCCCTCAGGCTCTCCTAAATAGTTTTATCCAGAAAATTCAAAAGAAGCATTGTTGTACCACAATGGAGCACTTGGCTCCAACCATACAACATTCTCAAAAAATAATGCTTAAAATCCAAAAGGCATAAAGCTTTGCCCTCAAAAATCCTTGGCTTCCCCTCTTTTTTCCAAGTACACCAAATAGCCAAAGGAACCAACTTCCAAATTCTAAGATCCCAAATCTCCTTCAATCTTCTTCTCCATGCTACCAACATCTTTAATGTTAGAAGACTAACCTAATCAACTTCGTTCGCCAAATTCCAACAACTCTATCCTTTTTTCTGGCCCACATATTTTCCCTTTTACAAGTGCAAGGCCTCTCTGAAACACAATATAGCTGTCCAATCTTAAATTCTCAATCTACTTAGCTCTTCCAAGGATAAGGTTATGTACATCTAAATCTTGCAGACCCGTTAAGGTGGGACTTACAATGGAGGCCATTATTGGTATTGTTCGATATTGGTGGCAAATCTCAAACTACTGACTATTTGTAAGGTACCAACAAAACCAATATGAATCTACATTTTCTAAAGTACCAAATATATCAGAAGGATTGGGGGGGGGGGGGGAACCTAGTATTTAAATAATCAACTCAAAAATAGATAGCACTTCTCTTGTCCATTTGTATAGTAATACTAAATATTGCATTTCAGGTAAACTTGTTGAGAATCCCAACTTCCAACTCAGCTGACCTATGTGGGGAAAAGTTAAGAGAAAAGGAAACAAATCAAGGGTGAGACAATATGCTAGAGTCCAAAATTCAAGGACAAGTGATCATCTTGTATGGGCACAGAAAAACCATGTAAACGCATATGTACCATGCAAAAGCATTGCAAAAATCATGCAAAAGGCAGACATATCATGATAAACACTCCTACCATTGCAAAACTAACATCAAAATAATGAAAGCTGTGTCTATATTACTAGGGCAAAATACTCACAAAATTTCCAGGATCGGTAACAAAAGCCAAGTGTCAGCTTCATGAGGTGTAGAATTTTCAATTTCAGCCATCTCAAGAGAGCTTTTGATAGTCCTCTCTGACCACACTGTAATTAACTCAAATCCTGCATGAATTCAATTTCATCATGGCAGCCCCTTGTCATGTTGCATGGCCTCATAAGTGGAAGCTAGTACATGCCTAAGGTAAAAAGCAGGGCTCCGAATCAGGTTGCTTTTGCACGAGAACTACTTGATTAAACAAAATTTACCAGATTCACATTGAACCCTTTCATTGGAGGCTTCTATTCCAGCAATGCACATACATGATAGCACACCAACAACCAGCAAAACATTAGACTTTCTCTACAAGTGGCCCACCAAAGTTGGCAGCATGTCACTGAGAAAATTAGGAGAAGAACAAGAAGCATGCTCCATTTTGGCAATCCAAGATATAATACAAGTGCAAGAACAATTGCCCTTTATTATCGTAAGTACGATGAGAACAGTAAAAACCAGAAAAGTGGCAGAAAAGGAAATGGAAATGCAACAGACAACATCTCACCTTTCACTGGATCATCAGCTGAATAACATTCAATCCAAGGACAATCATCATCCCATCGTGTTCTGTGATGGCGATCAGCCCTCACAGCTGCACTAGATTCCGTATTCTCATCTTCAGTTGCAGGCATAGGATCGCCATCCTCATCATAGGGGAGAGTTCTGTAGGTCAGTTTCATGGTAAACTGAACTCTGAACAGATGCATTGAGACGTCCAATGTGGAGTAAGCCTTGCATGATAAATTGGATAAAGATTTGCATTAAGGGGGGGAACCTAATAGAATATGAAGAAAGCAAGTGCAGAAGGTAAAATCATGGCATCCAACAATGCCATGCATTAGATGAGGAACTCACAAATTTACATACGAACAGCTCATATAGCCCCTCCAAATGCATAAGCTTCACCGGAACTTGACTCCTGATGCAGTCCGATTCAAATCTTCTGGTGAACGCTGTTCCCATATTCTGGATACCGATGTGGGCTTTTCGAGAAGGGTCATGCACTGGAACAAAGGCTGGCCAAAAACTAAATAATTGAATAGAGATGGTATTACAAATTACTAGCAGCACCATAATTTATTGAAATCTAAATCCACAAAAAGGTCAAGGACAATTTAAAGATGCATCTTCCCATATTCCACTATAGTCCACGCTCAAAAAATTGCCACAAAGTAGACTTTTCAGCTGTCCACAGAGTGGATACCAACATATTTTATTCAAAGACTAAACCAGGATCACACTAGGTGGAGGTTTCTACCAGACCACAGCGCATAATATTACATATAGGTTGGGGCAAGGGAAACAACAAAATATTACAGGTACAATATTAACAAAATCAATGCAGAAGTCATCCAATGTGGTCCACCCATATCAGAAGTGACGCAGTTTATCCAATGCATGATCCAACAGAAGCTGGTCAACTTCATTTTCTTGGATAAACAAATTAAATTAGCAATAAGTCAAGAAGAATGCAAATACAGCACAAGAACATCTGTACATATTATGATAATCTTGAGATTTACATGCAGCAATTTGATAAAGCAATTGCAACAGGGCTCAAAAGCGTGCTAGCCTCTGGTGAATCTAGGACCACACCACTGGCACTTTGAGGTGCAATTATCTGTCCATAAAATAAAAATAGTTAACATTAAAACATTCGCTGGTTTACACAAAGCTCGACTGCGAAGTGGAAGAATTACCAAAAAATCAGATACTCCAAAAGCCAGCTGCGATTCTTGCAAACTCGAGTCCCAATTCACAGCTTTGCCTGAGTAATGGATGCCTCAGGGAACACAAACCAGAAGTAATATGAATAATACAATACGATTTCTACGTACTCTTATGCTTCTCTTTAAAATAGTACTCCATGTAATAGCTTTTCTTATCATATTTCAGCTCACTTCTGGCCTTATATAGATGTTTGGAAGTTCCTACAGACACAGCACCCTTCTCCTGTGAGCAGAAAAAAGAGAACTGTCATAAAACACTCGAAGATGAACAATTATTTTCTGACAGGTAAAGTGATATGCAGGCTATATAAATAGACCTGTTCTTTTGGAGGGATCATATGTCAAGATAACATGAGACCTTCCGCAAGAGAAGATCAAAGGAACAATTAAACTATAACTGTAGACAAACTATTGTGACCTTGACATATAAACAAATGAGGGCAGAAAGTGAATGAATGGTTGTGCCATTACTACACCCAAACATACCAACAAGTTCTTGGGGCCATCAGCCAACCAGCGCCGGCACACTGCTTCAATTTCCGATATAAACCTAACCAAAAATTCAACTTATCAAAAACATAGTTTCCTGGGTTAAAACTGAGCCTTTCTCATTCCAGGCCCTTCAGCTAGTTTGTACCAGGTTACAACACACAGTGTTTAAGTTTTTATTTTTTTAAGGATGAGTCTGACAGTGTTAAATTAATAAGGATTACAAAGCAAACACGACTGGAATCATCAGAGCAGCACCTACCTTTCCCATGAGGAGGCGAGAGTGAAATCATCAAAATGTTCTACCTACACACAATGGAGAATATCCTTTATGAAAAAATGAAAAAGAAACAATCATATATATATTCATTAAGTTGCCATGTGGCAGGTCAAGATTGGCCAGGAGGATGCCACATGAAATGCAAGTATTGGCCCCCTGGATATATAAGTGATGAATAACCAGCTATAGAAAAATGAATATTGATGATATGATCTGTTAATAATAGTTCACAGAACAAAACGAACATGAAGCACAAGCGAGAGAAGGCAAAGTTTCCACTGAAAAGAGTTTGTACCCGAACTTGTTTGCAGCCTATATATTTGTATGTATCAGAATATGTATATGTATGCAAATATGCCAAAACATGCAATAAAAACCAGTAAAAGTACATGCAAAAGGAGCAGATGAATGAGAAAAACAATGGGAAGATACAGTTCACTATATACAAAAACCAAAGCATGAAGCCCATAAATGAGCAAAACAATTGGAAGATGGATTCGTTATGTCTAGAATATTTTTAAGTCAGCACGATCTGCTGAGTGTTCCCTTCCTACCCTTCCACATTATCAACATTCAGGATGTCACTTACAGGCACAAGTTTAAAGGCTTCCACAACTAGTTGACCAAAATGGGGATCCCAAATTGCATGAGCAATATGTTTATGCTACTGAACTCATAACTGTGCCTACATGCCTCTCCAAGGTGTTCATAAGATGTAATTTACAAAGGAGGTTAAGTTATGACCAACAGGTATGCTTGGGAATTGGCTTAAGTGGTTTCAAATACAAACTAATAGAAAAACTAAATGAAAAGTCATTTAGGAGTATCCCAAAGAATTGTAGGAGCACATTCTCAAGGGTCCAACTCAATGTACTCTGATAAGCAACCACGCTGATGCTCATCAGTAACTTTAATTAACCACTTATACCCATATCCCCTTCCCGTAACAATAGCGTATAATTTACTTGGTTAACTTATTCTATTTATATTGAAAGAATTCTCTAATCAAACACTTTCCAGTTAAAGCGGTTTTCTTTTGTTTTAAATAAATATTCCACCAATATGTCATCTATCTCAGCCACAGCTAAATTCATGTTCTAACCAAACGCAAATTCAAAACCTGACCCTGAAGTGCCTCCTAAGGGTAGGTTCAGGTGAGATGTACTAACACTACTACCACAAAGGATGAGAATAAAGGTGATGTAAGTATACCTCCTCTACATCAACTCCTCCTAACCAGGGTAAGTGTAGGTCAGATGCACGAAAATTACTACCACGAAGGATGAGAATAAGGGTGATATAAGTATACCTCCTCTACATCAGCTTCATTTTCTGTACCATCATGATCCATCATCCTCTGGGAAGTTATGCAGTCTGCACATTAATAATTGGGACAGCTTCATTTTCTTTTGTTCCTCTTATAATGGGAACTCTTTTTTTTTTGGGGGGGGGGGGGGGCGCTTAATTCATTAAAATACATGGCATTAACATCAAATATTAACTCCAAATCAAGAAAAGTCTAAAAATATCAAGATGGACTGTTCTAGAACAAGCAGAGCCATTGCCTCGAGGAGGCT
Source organism: Selenicereus undatus (assembly GCA_017589665.1). Lineage (NCBI taxonomy): Eukaryota > Viridiplantae > Streptophyta > Magnoliopsida > Caryophyllales > Cactaceae > Selenicereus > Selenicereus undatus. The sequence continues at coordinate 70,351,274 of JACYFF010031955.1, forward strand.
ACGAGGATCATGGGTACCCAATCTTAGGACAACTAGATGAAATGACATTTTCGACCCAAATGAGAATGGTGATGCACCTAAACAAAGAAAGCTATTAGATGTTGATCTCCAATTCTTGTGACCTATTCGTCTAAGCTACCATATTCGCCGACTTCGGGACGGGCAATCGGAGTCTTCAATCTTGAGAATCAATTCAGTATTTGGCAAATTCCAAAAGGGCATGGTCCATAATTGGAAGCCACAGTAGGAAAAACAAGAAGACGATGAGGAGAGAGACTAACCTGTGTAGCAATGACGAAGCACGGTTCAATGGTCAACAAGCAACGACCCAAGCAACCGTCGAAGAGACGCAAAGGCCGAGGGAGAGCGTGGACGCTGAGGGCTACGGTAAATTATTCTAGAGGAGATAATTTTGGATGCATTTGGAGAGAAATAAATCAGAGTTTTTGATGCAGTTCAAAGTTGAAACTCTTCTTGAGAAATTAAAAAATAATTTCATCAAGATATTTTTTTTTTTTGGAATAATGAGAAGATTTACTCATCTTCTTATAGACCTTATTCTTTTTGTGGGTATATTATAGGTGTAAAATAGAAGAAGTGGAAAAAAATAGATGGGAGTGAGTAGGAATAGGAAGAAATGGGTGAGAATAGGTAAGAATAGTTTGTTAGATGTGAGAATGGAAAGGAATGGAAATGAGTTGGAATATTGATATTAGTAATGTTAACAATTTATGCAACATAATAATACTCATTAATAATAACTAATAATAATATTAATAATTAATCATAATAGTTAATTATTATTAATCATTAAAAATAATAACTACAATAATAATTTTTATTAATATCAACAACAATAATGATAATCATTAATATTAATATTATTATTTATTATTTATTATTATTAATTATTAATATTAATAGTAATAATTATTATTATAATAACAATTATTATTAATGAATATTAGTAATAATTACAACAATAACTACCATTGAAATTAATAATAAGAATTATTATTACTATAAATAATAATAACTAATATTAATATTAATAAAAATAAAAATTACTAATTACTAATATTAATAATTATAATTATAATAAAATTAATCATTAATAATATTAAGACAATAATTATTATAACTATTATTAATAATAACAATCAATATTAATAATTAATAATTATTAATTAAATAATCATAACAATAATTATTATTATAAAAATAATTACTATTAATCCTTTTAACAATTAATACTAATAAATATTAATAAAAATGACAATTAATAATTTTAATAATAATAATAATTTTTAATAGTATTAATAATAATTAATAAAAATAACCACTAATACTGATAACTATTTTTTAATAATTAATTAATGATAAAACTAACTAATCATACTAATAATAATTAATCATAATAATTAATTATTAATAATAATTAATTAATAATAAAGATAGTAATCAATCATAATAATAATAATTAATATTAATAATAATAATTAACAATAATAATTCCAATGATAATAGTTATTGATATTAATAATAAAAATTATAATAAAAATAGGTGGAAGTAAGAAAGATTGTATTTATTTTAAATAGTGAAAAGGAGTGGGTAGGAATGGAAAAAAGTCGAAATGAGTGAGCAAGAGTGAGCAGGAGTTGGAATGAGTAGGGTGAGTTGATTTACCCACAAAGAGAACAAAGCCTTAATGTAGTAAAATGTATATTTTAAATGTATATGGTCTTTTGTAGAATGCTAGTTAGGCATCTATTATTTTAAAATCCATTTATAATATTACTTTTTCCTTATCAAAAAGTATATTATATATATAACCGTTGTACTAGGGCCCTACTCTTTTTCGTATTTGCAGTTAGTTGTAAGTTGTAAGAAGATGTAAAAGTATGTAGAAATTACAAAAAGTTATAAAAAGTTATAAGGATCGATGTAAACAGCTGTTAAATTCATCAAAAAATTGAATGCTTAATTTTCGATCTGTATGCATAATTGTTGTTGTCTACGTCTTTACCAATGTAATTAGTGAAATGTACATGGTCATTAGAATGTACATTATCACTAAAATTATATATAGATTTTTATATTGAGAGTATATAAAAATGTACATTATGACTAAAATTTTTATATATTTACAAATATTATATAAATCATAATTTATATAGAATTTTATATCGATAGTATATAAAAAATATACATAAAAAATTCTATAAAATGATAAAAACAAATGAGAAACAAAATATTATAAAAATCAATACATGATCATAAATTAAGCATTATCACAAAGAAGCACCCAAAAAAAATATGTTGGCCAAATAATGTGGATTTAAGAAGATGCAATGAGATATAAAAAGAAGCAAAAAGGTGTAAAAATTTGTTAAGAATTGTAATAAGATGCAAAAAGGTATAATAAATTGTAAGAAGTAGTAAGAAGTTATAAATTATAAGTTTATCGGAGGACCCATGCCTAAATAGGACTACTAGTTAAAATAAAATACCGTACTTGGCATGGTTAGTGCAATTTTTCAATTTAAAAGCATAAATAAATATATTATTTTATATAGAGTATTTTTTTATAGTCTCAATATTAATGAGCATCAATATGATCTGGCAAAATAGAAAAATAAGGTTCGCTTTAAAAACAATTATGTTCACATTAGATATTTTCATCATGGACATTGCAGTCTAAAAAAAGATAATTACAAAAGATCATAAGATTAGACAAACAAATGAACCATAAAGGTAGATTAGATGATGCAACAATATCGGAAAATATCAATAATTTGCCAATAGGGTATGACATAAACATTAGTGCGAACATCGTAAAGTACATTAAGTTCAATATTTGATCTCCTCTTTTCTTCATATGCATATATAATTAAGAAATAGTTAAAAACAACAAGAATAATTTTAAAATAAATTACCAAACTACAATAATATAAAATTGGCAAAATTTTATAAATTGTACTATTGAGGCCATCTTTTTATGAAGTAGTTTATCCAATTTTGCGTCCATTTTTTTGGGCTTCAATATCAAATTTAGGTCTACATAATACTGATTATAAGTCATGCAACTTCCAACAAATGGGTGAAATTACAAAATAGGCATCTATTGTAGATGCTCGCATACACCTAAATTAGAAATTCATGCATGCATTGATCTTGACACAATCTGCAATTTGAAGTTAAAAAAAAAGCATATTATGTTCTCTCTTTATCTGTAATTTTTTTCTTGAGTTTTCTCCTTCTAGTTAAGTTATGTGAGTATATTGTTGTATAATAGTACTCAACTATAATAGGCATATGATTGTCTTAGAAAACAAAAGCGAGCTTTTTTTTTATAAACGAAGTAACGAAAAGTACATGTAACTTATTGGATATTAGGATACGATAAATATACTATTCTTTAATTCATGCATGCATAAGCATGACTATGCCAGCAACCCCATGCGTCATCTTTTTATCAAAAATTGGTTGAATGCCATTTATTTTACTATGCAATGAATTTTATAATTTTGATTAAAAGAATGTAATTTGGATGCATGCATACAATTTATCTTACAAAATAAATTTTACTCATTTAATTTAAAAAATACATACCAAATATCAGCCAATAGGATTATGATAATTGCATTTTTTGGTAGCACAAGAACCACTGAATGGAGAGATTTTCATCTCATTGCCAACTTATGGAAGAAAAGTGCATCCAAGCACCCAAACAATTCAATTATTTAACTTTTATATATTATATTGGATATTATATTGGATATGTTATTTACAAGTTAGCAATAAGACACAAATCAATAAGTCAAGTGAAATTGGTAATGTGGATTTTAATATCAGGCGTTGGATATTATTTGTTAATTGTAGATTATTAATATCTAATGCCCTAATGTAAGAAATATCAGAACCCGAAAACCTTTTTAATTAGCTTATCAAGTGAAATTGGTAATGTGGATTATTGGCTATTGTGTGACACTTGAGGTCTCTCTGTGCTTTTAACAAGTTCCTATCCTACTTTTTGTAGAAGTTGTGAAATTATGCCCCCACCCTTTCATATTACATTCTTTTATTTCTTGTTTTCTTGAAATTGTTCACTTGTTCTTTCTTTTATTATTTAAGAGGGTTTTTTTGGATAGATAATTTAAATTTTGAGAAGTTTGAACACCAATAATCCGACCTTTAGAAATTACTCCAAATTCGACCTAGCAAATGTGTATGCATGTATACATATACATATATATGTATGTATATATAGATATACATATATATGTATGTATATACACATATAAATATACATGCAGGTCTCTCTCTCTCTCTCTCTCCCTCTCTATATCTGTGTGTGTGTGTGTGTATATATATATATACATATATATATATATATATATATATATATATATATATATATATATATA
>JACYFF010031955.1:70355711-70367036 GCA_017589665.1 Selenicereus undatus
ATATATATATATATATATATATATATATATATATATATATATATATATATATGCTTTGATATTGTAAGGACCACAATCTGAAACATCTGGTGCGGTCCCCTGCTAATGGTTAAACCTACTTACTAGGTGCTCATATTTAAATCTAATATTTTTGTGTGTGAAGAAGACCGAATTACAGCTAGACTGCAGCCTTAGCCTAGAGAACCAAGTCTCCACCCTAATTCGAGGACCCAACCAGGTCCCTAGGCCAAAGTCAAGTATAGTACTCCTAAGTAGATGCTGGTAGTAATGCCTGCCTGACCCAAGAATATGGGCAATAGGCCTAATCTAGGAATCTTATTTCTCGGCCAGAACTAAGCCAAGATTTGGTCCAAATAGTGTTACTATCAAGATCTCGAACTAGTTTGCGCAATTCACAAAGATAAAATAAAAGAAAATAAATGAGAAGTAAGAAAAGTGATGAACTTTAATTAATGGAGTCACCAGTAAATTTTAGGAAAGCTTACAAACCAAATCCACTCTCTAAAATGAGCAATAATCGAAGGGACACCGAATGGACACCGAAGAGACAATAGGTTCATGTGAACAACAAACAAAAGGAACATCGAAAGGGACAATAAGCTCATTTCAAAGAGGTTTTCAAAAGACCCATGAATAATCCCTAGTGTGGGGACCATCTCACTCCATAGGTTCAAACAGAGGATCGAGATTCAAGGGCAAAGGTATGATGTCGTAATGGAATGCATCACGATACCACTGTATTCATCAACAACTACTAACCAATAAAACTAACACTACTAAAAGTTAAAAATAACGACGAAATATAACGACAGAATAATTTAACGACGAACGTAGTGACGGAAATGGCGACAGAAGATTAGCATCACAAAAAAAGTCAAATTATGCGATAAACTGGGCGACGGACATATAATTCCGTCGCCAAAATTCAGCTTTGGCGACGAAATTTCCGTTGCCTATATAAAAAAATTTTTATATAGGCGACGGAAATTCCGTTGCCAAGCCTAGAAAAAATTTAAAATTCAAATCTTTTTGGGTTGGTGACGGAATATCCGTCGCCGCCCAATTTAAGTGAACCAGCACTCGGTTCTAGCCTCACTTACTCGACGCGATTCCAAATAGAGAGAGAGAGGCGAATGCAACAGCGCCACCCCCCTGCCAGCCGCGCCGTCCGCCGCCGTTGCCAGCCTTCCCCCACTGCCGGTAGTAGCCGCCGACCCTCTCTAGCCCATCTTGTCGGTTGTTTTCAACATATCTGAGGTGAGTTCTTCAACTAAATTAGCTGTAATTTCTACAAATTTTTGTATTAGATTGTTAGAATTTCATAGTTAGTTCATATTTATGTTGAAATGTGGTATTTGTGTGAGGTTATTGCTCTAATTTGGTTCAAGATTTGCGTAAATGCGATTTAGGGTTTAGGTTTGGTAGTTTGAAGTCAAAATTTGATATGGTGGTGGAATGAAATGTTTTAATTGATAATGTTGTTGAAATGTGGTACTTGTGTGAGGTTATTGCTCTAATTCGTTACAAGAATTTGGTAAATGCGATTCAGGGTTGAGGTTTGGTAGTTTGAAGTTGAAATTTCATATGTTGATGGAATGAAATGTTTTAATTGATAATGTTGTTGAAATATGGTATTTGTGTGAGGTTATTGCTCTAATTTGGTTAGAGATATTGCTCAATACAATTTAGGGTTTAGGTTTGGTGATGTGAACTTGAAAGTTGATATGTTGGTGGAATGAGATGCTTTACTTTATAATTTTGTTCAAATGTGATGTTCGTATGAAGTTGTTCCTCTTATTTGTCTGAAAATTTCGCCCAATGTAATGTACACTTAGATTCGGTAATTTTAAGTTGAAATTTGATATGTTGGTAGAACAAAGTGGTCAACTTTGTATGAACTATTAGTTTTGTGAAATTCGTCAGAATATAAGTATATTTGAAGAAATTTGTAAGTTTTTTTTTTGTGCATGTAGAAATTTATAAGTAAACATGTATAATATATAATTGAGTAGTTTATGTAATTATTATAATTTAAATTGAAATTAATTCTTACCAAATACCTTATGTGGTTATTGTTATTTGAGCAGAATATGAATGGTCCTCCACATCGTAAGTGAATGTCTAATAGATTACTGCCTGATTATAGTGGTTATATGCAAGAATTTCTAGATGGAGTAAACTAATTCGATCAATTTACACGTAGACAGACAGAGTTTTTGAATGGGGGAAAATAAAAATGTCCTTGTGCGAAATGCAGAAATAGGGTGTACTTGACACCCGATGAGGTGAAGATGCACCTTATGTATAAGGGTTTTGTGCAAGGGTATTGGTTTTGGATAAGTCATGGGAAAATAGAATCTCAGCAATATGATTCTGGGTATTCAAATAGTAAAATTCCCGAAGCTAGAGGTTCAAGCCATATTAATGATGACTACTATGAATCATACGTAGATCGAATCAAGGAAATGGTTGATGATGTTGTAATAACAAATCAAAATGTAAGGGAAGAGGGGTCAAACACTTGCCGAAAACCATTTTATAATATAGTTCAAGCTGCCCAACAACCTTTATATGATGGTTGTTCCACCCATAGTGAGCTCTCTGCTGCGGTGAGACTGTTGAGTATCAAATCTGATTATAGCATGTCACAAAATTGTTTCAATGAAATTGTTCAATTATTGAAGGAGATGTGTCCACTTAACAACCGCGTGCCAAACAACTATGGGCAAACGAAAAAGGTTGTTAAAGATCTCGGCAACAATGTGGTCCAAATTGATTGTTGCCAGAAAGGTTGCAAGCTATTTTACAAGGATGACGCAAACCTGGATGCGTGCAAGTTTTGTGGTCATGGAAGAGGAAAAGGTCACAACAAAGGAATTAGAATCCATTGCCATACTCAATGATGCATTACTTGCCGTTAAAACCTCGACTGTAGAGGTTGTATGGATCAGAAGTACTGCAGAGCACATGAGATGACATTATGAACATCGGCGTGAGGACGATATTTTATGTCATCCATCAGATGTGGCAGCATCGAAACATTTTGATACCAAGTACCCTGAATTTGCTGCAGAGCATCGGAATGTGAGGCTTGGCTTATGTGCTGATGGATTTAATCCTTATACTTTGTCTTCAAGATCATACTCCATTTGGACAGTGGTATTTACACCTTATTACCTCCCCCCTGAAATGTGTATGACCACACCATTTATGTTCTTAACTTGTGTAATCCTCGGCCCCAAAAATCCCAAGAACAAGATAGACCTATATTTACAACCTCTTGTTGATGAGTTGAAAGAGTTGTGGGAAGTTGGAGTTGAGACTTACGACATTTCTACGGGGCATACATTTTAGATGAAAGCTGCACTTATGTAGACCATCAATGATTTTCCCGCATATGGAATGTTATCTGGGTGGTGTACTAATGGCCAATTGGCATGTCTTGTACGTATGAAACAGTAAAAGGGTTTGAGATTGAGAAATAGAGGTAAATTATCATGGTTCGATTGTCATCGGTGTTTTCTGCCAAGGGATCATGCGTTCAGAAGAAATAGAACAAAATTTAGGAAATGCAAAATTATTACAGGAGGTGCTCCTCGCCGACTATTTGGGGAAGAACTTCATATCAAGGTGGAATATTACCCAATGGTAGCTACAAATGGTGACTTTGTCATACCAGGATTTAAGGAGAATGAGCACAACTAGACGAAGAAGACCATATTCTGGGAGTTGCCTTATTGGCAGCACCAATTGCTCCGGCATAATTTGGATGTGATGCACATTGAAAAGAACTTCGAAAATATTATTAACACTATTATGGATGTCCATGGAAAAACAAAGGACAATGCCAAATCAAGAATGGATGTTGCAGAAGTATGTGATCGACCAAAATTACATATACATCCAGGCCCAAGTGGTAAGCCAGTTAAACCAAAAGCGAAGTTCGTACTTCCCGTGAATAAATGAAGAGAGTTGTGTGAATGGGTAAAGGAGCTTCAAATGTCTGATGGATATTGCTCTAATTTGAGGAATATCATGGTCCTTAATGAGGCAAAGTTCAACAACATGAAAAGTTATGATTGTCATGTGTTCATGGAGACTCTTTTACCCATTGCATTTGGTGCACTCCCAGATGATGTCTTGAAACCTCTTATTGAGATAAGCCACTTCTTTAAGAACTTATGCTCAACAACATTGCGAAAGGATATGCTTCAGGAAATGCATCGCAACATTGTCATCACTTTGTGTAAGTTGGAGACCATTTTTCCTCCTGGCTTTTTCAATGTAATGGAGCACCTGCCAGTGCATTTGGCAGAAGAGACTCAACTTGGTGGTCCAGTACAATACCGATGGATGTACGCATTTGAGAGGTAAAGTATACTGTAATCGATGAAACCTCATCTCAATTCTTATATGTGGAATCATTTACAAGTGAATGCAATTGTGAATTTGCTATGTTCCTTGGCCGGTTGAAGAAAAAGATAAAGCAACAAGCGTGTCCTGAAGGTTCAATCACAGAAGCATACCTAGAAGCTGAAAGGACATTTTTTGCCTCCTATTACTTCAGCTCTAATGTGCCCTCCATGCGCACTAGATGCAGGAGAAATGAGGATGGTGATGACCATATTAATCATTTTTCAACTCTGTCTGTGTTTGAACCGCAAGGGACCGCTATTGGTAGGGAAATATCAAAGTATCTCACTGATGCCGAATATATTGTTGCCCATCTTCACGTGCTGTTAAATTGTGATGAAGTAAAACCTCATATAGGGTGAGTGGTATCTTAACTTACAATTGAGTTTATCATTGAGAGCGCAAGTATATTAATAGGCTTCATAAAATGTGACAAAATTTTCACAGAACAAGTCAGAACTGCCCGTCCCAATGTTTGCAACATTTATGTTAACACCATCATCGAAACTCATTTTGCAGATTGGTTTAGTAAGACTGTAAGTATTACAACTCATTTATTCATAATTTTAACATAACAGTTACTTATCTGCATTTTATTAACTAAAACAACATGGTATGTCACCTTAGGTGCATTACATTCAACTATTCGAGACCGACAAACGTTGCTACTTGACACAATTGGTTGCAAAGCCAAATTGGTATGTGTCGACGTGGACGACATATAGAGTAAATGGATTCAAATTCCACACAGAAGCTCGCAGCGTCAGGAAGAGAACATATAATTGTGGTGTTGGTGTTTGTGGTACGAGGGAAGGCGATATTGAAAATGATTATTATGGTGTACTAAATGATATTGTCCAAATTGAGTATGTAGGCGAACCACTTAAACGATGTGTGTTGTTTAGTTGTGAGTGGTTCGATCCCACACTGAATCATGGGACACGATCTCATAAACTAGCTAAACTTATTGAGGTCCACCGTACAAGGAGGTACAAAAAGTACGACCCATTTATCTTCCCAAACACCGCATCACAAGTATACTTCATGCCACATGCAGATCGCTCAAGGGAAAGGGCCAATTGACTTGTTGTCATACTAACCAAACCAAGGGCGAGAGTGGAAAAGCAGTATACTCTACCTACTACCTACCAACAAACGGACATGACGACAATCGTTGAACCTGTGAATGACGTCATTCATATATCATTAGTGGATGAAAGTGCACCGCCGGAAGTGGTTAATGATGAAATGGGGTTTTCATTCATTCAGGATAATGACGAGATAGATGAGGTAGAGAATGATGAGGGTGATGAAGAGGGTGAGTGGGATGACGGTAATGAAACAGATGAAGCAGAAGAAAATTTGCATTTGTATGATGATGATGACGATGACGATGATGATGACAATGATGATGATGATGCAGATGATTGAGTGCTTATGAATTCTTATGTATTTTAGTACTTTGTATGTCAAAGTATTGGTTGTGACTTTACTTTTATTGTATGAATGGATTTTGTAAAATTTGTGTCACCTACGTACCTATTATGATGTCTACGTAAACCTTTCATATGTGCAATTATTATATATTTGTACTTGCATTTATTGTCACCTATTTTAGGTATGGATGCCAGTTCTCGTCAAGGGAAGTCCTCCACTCGAGGTAGAGGACAAGGGCGTAGGAGCTCTGCCGTAGATTCGATCGCCATGGATATTGATCCATCTTCCCCTCAAGTACCTCATACCCTATTTCACCCAGGAGCCACAATGGCTACTTACATACCAAGTATTTCAGGACCAATGCCTCCCCCATTTGGGGCTTTCCATCATTAGACTTCATACATTCCCAACCAAAGCACCATGTACGGCCAATTTGCCTACAACATTCCTCAAAACCCTCCTTTTGTGAACACTGTGCAGCCAACTCCCCAACCTATTGACCCTAACACAAACCAGTCCCACAACAACATTGCAACTAGTAAAAGTGAAGCACAATCTAGTCATGGGAGTACTCGAACAAATACTTGGATTGAGCCAGATGGTAACGGGTTAAGTCTTCAATTGTTATATGTTATGAACTATTACATGAATTTTGCATCACACGTAATCAATTTGATGTGTTATGTTCAATTAGGTTTCTCCCCAATGATGGTGATGTTAGTAGGATTTCGCTCATATTTTAAAGCAAATATGACAGAGCTTGGCCTACTTGGGGTAAAGTGCCCAAACCAGTACAAGATTTGTGATTTGGAGAGTTCAAGGTAACTGTAGTGACTACATATTAACAGCTTGTGTGAACATCATGAATTATTATTGTATTGTTTGATGTGTTTGTTGTTTTCATAATTGCAGAAGTGGTTTACTTGGGATTCGGTTCATGAGGATCGTATAAAAAGGAATTTTGAAAATCGAGGCAATGCACACTTGAGAGACTTCCTTGGCATAGCAAGGAAGCATAAGAAGAAGCCTTTTTGGCTCAGTGATGCTCAATGGGAGGGACTCCAACAGCACTGGGGGAAGGAACATTATAAGAAATTGCGTGAAATGGCCCAGAAGAACCGACTCGGTACTCCAGAAAGTGGTGACCCATCTCTCCACACCTGTGGCTCTATTCCTATGCATGAGCATAGGCGGCGACGGTAAATGATTTTGCTATGTATTTCTTTAACTTCAATACTTTAGTTTGACTCATGGTTGACATCGTTCTTTCTGTCACGTATATAGAGGGAACAACTTGGGACGGAGTCCACGATTGTTGAATTATTCAGCCGTACTCACAAACTCCATGACAAAGAAGATGCCCCTTGGGTTGATAAGAAATCACAACAAGCATATGTAAACAATTAGCTATTTTCAATCTTTATTGGTAGTTTAACATAAACTTGTATACTTTACTTTCATTAATTGTAATATACATGATTTCTTGTGCATGTTGCGGTATTGTAGGAATCCTTTGAACGTGATTTTCAAGATGTTATCAACTCTTAAGGGACCGGGGATGACACTTCTCAAGATTCAAACCAGCCGCTTCCAAACCCAAATGAGTTGTGGGTGAAGAAGTACAAGAACACGAAGGGTCGTATTTATCGCATTGGCGATGAGGCTGTCGACAGTGGGAATCCAGTACTTCAGTCCCACTCAAAGAGTCGGTACAGTTTTCATATTAAAGTTTCAATGAACATGATTTTTCGATGAATTTACTTAATTGCAATACTAATGCGTACTTCGCTTAAATGCCTGTCAGCAAGTACCGGTTGTACACCATCGCAACAAGAGCTCAATGAATTAAGGGGTATAGTAACCAACTTGGGGGGTGAGCTAACTTCACAAGCTAAAAGCTACCGGTTACTTATGGAGAAATGTAAGCAACTAAAGGAATCCAACAAATCATTCACCCAAAGCAACCAACAACTGAGCCAATAAATGATGAGTATCGATCAGCGCCTCCCAGCTTTCTTTCAAATGCAACAAGCTTCTAGCTCGGGATCTCAGCCACCATTTACTCATCACTCGCAACATAATGAGGAAGAGGGTAAGGAAGAGGGTGAGGAAGAGGATGATCCTTACCTTGGTGATTGAGTTGGTTGCAGTTTTTCCTCTAGTTGGTGGCTCTCCTGCTTGGTTCTTTATGGAGTACATCTCTTGCTGCTTGCTTCCCCTCCCCTTGGTGCTTATTTCACTCCCCTCCCCTTGGTGCTTATTTCATTTTCCTCCCATTTGGCACTTGCTTCTCCCTCTTCTGCAAGCATATAACTTCACTTTCAATTACTAGCAGCTTCTGGTTTGTTTGAATTTGTGGTTTGTGATATGTAAAGACTTTGTTTGGAACTTGTGATTTGTGAATTGAAAACCCTTGGTTGGAAGTGTTGCATTGGATGTGATATTCCGCCTTTGTGTGGCTTGAAATTATTGAGAACGCTTCGAATGAAATCATATTCGAAGCCATTCGAGGTTGATTGAGTGCAAACATCTTGTAAAGTTCTTGCAGGGATAGAAATGTATGTGCTAAGGAATACGATAAAAAATAAGCGTTTTTATTTTAAAAAAATTAGAAACCTAGCGACGGAAAGGAAAATTTTTATTTTTTTAGCAGAAGGTGGCGATGGAAAATACAATCTGTCGCTATCAGTGACGAGATTTCCGTCATTAATTCCATCTCTGATGGCGACGGGTTTTGCATTCCGTCACCATACTGCCCCGCCAATTTTCCTTGCCAAAAAAGGGTATGTTGAAATTTCTGTCACTGAATTCGTCGCCAATTATGATGGAATTTGCAATTCCGTCGCTAGGTACTCAGCGACGATCGAAAATCCGACAACCGTTTTCTGTCGTCAATTTCGTCGTTGATAAACCTTATTCCTTCACTGATTTTGTCTTTATTTGATCTTTTTTTTTGTAGTGTAATTACAATTAGAGAAAACAAGCATGCAATATATTAGGATCAAGTAAATAATCGAAATTGAAAGTACAATGTCAGTCTAAAGGAATTCAATGAAATAATTCAAATCAATCACAGTGGGCAAGGACTAATTAAAGATCACATCTTTGGTAAACCTGAAATTAAATAAAATAAAGAGAAAGAAATTAAAGAGAAAAAGGGAAGACTTGAAAGATTGGCGCCCTCAGGTTACCTACTTGAGTGACTTAGATAATCCTGGGATCAAGAATATTGATCCTTAACTTGTGTGTTATAAGTTTTTCAGGAAATATTTGAAAAAGGTTGTATTTGAAAAATGTTTGGTTAGGTTCTCTGAACTTCTCAGTATTCTCTCAAAGTATTATATGATTTTGGTTGTGTCCTCTACAATTTTAATAGTATTTTCGGTCTGTTTCTCCCTATTTTAGTGTGTATCTCCCTTAGCTTTCTATGTTTCCTCTCCAATTTTCTAATTCACGGGTGTGTGTTAAGCCCTGTGGGGTAGCCCTCCTTCTATAGTACTTAAAGGGATAATACGAGTTGCTTTAGAGAAAGGAGACATAATCTAACTCTTAGTAGGCTTGATCTAAATGGAAACGCTTATAGGTAAAACTCAATCAGTTAGACACCATTTAAACATGGGAAAAGCCACAAGAACCCGAAGGAGTTCCTCGCTAAAGAAGCTAGCCAAGTTCCCAGCCAGTTCATCCCCAATGCACCAAGGTGTCCCCTCTCTTTTTTTGCCTACATTTTCTTTTAGACTTGAATTAAGGGAAAATCTGCTTAAACCCTAGTTACACAGGCTGAGATACAATTTTCATCATCGAGCATTTTATAAAAATCAAGACACCTTTTTTAGGTGGCTATAGTTAGCCCCTGCTTTGACCAAACCTCCACAAGGAGAAGGCCAAAGTAGATAGGATTTGTGCTTACCTACTTGGGCTATTCTTCTAAATTCGACCCTTCGCCAGTCTAGGTAACCTTTTGTTGGTCTAGCAGTTCCAGATTTTGACCTTTCGTCGATCTAGCGAACCTTTCGTCGATCTAATGTATTTTGAATTTGATTTTTCACCCATTTAGCGAATCTTGAACTTCAACCTTTCACCATTATAGTAGACCTTTCATCGATCTAACGGATTTGGAATTTGACCTTTTCCTATTCTAGTGGATTTTGAATTTAACCTTTAGCCTGTCTGGTGGACCTTTCGTCGGTCTAGCAGATCTCAAACTTCAACCTTTTGGCCGTCCAGCAGACTTTTTGCCGATCAAGAGGAACTTTCGCCAGTCTAGCAGATCCTCATCGATCTACCAGATCCTAGTGTTAGCCTTTCGCTTCGCTTATCTAGCGGAACTTTCGCGGGTCTTCGGGATTCTGAATTAGTGGTGTGAGAGCTTGAATACCTATATCCCAATCCTTGAGAATTTGGTGGTGTATGATCCTGAAGACCTATGACCAAATCCCTATGAACTTGATGGCGTGTGAACTTAAAGACCTATAGCCAGATCCTTGTGAACTTGGTGGCGTAGAAGCTTGAATACCTATATCTAGATCTTTGTGAACTTAGTGGCACAGAAGCTTGAAGACCTGCAGCCAGATCACTGTGAACTTACTGTGGGTGAGGTGCTGATATGTCTAACATCCTCAAGTTTGACCTTTTGTTGCTTAGATGTTGATATCATCTCCTTCTGATCAACGCCTACTAAATATTGAAATGTCTTGGACTTTAAGGCACCCTTTTATGCTAGGATAAAGAGGATCAAGTGTTCTCTATAGCTAGAACATTTTGAGCTTTGTTACCAAATAACCAGAAGTTGGATTGATGTCGTTTCTATGAGGATGTGGGTGAATTACCCATATAAGATTGATGATACTTGTGTAAGACTCGCTTTGATGATGGAGCCCCTACTTTGACAGGGTCCAATTAAAGCGAGGGTCAACGTATAGTTATTGATGCAGATTCACGGCTGACCAATTTTATGGCCTTCTTGTAAGGTTGTAGTTATGCTCGAATGCAAACTTCTTTCATCCAAGGTTCCCAAGTGATCTAGGTAGAAGACAGGCTAGTAAATAGGTTAAAGACCTATGTATAGATACAAGTGCACTTACTAATCTTAGTGAGACATTGCATGCATGATGACTGTGCACACTCAATTGTGGCGACTATGTAGATATGTGACGACCTAACCTTGTATGTATGTAGGTGAATGTCTCATACTATGTGTGGGGTTCATTGGATTAGGCCTGATTAGGATATAAACGATTGGTGGGTTAGCTATAGTGATGTTGTAATAGCACAACCCTAAAATTATTTAATTATGCTTATTTATTTAATTACTTCATGTTCATAATTTTTCTTCTCTGATTTCATTTATTCACTCAGGTGGAAAATTTTTATTTGAGCCCCCACTTGGTGTAACGCCCCAAATTAAACATGTTTCACTGCTTGTATTTTCCTTAATAAATCCCTTAATTATAA
>JACYFF010031955.1:70367436-70412436 GCA_017589665.1 Selenicereus undatus
ATCATGGTAATTAGCTAAACAAAAGGGATTAGGAACTTGTTGGGCTGAAATTGGGCTTAAATGAGCTCGGGTTGGAAAAAAAAGTCAAACCGCGTGCGATAATTAAATTTATTTTTCCGAAGCTTGAAATTAAATATGATGTCATGAAAAATAATTTAATCGTTTAAATCATAATTTTCGAGGCCTAATATCAATTTCTCCGAAAAATTATTTTTGGTAAATGAAACTCGAATTGCAAAGTGGGGCCCGACATAAATTTTCCCAACTGTGATGATGCAGTAAGAATGAGATAAATAAATGTAAAAAATGAATAACATGGCTTAATTAAATAAATAAATAAGCTTTAGGGTCGGGGTATTACACTTGGCAATTCGGATTTTAATGGGTTATTTAATTGATTAACGAAAACTTTGGAAGAGTTGATAGTAGGCCCTAACAAGTTTAACCTAAGTAATTTATTTTTTTTTCCATAACATTACAAAGCTTTAATTTTTAGTTTCGTAAAAACATTATCGTTACAAAGCGTTCTATTCCTGAACCTAATTTATTTAGCCCGTTTTGAAGCCCAACAAGTTTGCCTATTAATCTAACTAATTACCATGGTTAATTTAACCATGGTTAGTATAAAAAGGTCGCTTTTCTAGTTAAAAACTCAACCAAGCCATTAGATAAGTCAAACAAATACAACTTAACTCACAAACTCCATTTTCTCTCTCCTCTCTCTCTCTCTAAACGTCTAGCAGCTCCAGCCACTATTAGTAGTGGTTTCTGGCCAGTTTTCGGCCAACCCTGATGGCATCTGATCCCCCCAACATCCTAGTACCACTAGCCACCATCCTCCTTCTTCAAAACCGCTAAACATCACCTCTATCTCTACTTATCTTCAAGCAAAGTGAGTAATCTTGATCTTGATCTTGTTGGATTTGATTTTTATCTTAGTTTTGATTCTTGTTTTGATGTTTTTGACTGTTGATAATGATGTTTTGAAAAGAAATAAGAGTTATTTTGATGTTGATCATGGTGGTGTTGAGGTTGGATCATGCTAGGTTAGGGTTAATCTTTGATCATGCAAGCTTAATGTTAAAGTGTTGGATTTTGATTGTTTTATCTTTGATTTGGTCATCTTCTAATCTATTGGTGTTTATGATAATGTTTTTGGTGATTTTAAATGAGTTAGAGTGAGTCCAAGTTGGCCATAAATTAGGGGTTTGGCAAATAATGCATGGTTTGGATTAATCTAGCTTTAAACTTGGTTTATGTTTGTCTTTGATTGAAAAATGATCTCTATTGGATATGATTATGAAGTGAATTTGAGTGTGCTGATTTTGTATGCTGTTGGGATGGAACAAAGCTTGTTTATATGCCTTTAAGGAATGGTTTAAGTTGAGGATTTGTGTAAAAAAGAGAGGAAAAAGCCAAAACAGTGAGGGTTGAAAATTTCACAAAAATAGGACAGGGTTCACGATTAAACTGGTAGTGATTGACCTATTGGAAAACTATGATTTTGGTGGGTAGATATTTTAGTGTGTTAGCTTTCAAATTCCTTTTGAATCGCCTTAATCCTAGGTGTGTGGAAAAAGCTATGGTCGTTTTACCAAAACTGCACAGAATAGACCAAAACTGACATGCTTGTGTTCTAGCATCATTTTGGGAATTCTATTGTGGGACTTAAGCTTGGTGTTCAAAATGAAATATTTTTGAGATTTCCTAAGCTTTCTGTATTGGGGTTTTAAGTCTCAATCAGAGGCCATCTGATTAATTTATAAGTCATTCTTTTTAAACCTCCTTTATGCTTCTACTTTTGTTTTACTAAATTATTGGTTGTGAAATAAATATTTTTTCTAACTGTATGTTGCTACAATGATAATTTTGTATAGAATCAGGGCCTAATATATCATTCCTTCCACTTTTGTGCATAATATTATTCAGTGAGCTTACATTTAAAAATTCCAGGTATGTTCATTGTCTGTATCTTTTGAAATCAACATGTATTTATCAAAATTACAATGTTTTGGTAAGTACTTCAATGAATCAGTTTAACCAGTGATTTATCACATAATTAGTGACCCCATTAGCTATCAGTTACAGGGCATAGTCCTTCAGTTACCCGCGTGGCTTCAGGCCAAGTCCCAATCGGCTTGGCAGGTGTACACCTATCTTTAGATCGTAACAATTACCAGGGGTTCACTATCAGATAATAATTGATAGCGCAATGTCATATTTATCTTATTCCCTGTGTTTAAAAATGAATTGCAATATGGGCCCAGCTAGTTTCTTTACCATGAATGTTTAACAATACAGGAATGCATGTCCTGAGCTTCGGCTCACAGTTTGAAATGTTTTCATGTTTTGTTTTAGGAAAATGTTCGGTGAATCGCCCTCAGGCGGGTTGGACGGCTGAAGATGATAAGTGCTAGGAAGTATGTATGAAATAGTAGTGTATTATCGTTGAGATGTTATAACATCGTATTGTGGAATATATTTTGGTGTTGAGACTGTATATTTTATCAGAATTTTATATTTTGATGTAATCCTTTACATGTTTGTATGGTTTTGATGTTAGAACAATTTCTATATTTATCGAAATGGTTTGATAGGTTGCGATGGTGTGAATGCCTTTGATGGTAAACATTGATTATTATGGCTCAACTTATCATGCACAAGTAAAGCCTTGTCCTTGATTGGATGGCGGTAACGCCTAATCACTTGGGTTATAATTTCTAATTGAGAAAACAGTGATTGATGTACATTTGTGGGTTAAGGATTTGCTATCAGAGCCATGTTGAGATTTTCGTTGTGGAATGTGGCGTTAGAAAGAAAAGGGTGAGAATGGTTAGTAGTGAGGGCCTTTGTGTACTGCTAGAATGATATTAGGATTATAGTAATGATAGTGAAAATACAGGTTGCTTACATTTGCATGTTTCTTAATTATGGTTATGTATGCTTCTCATATATGTCTTTTCATTGTTAGATGGACCCTTATGCTATTAACTTGATGTTGGGTGCATCTATGGCTGCTCACATTACATTGTTGCATGCTAGTATAGAGGTCCATGCACAGGACCCTTTCTCTGAGTTTCACAGTGTTATGGTCCGTGGACATAGATTGCTGTGGTCCTTACCCGTAGTTCATCCGTGGGTGGAGTTTAGGCTTCGTTGTCATCACTATATGGTAACAGGGAGCCCAGGTTGGGACGAGCCTAGGTTTCAGGCCCAGGGGGCTTGGACTGTTATCGCTACAGAGTTATTATTGAGGGAAGAATTTGATCAGAGGGGGATCACCATGGAGACTTTACAGCATGTCTTTTCGTTACATCAGGCACATCCCCCGCCTGCAACCCCAGCACCAGCACAAGGACCACCTTCCCCGCCTGCACCAGGTACCTCACTGATGTCTAACAGTCCTGGGGAGGCTCATATGGTGATAGACCTCTCAGATACACCAGAGATAGTGGTGGTTAATTCTGAGGACGAGGGCCATCAGGAGGAGGAGGATGATCCCAAGGAGGACCAGGACATTGATGAGGTTGTCGTAGAGCAGTAGTGGGATCAGGAGATTGACAAGTTGATAGTGGAGCTGTACGATGAGCAAGAGCAACATGTTGAGCAGGAGGTTGATAATGCTGAGTTAGAGACATCTACTAGCAGCTTCGATTCAGGTGAAGAGCCTGATGATGAGTCTGACTCGGATTACGATCCATCTAGGGATCGTTAGGTGGGTCTAGGGGTTAGTGTTAGTAGTGTTCTTTTGAGCCCTGTTTGTTTATAGTATGGTCGGTTGGGATGAATGTATTTTGTGTAGGATATGACATTGTATATAGTCAGTTAGATCCTCTCCGACTATCATGACATGTTCTGTATCTCTTTTTGGTCATCTGACAAACCTAGTATCTTAGGGCTGGTTAGTATTTGGGGTTGAGTTAGGAGTTAAAACTGACTTTGCCTGGACAGTTAGATGTAGTATGTTTTGCTGATCATGTATATAAACAGGCAGTTATATATGTAAATAAACAGTTATGAAATGATATAATGAAGCTTTGGGTTTGTTTTCAATAATCTTTGAGTTATATTAAATGTGTTTGTTGGGCGTGCTTATCTTATAAGTTTGAGTATTCCAGTGATTGAATTGTTTCGTTTCATGTATAATCAGAATGTCCGAATTAGTGCACAACAATGAAGAGCTTCATATAGAGGAAGTCTCGGATCATGGTCATGGATCAGGTGATCAAGTCTCCCATCATGTGCCACCAAATTTTGGCCAAATGCCACCGATTCCTTCTGAGTTACCTAACAATATTGGGGACCCAAATTACTGGCCGACCTTAATAGCTGAATTGAGGAAGCGGATTCCCTAGGTACCTACTGAAGCCCCTCCTCAAGAGGATAAATTAGCGGATAGGGTAGCACGATGCAACCCTAAAGTTTATGATGGATCTTATGATCCAGTAGTATTGGAGGGATGGATAAGAGGAATGGAGAAAATCTTTACAGTGGTAAAGGTGCTAGAAGGAAAGAAAGTAAACATTGAGATGTATTATTTGACCGATGAAGCTGACATTTGGTGGAATACTGTTAAGGATAAGCTCGTAGTGCCTGAATTTACCTTGAACAAATTCCTGAGTGAGTTAAGGGCAAAATTCTACCCAGTTGTGGTCCAAAGGCAAAAGGAGAAAGAATTATGGAGCTGAAGATGAGTGGCACCATGACTGTGATGCAGTACACCAGTAAGTTCACAGAATTATCTAGGTTTGTTCATGAGTTTGTAACATCTGAAAGGTTGAAAATGAGGAGGTTTGAAGAGGGTTTGGCCTTATATATTCGGAATCAGTTAGATAGACAACCAATTTTGACTTACCAAGAAGTATATGAGCGAGCGGCTAAAGTGGAACGAGTGAAGACGGAGTTGAGAGTACTAAATCCAATCAACCAAAAGAGAAAGAGGTTTGAGCAAGGAACTCCGAGTGAGAGTGTGAACCAGAACCAGAAGAAACCTGCTCCTGTTCCCCCCAAGAGCCATCATGCGGGCTCGACAGCACCTTGTGCGAAATGTGGCAGAACAAATCACATAAACCCTGAATGCCAAGTAGGAACTAATAAGTCTATGTGGTGTGGAAGCCCTAAACACCTGATTGCTGCATGCCTCTGAAGGATGAAGGCTGTAGACAAAGGGGCAGCAAAACCCTTGGCCCCACCTCGCCAAGGGGCCCCACCACCAAGGCCTGCAGCTGTTGGACGGGCGTATGTAATGAGTAAGAAGGAAGCTGCCACCTCTGGTATAGTAGTCACTAGAACTCTCTTTTTAAATTCAAAGCCATTTTGTGTATTATTTGATTTGGGTGCTATTCATTCATTTATATCCACCTAATATGCCATGCAATTGAACCTGGAAGATAGAAGGATGGAAACCAATTATAGGATCAAGCTACCCAATGATTGTGTGATTGAATGCCCTATCTCCTATAAATTTGTTCCCATTACAATTGGTGGAACTACCTTCCCTGTGGATTTGATTCAATTTGATTTGTTTGATTTTAACATCATTCTGGGAATGAATTGGTTGCACACCTATGGAGCTAAGATTGACTGTGAGGATTTTAAGGTTATTTTGAAAGATGAAAAAGGGAAAGAAGTATTCTTCTATGGGCAGAGAGAGGAAAAATCCTATCTCTTGATTTTTGTTATGAAAGCAAGTAAGCTATTATGTTAAGGGTGTATGGGATATTGGTGTTATGCTATGGACACCCAAGCAAAAGCAGAGAAAGCTGAAAATATTTCTATAGTTTGTGAGTTTGATGATGTTTCCCCTAAAGAGTTACCAGGATTACCCCCACAGAGGGGAATTGATTTTGGAATTGAGTTAATCCCTGATGCCCAACCTATTTTCAAAGCCCTATATCGTATGGCCCCAACTGAGCTTAAGGAACTGAAGCTTCAATTAGATGAGCAGTTGTAGAAGGGCTTTATTAGGCCAAGTGTGTCACCATGCGGTGCCCCAGTGTTGTTCGTAAAGAAAAAGGATGGAACCTTAAGGCTATGTGTTGACCACAGGGAGTTGAATAAGATCACCATCAAAAATAAATATCGTTTGTCGTGAATCGATGACTTGTTTAATCAATTGTAAGGAGCAGGAGTCTTCTCTAAGATTTATTTGAGGTCAGTGTACCACCAACTTGGGATTAAACCTGAAAACATCCCCAAGACTGCATTTAGAACTAGGTATGGTCACTATGAGTTTACAGTGATGCCATTTGGCCTCACCAATGCTCCCATAGCTTTCATGGATCTTATGAATAGAGTCTTCAGACCCTACCTAGACAAATTTGTGGTGGTGTTCATAGATGACATTCTTATCTATTTTAAGGACAGAGATAAACATGTTGATAATTTGAGGATGGTGTTACAAACACTGAGGGAGCATCAACTTTATGGCAACTTAAAGAAGTGTGAGTTTTGGTTGAAAGAAGTGGTGTTCTTGGGACATGTGGTTACAAAAGAAGGAATCAAAGTGGACCCCCAAAAGCTGAAGGCAATCACGAAATGGTCAAGGCCTACTAACATCACTGAGATTAGAAGGTTTCTGGGTTTAGGAGGTTACTGTTGAAAGTTCATCAAGGAATTTTCAAAAATAGCTTCACCCATGATCAATTTACTGAAGAAAGCGAACAAGTTTGAGTGGACCAAAAAATGTGATAAAGCTTTTCAAGAGCTAAGGCAGCGACTAACTACTGCCCCAATCCTAACGCTACCAATGGAAGGCAAGGAGTATACCATTTATAGTGATGCTTCAAAGAATGGATTGAGGTGTGTTATGATGCAGGAAGATAAGGTAGTAGCTTATGCCTCTTGACAGCTTAAACCTTACGAGAAAAACTATCCTACTCATGACTTAGAGTTAGCAACCGTGGTCTTTGCACTGAAAATTTAGAGACATTACTTATATGGAGTACCATACAAGATTTTACTGACCATCAAAGTTTGAAGTATATCTTCACTCAGAAGGAGCTCAACTTGAGGCAACGACGTTGGCTTAAGCTACTTAAGGATTATGATTTGTAAATTCAATATCATCCAGGAAAAGTATATATTGTAGCAGATGCCCTGAGTAGAAAAGCGCAACATAGCCCAAATACTATTGTGATAACTCAATTGAGTCTCTTGAAAGAACTTGAGGACTTGGGAATTCAACTAGTGTCCCATGGGCAAGCACATGTTTAATTATCAGAACTTACCTTACAACCTTTCATAGTGGAGGAAATTCGAGTGAACCAAGAAAGTGATCCTAAACTCCAAAGGATAAAGCAAAATCTAGAGAAAGGAAAGTCTCATGGGTTTGTAGTACATGAGGATGGGACCTTGCTATTTTAGAATCGCCTATGTGTGCCCCGAAATGAGGAACTAAGGAAACAGATCCTAGAAAAGGCTCACAATACTCGCTACTCAGTGCATCCAGGAGACACTAAGATGTACAGAGATTTAAGGCAATACTTCTGGTGGAATAATATGAAAAAGGAGGTTGCAAAATATGTAGACAAGTGTCTGACCTGTCAGAAAATCAAAGCAGAGCATCAGCGTCCCGTGGGTGAATTGCGACCCCTAGAGATTCCCCTTTGGAAGTGGGATTCGATTTCAATGGACTTTGTTATGGGTTTACCCCTTTCTGCGTCAAAGAAGAATACTATCTGGGTTATAGTCGATTGGCTTACCATGTCAACCCATTTTCTGCCAATCAAAGATACCCGGGGAGTTGAAAAACTAGCCCAGTTGTATTTCAAAGAGATAGTCCAACTACATGGAATCCCCTTAGATGCAGCATCAGATAGGGATCAAAGATTCCAAGCTCATTTTTGGCAAGCACTTCAAAAGGCCTTTGGGACCAAATTGAACTTCAGCAGCTCTTATCACCCTGAGACAGATGGGCAAACTGAAAGAGTGAATCAAATTCTAGAGGACATGTTAAGAGCTTGTGTATTGGAGTTCCAAGGGAAACGGGAAGATGATTTACCTTTGGTGGAGTTTTCTTATAACAATAGCTATCAGTCTACCATCAGAATGACCCTGTTTGAAGCTCTATATGGGAGAAAATGTAGAACCCCACTGTGCTAGAGTGATTTGGATAAGGCATTGATTTTAGGCCCTGAAATGATCCAGGAAAACTGTGGAAACAATAAGAAGGATTCAAGAGCATATTAAGGCTACCCAGAGTCGACAAAAGAGTTATACGGACAAGAGAAGGTGGCCCTTGGAGTTTCAAGTAGACGATAAAGTTTTTCTGAAAGTATCGCCAACTAAGGGTATCAAGAGGTTCGGGGTGCAAGGCAAATTAAGTCCACGATATATTAGACCATATGAAATCATTGAAAAGCTGAATCCTGTAGCCTATCTTCTGGATCTGTCGGTGGAACTAGGACACGTCCATTACGTGTTTCACACCTCTCAGCTTAGAAAGTATACCTCGGATCCAAACCACGCCATTGTATCTAAACCTATTGAAATCAGTACGGATTTAGTATATGAAGAGCAACCAATCCAAATACTAGATCGCATAATTAAGCAGTTGTACAATAAGCAGATACCTCTAGTCAAAGTGCTATGGTCAAATCATTCCTCCCAAGAAGCTACTTGGGAGACTGAAGAGGAAATGAAAGCCAAATATCCACAATTATTTGTGGTAATCTTGCATTACATGGAAAAGTCAGAAGTTTCGAGGGCGAAACTCTTTAAGGGGGGAAGGCTGTAATAGCCCAACCTTAAAATTATTTAATTATGCTTATTTATTTAATTACTTCATGTTTATAATTTTTCTTCTCTCATTTCATTTATTTCATTTATTCACCCCAGCGGAAAAATTTTATTTAGGCCCTCACTTGGCAATTCAGATTTTAATTGTTTATTTAAGTGATTAACGAAAACTTTGGAAGAATTGCTAGTAGGTCCTAACAAGTTTAACGTAAGTAATTTATTTTGTTTTCCATAACACTACAAAGCTTTAATTTTTAGTTTCGTAAAAACGTTATCGCTATGAAGCGTTTTATTCTCAAACCTAATTTATTTCGCCTGTTTTGAAGCCCAACAAGTTTGCTTATTAATCTAACTGATTACCATGGCTAATTTAACCATGGTTAGTTTAAAAAGGTGGCTTTTCTAGTTAAAAACTCGGCCAAGCCATTAGATAAGTCAAACAATTACAACTTAACTCACAAACTCCATTTTCTCTCTCCTCTCTCTCTAAACATCCAACAGCTCCAGCCACTGTTTGTGGTGGTTTTCGACTGGTTTTCGGCCCCATTGGCCTCCAACCCCCCCAACATCCTAGTACCACTAGCCACCATCCTCCATCATCAAAACCACTAAACATCACCTCTATCTCTAATCTTCAAGCAAAGTGAGTAATCTTGATCTTAATCTTGTTGGATTTGATTTTTATCTTTGTTTTGATTCTTGTTTTGATTTTTTTGAGTGTTGATCATGATGTTTTGATAATAAATAAGAGTTAGTTTGATGTTGATCATGGTGGTGTTGAGGTTGGATCATGCTAGGTTAGGGTTAATCTTTGATCATGCAAGCTTAATGTTAATTGGATTTTGATTGTTTTGTTTTGATTTGGTCATCTTCTAATCTATTGGTGTTTATGATGATGTTTTTGGTGATTTTAAATGAGTTAGAGTGAGTCCAAGTTGGCCATAAATTAGGGGTTTGGCAAATAATGCATGGTTTGGATCAATCTAGCTTTAAACTTGGTTTATGTTTGTCTTTGATTGAAAAATGATCTCTATTGGATATGATTATGAAGTGAATTTGAGTGTGCTGATTTTGTATGCTGTTGGGATGGAACAAAGCTTGTTTACATGCCTTTAAGAAATGGTTTAAGTTGAGGATTTGTGTAAAAAGAGAGGAAAAAGCCAAAACAGTGAGGGCTAGAAATTCCACAAAAACAGGACAGAGTTCACGATTACACTGGTAGTGATTGACCTATTGGAAAATTATGATTTTTGGTGGGTAGATATTTTACTGTGTTAGTTTTCAAATTTCTTTTGAATCGCCTTAATCCGAGGTCTGTGGAAAAATTTATGGTTGTTTTACCAAAACTGTGCAGAATGGACCAAAACTGACATGCTTGTGTCCTAGCCTCATTTTGGGAATTCTATTGTGGGAGGCAAGCCTAGTGTTCAAAATAAAAGTTTTTTGGGATTTTCTAAGCTTTATATATTGGGGTTTTGAGTCTCAATCAGAGGTTAGATGATTAAGTTATGAGTCATTCTTTTTAAGCCTCTGTTATGCTTTTACTTTTGTTTTACTAAATTTTCAGCTGTGAAATAAATACCTTTTCTAACTGTATGTTCCTACAACAGTAATTTTGTATAGAATCAGGGCCTAATCTATCATTCCTTCCACTTTTGTTTATAATATTATTCAGTGAGCTTACATTTAAAAATTCCAGGTACGTTCATTGTCTGTATCTGTTGAAATCGACACGTATTTATCAAAATTACAATGCTTTAGTAAGTACCTCAATGAATCAGTTTAACCAGTGATTTATCACACAATTAGTGACCCCATCAGCTATCAGTTACAGGGCATAGCCCTTCAGTTACCCGCGCGACTTCAGGCTAGGTCCCGATCTTGCTTGGCAGGTATACACCTGTCTTCAGATCGTAATAGTTACCAGGAGTTCACTATCAAATAATAATTGACAATGTAGTTTCATATTTATCTTATTCCCTGTGTTTAATTAAAATTGAATTGCAATACGGGCCCAACCAGTTTCTTTACCATGAAGTCTTAACAATACAGGAATGCATGTACTGAGCTTCGATTCACAGTTCGAAATGTTTTCATGTTTTGTTTTAGGAAAATGTTCAGTGAATCGCCCTCAGGTGGGTTGGATTGCTGAAGATGATAAGTGAGCCGGGAAGTATATATGAAATAGGGGTGTATTATCGTTGAGATGTTATAACACCGTATTGTGGAATACATTTTGGTGTTGAGACTGTATATTTTATCAGAATTCTATATTTTGGGTGTAATCTTTGACATGTTTGTGTGGTTTTGATGTTAGAACAATTTCTATATTTATCGAAATGGTTTGATAGGTTGTGATGGTGTGAATGCCTTTGATGGTAAACATTGATTATTATGGCTCAGTTTATCATGTACAAGTAAAGCCTTGTCCTTGATTGGATGGCGGTAACGCCTAATCATTTGGGTTATCATTTCTAATTGGGAAAACAGTGATTGATGTACATTTGAGGTGTAGATTCTCTTTGGTTTAAGTTGTAACATATTCTAAGATGATCGATAAAACATTGAGTGACTACTGGATTATGCTAGACTATAAGGGGTAAGTTATCCATGATAGGTAATTTTTCTTTTTAATGGAGGAGCAACCTTCAATTTTTTTAAAATTAAGGTGCTCTTATTATAAATAAGCCTCCAATTTTTGTTTATTGTAACAGAAGCCCTGGATGTGTAGGGATATAGCAGACGAACATGCTTTTGTTGGTGCTACCTAGAGTAGCCTCTAGTTTAGTGTCAAGAATATGGCTATCTCTTTATCGGGAAATGTTTTCCATGATGAAAGCCGTCATCATCTAAGGAAATGTAGGTGAGCCCCTTGGTTTGCATAATAGGTGAGTACACACTTAATAAGGATGAGTATGCATTCTTGGTTTTATAGCCGTGGTTGAGACAAGGAGTCATGAATTTTAGAATGGAGGTGAGCTTAGATGCTGCGGTGATTAGGAAGAAGTGGTGTAGGGGATGAAGAGTTTGTCCAAGTTTGGTTGGATGTCAGTAGGTAATGGAATGTTTCTTTATCCTCAAAAACTAAGATCTTATTTTCACTTTCCTTTAGCTTGGCCTGCCTTTTCAGTTTTTCGAGCTAGCCACTATTTATTCACTCTCTGTCTTCTTTTTTTCTGAGACCAAAGGACTCCATTGGGATGTTTCTTCATAGAAAAGAATCTTCATGGTCGAGCCTCAAAGAGATTACCTATGTATCCAAATGGAATCATGCTACTTGAGTTCGAGAGTAAGACCATGCACCTTAAACGATGTCTCTAAGAGGACTTTTAAAGGCAAGCTTTAGGGTCAAGGTGGAAAATGAGGGGAATTAATGTGAAGGCTCAAATAATTTTTATGAAATCCCCAAGTGTGCATTGGTGATGGGATTAGTAATACTTTTTTTCATTCTATATTCTTTTTTTGTTTTTTGTTCCCTTTTTTCCTTTCTCCTGGTTGAGGCCCTTCAGCCCAAATTCTCTTTTTTGTTTGTTGATTTGGTCACTTGTAACACACTTCCATTCCCAAGTTTGGCCAAACGTGGTTAGGAAAGAATTAAGCTCTTTGAAGGCTCAAAGGGTTCCAAGTGGTAACTTTTCAGGGTTTGACGAAGGAATGATGTAGGTTACCAAAGAAGGCCTCCTATCCTACGTATGTTCTTTAAAGGTGCATGACTTATTGCAAAGAAATTTCTGATCTTTCTTTTTCAAGATGATAGATTGAAATCCTTAGTCTCTTTGATGGTATTTCTCTCCCTCCCCCTTTTGCTTAACTTACCTTATGAGGTTTTTAAACCAGCCCCTCTTTTTTCTTTTCTTTCTTTTTAACTGTGGTTCATCATAAGACGAGAGCATTCCATAAGAAAGAATATAAGAATATATTATAGAACTAATAGAGAATATGGTTTTTTTTAATAAATTAAGGCTACATTAGACTTAGGTTTATGATGGAAAAGAACGCGAATGACTCTAAGACTTAACGCATGACTTTACGCTAATTCATCATATCCTTTAAATTCAACAGAACTCAAGGCATCTCGTGTGGAGACATTTTGGATGTGGATTCAACTATACTCATTATATAAATAGACAGGTCCCACCACTTTTCATTTTGGTGGCGTGAAATGGCTATAATGCTATCATGGAACTGAAGTGTGTTGTTGTCCTTGTTGGCTGCTTGAGTATGGGTGGCTCCAATAGGGGTTTATTCAGTATAGCAGTCTAGACCATGCACCTCCTTACCTATGGAGCCACTGTGTTTCTTATCCCTGTTTTGATTGTTGTCCTTCCAATTGTTAGTAGCTTTTGTGGGTGCTTTTCTAGCCAACTCTTTTTCCACAAGCATGCCAACATTCCTTGATATTGTGAAGTTCTCAAATGGTGTAAACTTTAGATGTTGCTTGAATATGGGTTAAAGGTTTCTGATGAGCAACCTCACTTGCTCAGCCTATGAGAGTTGGTCCACCATATGACAGTCTTTTGCCCTCCATCAAGCAAGGAAGTTAAAAAAGCTTTCCTTTTCCTCTTACTTGATCAATTCCAAGTTCTTAAGTGTAATTAGAAGGTTAGCATTATATGAATATTGATGTAGGAATTCCTTATAAAGATCATCCTAATTTGTGATTTTTCATGGGTCTACAGTAGTATATCACCTCATTACATCTTTGTTGTCCAAGGAAAAATGAGGTAAAAGATGCCTCATCAATTCCTTTCAAAGTAATAGCACCAATGAAATTTCTCACGTGATGGTGAATGGTTTTTAGTCCCGTGGAATTTGATATCTATCATAGTGAATTTTAGGGGTAATTTTCCTTTTGGGATTAAAGTGAATCTCACATAATAAGTGAAATAGTTGTAAAACATTGAGGATGCTTTGAGTAATTGCTCTATACGATCTAGTCGTGGATCGGCTTTCGGGGTATCCTTTCCCCCTTCCTCTTCTTTGTTCTTGCCGTCATCTTTCTCGCCTTTATTGTGGGGGCCTTCACCATATTTTCTTAAGGTGTCCTCAATAAGGGTTCGGAGCGTAGTAGCCATTAATTCTATCTTCTTTTCACTTTCATACATCGTGGCTTGTATTCTTTCCGTCATTGTCATAAGCAGAGCCATTTTGTTGTTAGCTGCCATTGGGATGGGTAAAGGATTAAATTTTGACTTTGACTTTGATTTTAACTTTGAGCTTGTAGGCTGAGGTTCCCTAACTTCTTCTTAGGATAAGAGCCTCCGGTTTTGTAGGCTTTGCTCATACTATTTCTTGGTTTTCCTATCCCGATCAGTAAGCCAACAGTTTAGAGGAGTGAATGATGGAAATAAAGGGTCAACAATGTTGGATACGGGATGAGGGAAATGGTTAATGGTTTGCAGTCCAGTAAGAAAGACAATGACTTTATGATCCTGAAGGTTGAAGCTATGATGGGAATAAATGAGGTTAATATGCTAAGATCAAGTCTTATCCTAGATTGGTTCGTAAGTTGGGTTTAGAGAGCTAACTCAAAGGCCTAAGTTCGATCTAAGTCTATCCTAGGTTAATCTTGGACCTATAATGTGCCCTAACTTCGCTTTGGTTTGGTTTGCCTATAATGGCTAGTTTAGGCACATAGGTAAATCATGTTAAACTCATGCCTAGATCTTAGACCTATGGAATTGATGTGGGATGCATGGACTATGAACTTATGGATCAAATATCTTGGTTTCAATTAAACATGTGCATTGTGAATATAATGCATCATTGAATGCAACCTAGAACGGACTTGGGCTCTAAAGGTCTGACGGGCGGCATTGTACACTTTAGGTCTAAATAAACTCATGACTATGTAGGGTGAAGCCATATGATATATGAATTTTTGGGCCCAGATATCCGACAATTGATGTGTTAAGACTCAACATGAACCATAATAACCCATGCACTAACATCTATTTGCAGGGAGCCTAGCATACTAAGTTCATGCCATGAATGTAGACATGGCACAGTCTAAAAACAGCCAAATTGAACTGTATATCTCTGCCAAGATCCCGACCAGGTCCCTATTGGACCCAAGGTTGACTTCTACCCACTCCTAATGCATTCACATATCCTAGACATAGGAACCTAGTCGAGTCCTCCCTCTCCTTTTTGCCTAATTGTGACTACTAATGATTAAATTACCTAGACTAATGATATCGACCCTCATGTATGGTGCATTCAAGGCCTAGAAACGATTTTTGTTGGTCCTGTTCAATTTACCACAATACTTGGACTTGACCTAATCTAAGAGGTCTAAAACCTGGTCACGCCTTTGACTGGACCTAGACTGACATTCTTCTAACCTGGACCCCTAGACACAATGACGACATTATGAATCCTAAGACATAAGTGGGTCTTTGGGTGTGTGTCAGTTTAGACAGTCAATTAGAGTTTTAAACATTCACAGAATCACACATGCACATCCAACCTAATCCAAAGTTCCAAGTTATACATAGTTTAATTATAATTTAGTACAACCCTTTTGCAATCCAAATGCTTCATACATCATCCATAGGGTACATGACAAAACTGGAATATTTTGGTTGCTTTCTTGTATTATGTGGACTAGGAAAGTGTGTCATGAGTGGGTGAAATAAGTTGTATGCTCAGTTGAAAATACAATGGACCCACCGAGTTAACCAACTCTTTTCCCAAGGGATAACAACATGGTTTAACCTAGAGGTGTTGTTAATCATGTTAGGGTAGCAACTTTAATGCAAGAATGCCTGATGAAAGTGTAACTAAAAATAGTTTTTAGTATTGAATTTCAAATCTCTCCCTCTTTTGTTTGTTTAAAAAAAGTTTTCAGTGGAATCGCCATTATAAGAAACACGACCCGAAACCGCCGGGTGCGGTCCTTATGAATGGTTGGATCCTTACTTGCTGCGTGCTCGGATTTAAATCTAGTGTGTGTGTGTGTGTGTGTGTGTGTGTGTGTGTATTGTGAAGCAGGTCGAATTGCAACAAGACTGCAAGCTCAACCTAGAAAACTAGGTCTCGAACCTTATCCAAGAACCTAGTCGTGTCCCTAGGCTAGAGCCAGGCCCTATCCTCCTGGTTAGATCTTGGCAGTTATGCTTACCTGGCGCAAGAACCTGGGAACAGGTTTGATGCAGGAACCCAACTAGAACTGAGCCTAGATTCTTTTATAGACAGTGTTACTATTGAGATCTCGACCTAGTTTGCCCAATACAAAAAGATAAAGTAAAAGAAAATAAACAAGAAGTCAGAGAAGTGATGAACTTTAATTAATAGCCACTAGGGAGCTTTAGGAAAACTTGCAAACCAAATCCAGTCACTAAAATGGTTAATAACCAGTGGAACACTGAATGGACAGTAGCTTAATATCACAAACAAAAAGTTACTTTTACTAATATGGATATTTATGTTGCAATAAGTATATTTTCTGTTGGTAAAACGTTATACCAACATACATTGATTTGTTGCTAGACTATTAGTAAAACGAGGAAATGGTAGAAGTTTTACCAACAGATTTTGTAATTTGTCACAATTACTCATTAATACTAACATAAAGATTATGTTAGTGCATGTCATCATTTTACCAACAGATGAAAATATGTTGGTAGTGTTATGTATTACCATTAGATGTATCTATTAGTAGTAAATCAACTCGCGGTAGAAAATATTCACGAATATGTTGCATCTATTGGTAATTCGTTTTTTCCCACATTATTCAATCTTATCCAGCAAGAAAATCTGTTGGTATTAATATGTACGTGCCAAAAAGGATTCCCATGAAAATCTTATATGTTGGTAATTCTTCTCTCATGATGTTTCCAAGCGAAATATTTGTTGCCAGTGGTCCATCCATTCATGTGGGAACCATTTTTCCCCCCAACAAATACGTGCATATAAAATCAGACCTGTAAGTTCAACAACTTTCCATAATAGGAGAATCAACCCAAACAAAAACATCATTTACCAAAAAAGTTTCCAAAAGTGCTATGCTTTCACTGAAAGTTCATAACTAATACATACATAACTAAAAAAAATATAAGATTGAGATTAAAGTCCAAACCATCAGTGCAAACTCCTAAATATACTTAGTTGACCTATAAGATAACTCATAACAAAAGTTCTTGCTCAATTTTTCTTCTTTTAGTTCACTCTTCCTCTAAAGCACCCCTTTTAGAGTTAGAATGAGGAATTTAACCCCGAGGCTAAAGGTCTTAGCATAACTATACTTGTTTTGTCCAAAAACTTTTTTGAAAATTGAATCTCGAGTAGAATCATCACACGAACCTTCTTCAAGGCGGGATAACTCATTTTCAATTGCTTCCTATCAGGTTAAACATTAGTAAAAAGAAATAAACTAAATAAGCAAACTAAAGAAAAAAAACTCATACCTTTGCACTATCTGAAGCATCATCAAGTATTGTAGCTTCCTTCATAAGGCTCTTTTCCTTCAGGGAAGTGAGCGTTGTAAAAAGGTTACAAAGAAAAAGAACCAACCAAGACTTAATATATACTTAGAACTCATATTTTACTTTGAAATCCTTTAAAATTTCATCCATATAAGAAGGATACAAAAATATCAAACTGTAAATGTTCAATTCTGAAGGAAATGTAATATATATTGACACATATATGCCTTCACCTTTGCCTACACTGAGTCTTTTTTTTGGTTCAATTTTATTCCGATCAATACAATCAGGTGGCAGTCTTCTAGGGTCTCGTGCAAGGCACCCAATCATGTTAGAAATTTGTCTCTGAGAATCACTTATAGGTTGAAGTTGTTCGTTGACATCAACAAACACAAAGTTCTTAAAACATTTATCTTATTAGGCCCACGACCCTTCTCATTCTTTTCCTTATTTGCTTGTATGCGCCTTCTACTTGAGGTGTTGTTACCACCTCCAGTCAATGATTCACCATGAATTTCATGATTTGCTTCACTTTCTCCACGCCCCCATGAGTTTGAATTGGTCTCCCCTTTGATGTGAAAAAGCAAGTGAGTATTATATATGACAATATAGAAAAAAATGAAAATACAATTAAAAATAGGAATTGGAATAAGCATAAAATTAGCATATGCACAACAAGTATGTGACTTGTGAGAACCTCTCGATTGTCTCTGGGGTATGAGCTCATGTTATCATTGTTGACATGTGAATTAGCATGCATTGAGAGCTCATAGATCGAATGGTATGTTTTGGGCTACAACGTAACTCTTATAAAAGTGTTTAAAAAAAAGAAACTTTGGAAAACTGTAAGTAAATAAATTAAATGAATGTATGTTCATGTTATACAGCACTTACCATTTGAACGTTGTATAAGAAGAGCATTTTCTATCACTCTACAACTACTACGAACTTTGTTGTTTTGGATATCCAAGTGTCCTTTTTGTAAACTTTCTGCCAAATGTTTTTCCGCTAAGAGTATAGGAAGCAGTAAACATAATTAGAATTTGCACTCCGTTATTACTTCTATATAGACAATATTTAAGATCCTTTATAATTTAAGACTTACCAACACTTTCAAGTAACATGGTCCATCCAACAATAGCCATTTCCTCATCACTTCGTTTAGTTCTTATCCTTTTGTACTCTCATAGTGAAAAGGAATATTATGGTCGGAAAGAAAAGACAAATATTTTTTGATTAAGAGTATTTGGCTTTCACTTTAATCTTTAATGATACCAAAAATTGCAACTTGTGTAAAACAAAACTTACTTGTAGTTTTGTGGCCAGAGAGGATGTCCCAATAAGAAGAGAGAACGTCGAGCTGAATTTTATAATATCAAATCAAACATTCAGGTCTACTTTGCATAATTTTGAACTTCATCATAGTTAAATAATAGATAACTATGTGCTTGGTCAATTAGTGAATAGTCAGGGCGAATGTCTTTCTTTTTGGATAATGCTTGACATCTTAAGGAGAAATAGATAGTCCCTTGTAACCTCCATCACCATCATCATTATTCCTTGAGGACCTATTCTCCCTAGTCTCTACACCATGCAAATATCTTGCACAAAATCCCAAGCATTCATTTGCTATATATCGTTCAACAATTGACCCCTTTAGAAAGCTTTTACTGCTCATAGACAATTTTAATGTGCTCAAGTCCCTATGAACATCAAAATCACATGACATGACCATTATGTTTGTTAGTAAAAATCAAACTATGGATGCAAAAATGAAAAAATGTATATATAACTTTGTACATGGTACATCCAATGATAAATAATTAGATCCGTAACCTTTGCTTCATATGATAAATGGATAATTAAGTGTGCCATTATGTCAAAGAAGGAAGGGAAAAAATGCTTTCCAAATGAAAAGGCATAACAATGACACGATCATGTGATCTCTCAAAGTCTTGAGGTATTGCAGCTTTAGAGCAAAGGTCTTTAAATAAGTTGCTTAACTCAATCAAAGCAATCTCCAAGTTATTGTCTTTCATTTTCCTTACAACCAGTGGTAATAATTGTTGCCCATAATATGGCCATGACTTTTTAAGCTGTAAATTTTACCATTAGTAATGCGTCTTTTGATGTTGATGCATAACCATCTGACACTTTTATAGAAGCAAGCAAATTAACAAATTCCTCCTTTTCTTTCTTGCTTAATGTGAAGCACATTAGAGGAATGTATACTTTACTCTGTCTTCTACTAGATGGAGTTTGTCCTTAATATTAAAGTCCTTTAGGTCAAGAGATAATTACAAAGTATCCTTTGTCTTGCCTTTAATTTCTAGAAGTGTACCAAGTATATTCTCTAAGACATTTTTCTCTATATGCATAACATCTAAGTCATGACATGCCAAAAGATGCTCCCAATAAGTGAGATTGAAAAGTATGCTCTTTTTCTTCCAAAGCATCACTTCATCCCCCTTTCTTTTATTTTTCTTTTTATTGTCGGGATCGTTCCTAGATATTACATTGAGTCCTTCCATTTGATTTAACAAATCAATTCCTGACATTAGTTTAGGAGAAGGTCGCATTTATGCTTCTCCATTAAAAGCCTTTTTACTATGACGAAATTTATGTTCTCCTAGTAGGAAACAACGATGGCCCATATAATATATATTTCTACTTCTCTTTAAATAAGGGGAACATGTATCAACATTACAATATGAACATGCATACTTCCCTTTGGTTTTCCATCCTGACAAGTAACCATATGCAGGGAAATCACTCGTAGCGCACACTAGGTTTCAAATCAAAAGTCTCATCCTTTGAGGCATCATAAGTTTCTACACCTAACTCCTATAGTTCCATCAGCTCATCCATTAAAGGCTCTAGGAAGACATTAATGTCATTTCCCAGAGACTTTGGACCAGGTATAAACAATAAAAGGAACAGATAAGGTTCTTTCATGTGCAACCATGAAGGCAAATTATAAGTCATCAATATAACTGGCCATATACTATATTGAGTGCTCATATTCTCATATAGATTACATCAATTGTCAAGCAAAAGTCTGACATTTCATGGATCACTAATAAAATTTTGTATACCTATAATCAAAATGTTTCTAAGCATAAGCATCAGTTGGATGCCTTAATTTTCCATCATCTTTACGTTCTCAACATGCCATTTCATCAAAGGAGCTGTCTTAGATGACATGTAGAACCTTTTAAGCCTAGGTATTAGGGAAAAGTGACATAAAATCTTTACTGGAACTAGATTCCCAGAAGAAAATTTCATTATCAGCCCATCATCTACCATTTTGTATTTGGAAGCATTACACTTAGGGTAGTCGGTAAGTTCATCCTTATCCTTCCAAAAAAGGGTGCAATTATTAGGACATTCATTTATCTTTTTGTAATCAAGATCAAATTGCTTAATTATGCTTGCATTTGTTTAAAAGTATTTGGCAATAATGAATCTTTAGGAAGAGCACTTTTGAAGAGTTTTGTAAATGCATCAAATGCCTTATCACTCACATTATACATGAATTTAAGATGATACATCTCAACAATAAAAGAGATCTTACTAAACTTTTCACATCCCAGATAGAGGGATTGCTCGCATCTTCAATTAGTTTAAAAAATTTCTTTATTTCTTCATTAGGGCCTGAGAAATTGTTAATGGATTCATGACATGTAAAAGCATATTCTATCATATCATGCATATCATGTCCAATTGATCCATGCTTTTCAAGATTAAATTGATAATTTAACATCTCATCATCGCCATTATTATCACTTACCCATGATAGACCCGTACATATTTGTGGTAATTAGCTTCCATGTCTTTCATAAGAAGGTGACCTCTTACAACTTCCTTTTCGTAGTGGAATCGATTAGCACATATTGCACATGGGCATGGAATCTTGTCACCAATAGTACAATTCATAAGTGTATGATCAAGAAACACATTTAGATATTCAATGTATTGGCTATCCCTTCTCATCACCTTCACCTAACTCTTATCCTTAAACACATCGATAATGACAAGTTCTTACATATTTTAGCTTCCAAATGATTATGCATTCTTAATATATAAGCAAACATTGCAACAACATTTATAATAAAAAAAGGCTAAAGTATAAATGGCAAGTTAGTACATATATAAATGAATTACTCGATTTAATTGAAAGGAGAATATCATTTGAGTCTACTAATATTTGTTAAGAACACGATTAATGGTTTACATTGTAATCTAGTTGAAATAAATGGTGATATGTTAGCCTTTAAATATCCCATAAACAATTTGCTTTTAAATATGAAAGAGTATTAGACTTTCGTGAATTAGATAATGAAACATGTACCAAAATGTTAAAGCTTGCCTAACCCCGTATTCATATAGTTTAGAATAGAGTACAATATTACTCTTTTCTTTTAAGGATCACACAACAACAACTCCCATAGTTATATAGTTAAGATTAGAAGTACAATACTCACAAGTTGGCAACCCTACCACACCCCCTAAACAAAAAGAAATCTAATTTGTACATGTATACATATACTCTACACTATAGCTCCAGTTTTATTAGTTATAAATGGGAAGTATCTATGTAACACGTCTACCCCCTAGGGCTAGTGATGTGAGCAATTTCTTAAATTCTAGAATGAAACGGACAGAGTTCTGCCTAATAACTGACCATAGCCGAGGCTTAAAGTCTTACATTAGGTTCTTGTAATTAACAATACATAAAAGTCACATTTAACCAGCTCGACGGCTACCACAACTTTACGGGTCACACGCCCGGAGTATCCCAAGTATAAAGTTCAATAAGAGAAAGAAA
Source organism: Selenicereus undatus (assembly GCA_017589665.1). Lineage (NCBI taxonomy): Eukaryota > Viridiplantae > Streptophyta > Magnoliopsida > Caryophyllales > Cactaceae > Selenicereus > Selenicereus undatus. The sequence continues at coordinate 70,389,430 of JACYFF010031955.1, forward strand.
TAAAAGGTACAACTCAACGGATCACACATTCGGAGTACTGGGATTTACATCCCAAACTACTTAAAAACAACTAAACCAAACGACCAACTATTCATATGATTGGCCTACTTGGCCATACAGAGCGAAAACTGGTCAATGTGCATCACATGAGCTATAGAAATTGACCACATACATCCAAGAACTTATGAATACATTACATAACAATATTCAACTCAAGATCTATATATAACTTTTTATCCAAAGCAAGAGAGTGGTTTTGACTTAGCTTAGATGAACCGACTTCTACCTGTCCCATCAAAAACCTAGGAAAAGGGAAAATAAAAAGGGAATGAGCTGCCACTTGCACAGTGTGATTCTCAACCCTAGGAAAACAAAACATTTACACATAATACTTTAAGTACCAATCACACACGATTGATTTAATATCACATAATAAGTATACAAGGTCACCCATATCCATCAACACTTCTATAATCCCTAGGATTCAAATAGTATCTCTTTCCTTCTTCCATTCCACACATAAGAATTCTCAACTTGCCTAACCTATGACGCTTGCAACTAATCACATATACTACACTTGTTTTACATCAGATAATGGACACAAAGGACTCAATAGCAGGTTGCCTCAAGCTCTACTCCAGGCACTAAGAACAATAGGGCCTTTAGTTCATACATAGACACGTAACATCGAGGAGTTAACTTAAAGTTACCCACTTGGATTCTTTTATAAAGAAAAAGGGATTAACGCATAAAAGGCAAGGACCATCACTTAAATCAAAGTAAACATTTATAAAACAGTCATTGTTCACTGGAAGATCATTTGGAATTCAATAAAAGCTCCTTTCAAGAGTACATGTACTTTTCCAAATATTTTCACTAGCATAGTCCTCGAATGAGGAGTTTTCATCATATAACAAGTTCGAAATCATTTCATGGGGCATCAGATTCTCATCTTTGTGCTCGTTCAAGTGAGATCGTCACTCACATTTCATAGTAATGTCTGGAGCCCTTCATATTCAATGGACATTTACCCTAGTAAGGCCTTCTACGGTTCCCTCTTTTGGGCCTACTCCCTAGAAATTAGGGTTCTTATACCATGGCTTCATCCCTAAACTTGTGTCCAAACCATTCGCTCCACTTTCCTAGCCTAAAATGTTTCATATGCATCTCATTTTTCCACACATTTTGCATTGAAGTTTCCATTGTGTCATAACAATGGCATTTCCATTTTCAAGAAAGCTAAAATGCCTTAATAAACTCAAATCAACTTATGACAAGCATATAGCCACTCATTTCAATAAAGTATGCTTGTAAACGATTTAAAGACCAAGTAAGCATTCACTTTTCAAGGAAAGGAATATTAAAACTCGTTTAGAAGCCACTAATTTGCAACTTGCGCATAATTAAATCCGCTTAAAAGCACTCAGCAGTTTGGTTCTGCAAATTGATCAAACACTTCGGATTTGCCAAATCCATTTCAAATTACGCAAAAATGTAATATTTAAAGCAGCTTGCAACCTTCACTTGACACTTTATTTTCTCAAGGTAATGTGTTAATGTTTGGGTCGACTATTTAACTAACTAGACGATTCAACTAAATCGTTTAGCGAGACCAAACATTGGTCCCGGTTTGGGCACGACAATAGATTAAACCATTAAAACGAAATCAAACAGGAAAGTGTGGTTTAGGCTAGAGTGAGGTGGAATAGAGGTAAGTTACTGCTCGGTTCACGAATCTTATTTACTACTAAACCGATTCGATGAACCATTCAGCTAACCTCCCTATTTTCCCGCTTCACTTTATCGCTAAACCAAGCAACTATGAGACACACATTATCATAGACAACTCAATTAAGCAGCATGTTACAAACATGAAATTACTAACATGACAGTCAACAGATAATGGCACAACATCAAAACGTAACAACACACTTTGGAAATTCACTGATATTGCACAACCCGAGCTCTCTCCTCAGGGCACCAAGCACAACAATCCTTAAAATCATCTCAATTCAACCCAAAAAATTCACTACTTCCCATGGGTTCTCAATTCATTAAAATTCCATTCTAATTACCAAATCAGATTCCACAAATAATTAATAAATATTTGTAAATTATTTATAGTTTAGGGAATCAAGAACCACCCACCTTATTCTAAGCTTAAGGACCAGATTAATGGGTTGATTGGGCTGACTCGAAGCTAGGTTTCGACCCTCATTCCTCGCGTTGCTGCTGCCACTGTTTGTATCCCCTCCCTTCTCTTTCAACAACTGGTGCCACTGCTCCCCTTCTCCCCTCTTAGCCCTGCCGCGGTCGCCAAAACCGAGCCTTAACCGCCAATGGTAGCAGTCATGGTGGCGTCACACAGGTCGTTGTGGTGGTGCTGTGCAAGTCACAATGGTGGTGGTGTCGAGAACTTCAAACCCTAACCACTTAGCCCCTAACCAACCTGACACCAAGCTTGACCCCCAATGAGTAGAGCCACCGCAGCATGTGTGGTCACTATCCAGCCTCGCCACCACAACCTCTCCCTGGTCTATTGAACCCGACTCTCGCTCAATCTGTTCTCCCTCTTCTCTATGTTTCAGTGGTTGTTACGTGAGATGGCATAGGGTGTGACTGGCCACCGGCTCTCTCTCTCTCTCTCTCTCTTGGGTCTGGCGGGGAAGCAAAAGGAAGAAGCAAAGAGGAGTTTCAAGGCCCCCTCCCTTTGTGTTTCTTGCGGATAAGAAAGGGGCATTGCCCCTTTTTTCTTTTTTTTTTGTTTTCTTGTAACTTCAAAAATATTTGCCTTAATTAAACCGAGCCTTATTTTGACCTTGCTAATCTTGTGCCACCTTGAGTCGACCTTGTTTCAACCGATTTTCCTAATTCCATACCACCACATAGTAATCGAGAAAATTTCGAAACCAAATCACATAAATTAATAATCTCAATTAACATATAAATATTAACCTAATATAGCTCATATAACAAACATAGTTAATAAAATTATTGATTTCAATAATTAACTATGTTCTAAATTCTTTAGTTACTACAATTTAATTTGTACAAATTTACTTTATAAAAAAATAAATTAATTAAATTTAAAAGAATATCTTTATTTTTTATGTTACATAGACTAACCCCACCTTATTACCTTTATAATATAGTTTAGAAATGGGAAGTATCTAATTTGAACAAATTTATTATTTATGTTATAATATTTTGTGAGTTTGAAACACTATCAGTTATCTATCTTTCCTACTGCACCGGTACAATTTAGGCCACTATAGAATTTTCAAAATGTATAGAGGACAAATGGAGTTCCTTTATTTTTTGTTCCTTTCCGTTTCTCTTCTACAAAACATTCATTTTTCAATCTATTTAGGTAAAACTCACATAATAATGTATAATTGTACAAATTATTGAGTGCAAAAACAAAATAGCACATAAAATTACAATTTGGGCAAGAGAGAAGTCAACAAGCCCAAAATTCGTATTTATTTGCAATCACTGTAGAACTAAAGGTCATTGTAGAGCTACATGGTTATCCTGATGGATTCAACCAAAATCATGTGTTTTTGATGGTTACTTAAGCTTCCACTAAGGAAACCTCAAACTTTGGCAATGTTGGTAGCCCTATCCATGGGGCGAATTGTGGACAACTTAATGCCATCAATGCTGCATTGGTTAATGTAGATTTTCAAAAGGTGTTCAACACACTCAATAGCTAACTTGGACCTTCATCTTTAACAACTTCTAAAGGTTTCTTGACAAGCTAATTTGCTGGTACCTTTGTTATTCACTTAAAAAGTTTGCAACTGATACAAAGCTCCGATCTATAAGCTATATTACAATTTGGGTGCCTTTAATCATAGACTGCCACATTTTGACTATTTTATTCACAAAGACAACCAAACATACCTACTATCATAGGTCTTCTTAATTATATTCTTACCTTATAAGATCTAAACTTGAAAAAATTGACTAACGTATGACAAATTATTCATTTTGACATTAAGTCTATTACAACTTTGCCAATTACAAGGGTTAAAAAGCTCCATGAATCAACAAAATCAACAACAATTCGAGCAGATGGTTTATGTGTCAATTCAACTTCAACGCTTCTTATCTCATACTAAATTAAATGCCCTCACTTTCTTCAGGCATTGTTGAAGACTGAGAAGCAGAAGAAAAAGGAGTATTCAATGAGGGAGTGCGCCATCAAGGTCTAGTGTAGGCACTAGGTAGTTTGGTTTGTAGCAACATTGCATTTGGTATTCTTTAATTTCTTACACTAAGAGGATTTTGTTACGATAATGGTGATTCTTGAATGTGATCTTCAGTTTGACCATTGGTTGGTTTTTTTTTCATTAATTTCTACTCCAGAAAAGAAGTGCGATTTTTGATAAATATAATATTTTTTAGAAAATGTAAAAGGGAAAGTAATGGTATTGGCCTAACAGTTAGATGCTGCTTATTCCTAATATCAATTTTTTTTATATAGTAATATGGTACGCACTGATTGTATCATAGTATTGGTGTTCATTGGGCCAAAAAATCAGCAACAAACAACAAAAAATCAATTACACAGAGGTTTAGGCTTAAGGAATCAATTCTATTAGAAACCTGCTAATTTACCACGGTTAAAGACCTTCATGAATCAACATAATCAACAACAATTCCAGTCGGGAGTTTATGCGCCAATTCAAGTTCAATGCTTCTAATCTTAGGCTCAACGATAAAGCACATATGACAACAACAAAATCAATGACAATTTGAGTACGGGGTTTATGTTCCAATTCGACTTCAACACTTCCATTAACAATACAAAATCAACAACAAACAATGGAAAATCAACTAGACAGAAGTTATGCTTTAGGAATCAAACCTTAGGCAAGTGTCGAATGGGGGTTGTCGTCCAACAGGAGCAGATGTTGAGCAGAGCACGTGCACTGACGAAAAGGCCTAGTGACGATAGGGGCATGGTGGCAAAAAGGGCGGTGCATCAATGGACCAGAGGCATGGGTGAAGGACGTGTCAATGGCTCCTAGGCTTGATTCTAGGGTTCTGGTTAGCAAGTTACGCACAACTCCAATGTTTTTTGGGGCTTTGGGGGAAGGGGAAAGAGTACCATGAAGATGGGAAAGTATTTTTCAAATTATTTTCACTTTAATTATTTTAGTCCCAATTCCATGTTTTGTGATTTTTAAATAATTTTCTAAATAATTAAAATATAATTCATGGCGTTAAATTGTAAGAAATACCAACATTTATATTAAGTAAAAATAAATTGTTGGTATTAAAATTATTATACTAAAAGAAAAATTAAATGTTGGTTTTCTAGTAAGAATACCAACAGATTCACTAGTTTCTGTTCCAAATATTACCATCCATTTGGATGAATTTAGATTAGCAATTTTATACCATATGAGAAGAACATCTGTTGGAATTATTAGCTTTTACCAATAGACCCAATGTTTTGTTACTACATGTAACACCCCCAAAATACGAATGACGTGATCACTGAGAATTGCAGCGGAAGACTCAGTAAGTGAAGGTGCTACCGCCGTCCTGATAAGGACAAGGCTCACTGAAACCATTTAATCTTGCAACTCGTGCTTACAATCATAAAATCTAGTAAACTGAAATACTTCAAGACCGAAGTCTATAATAGTTCAACCATACCACACAAGTGCTTGACCCTAAGGTCGGTTCCAATATTCATGCTAATGCTGAATTTACTGTGAGCATCTGACGACCTTCAAAATGGCTTGCTAAAAGAAGAAACATGTGATACTTCATCACCTAAAATGGAAAACATGAAAACAATTCGAAAATATGAGCAAAAACTCAGTACATACATCCCTGTATTTGTAAAATGACCATAGAAACACTGGTGATGGGTACCCGTCTTTGTAATTCATTTAGTTGGCAATAAAAATGAAAATGAAAGTAATATGAAATTGAATTGCTCATTATTATCTGGATGTGAACCCCTTGCACTGATATGATCTATACATAGGTGTACACCTGCCAATCTGATCAAGAGTTGGCCTGAAGCCGCGCGGGTCAATGATGGGCTGACGCCCTATAGATGATAACTGACGGGGTCACAAGTTAAATGGAAAATCACTGTATAAACTGATTCATTGATAAACTCATTAAGAGTTGTAACTTGATAAACATGATCTGCTTTCTGAAGATACAGGTAATGGACGTACCTTGAGTCTTTAAAACAAAATTTTATCTAACTTGATACAAGTCAGCTGTTTCATAAATGTCATCTGACTTGAGACATATGTTCTGACTTGATAACACTTATGCATAACGGGGAACGATAACTAGGCCTCAACTCTGTTTCATAAATGTCATTGAAAGTATGTGTAGTTAGTAAATGATCCTTACTCGCACAATTGAGTAAGTAAAAGTATGCGAAACAGAAATTGAGTAATTAAATGGTATTATAGAGGAAAAGGCCTTGATGGCGATAATTGAGAGAATGGTTACGGCCTTTTCTGAAATAAGTTGCTGATACAAGTTTAAGGCTCGCCGATGTATAGCTTGGTTCAAGATAATAGCGAGTACACTAGACTGGCTTGATAAATACATTTGATACAATCTGAATTGAGTAAGTAATAGAGGTATGAGGCCAAGAGAGGTATATCTTGGTTCAATGGCACAAACTGCAATAACTTGGTCTGATAAGTCACAACATCCCACTTCTCATATTTCATTCATAAATCCATTAGATAAAGAATTCCACCTCAAATGGGTCATTGAACTCATTAGAAGTTATTAAGCTCACCAAGCATGGTATTTTCTTTGTAAAATCCATAACTGAATAAAAGCTCAAAAACAAGCTCCATGAAAGTCCATGAATATTTATTTTCCCCTTAAATGACTTGGCCCAAAATACACAAAATCAGTGTATGATAAATCTCACTTGATCTTTATTATTGCTCTTTATACAGTTACTCAAAATGCTTCCAACAATCACCAAACTCAAAATAATCAACCAAAATTCATGAGATCTTCCAGAAAATTCAGAAATAATATGAAAAATCTACAGTAAAATTTTTAGAATTTTCCCCCAGGTATACACTGCACAGAAATGGTAATAACAACCTGATTTACATCTAAGCAAGTCAATTCACTTCAAAAATTCATAACTTTCATTCTAGACCTCAAATGGATACATAAAAATTCAATATGAAAATATTAAGAAGTCCCAAAAAACTTTCATTTGCAACTCAAAACATGATTCCCACAATAGGATTCCCAAAACAGGACTAAAACACAAGTGTATCAGTTTTGATCTCATTCTGCGCAGTTTTGGTAAAACGACCATAACGTTTTACACAGACCTCGAATTAAGGCGATTCAAGATGCATTTGAAAGATAACACACTGAACTATCTACCCACCAAAAATCATAATTTTTGGCTGGACCATTCATTACCAGTTTAATCCCAAAGTCAGCCCTAATTTTCTGAAATTTCAGCCCTTCACTGATTTAACTTCCTCTTTGTTTTTTACATAAAACTCACTTGAAATCATTTTAAATCACCACAATCAGATACAAAAGATCATTTAAGGCCTCATATATATATCCAAACTCTAAACAACTTCACTAATACATAAATACTAAATTCGTATCCAAAACAGGGCAGTTTTCTTCAAAATTCCATAACTCATTGATTACACCTCCAAACTTCATGAAAGTTTTCCAGAAAATCCCAAATAATATATAGAACCTACAGTAAACGTTTCAGAATTTTTGGACAATCCTATAATTTTCAGAATTTTCGACAGTGGTAGTTCAACAATTACAAAATCATGAAATCATGGTCTTGATCAAATACCCATAACTCCAAACATCTCCAAACTGAATCAAAATTTCACAATAACTATCAATTTGATCATCCAAACATAACCCATAAAGAAAACAACCATAAAACTCAAGATAGAACAAGTTAGGGTTTTGGGATATACCTCACTTTAGGCTTGAATTAGAGAGAGAAGGAGGCTGTTTTGAGTGATTTGAGGGGTTGGACTTGATAGCTAGTAGTAAGGGCAACTCGGGGCAGTTGGGAGGTGGCCGGAAAAGTGGTCGTAACCACCAAAATGGGTGGCACAAAGGGGCAGCAGCTACTGCCCCTGTTCTGGTGTGAGAGAGAGTGAGAAATGGGGGATGGGTTTGTGATATTTTTGCTGAATTTTGTGTTTATAAAGTGCCACTTAATAGCTAGATGTGGATGAAAATTATCCACCCAAAAATTAGCTTTTTATTAATTAAAATTAGGTGCTAAAATGAGCAATTAGCGAAATAACAAAAGTTAGTAAGGTTTTGGGCTTTTGTTTTGGGCCCAAAAGCTAAATTGGGGCTTGAAAAATTATTTGGAGTGTTGAACAAAAATAAAAATTTGTATTGCTCGGAATTAAATTTTAGCAAAGATAAAAAAATAATTAATCACTAATTTATACTCACCGAGGCCTAATATCGATTCACCCGATATTTAATCAATCAATGAAGTTTGAGTTGCAAAGTGGTACCCAAAATGAAATATCTTCCAACCGGGATGATTAAATATGATAAATGAAGGTGGAAATTTTAAATAACATGATGGAACTCGTTAAATAAATAAATGGAGCGTAATTGAATTTAATGAATATGATTTGGCTAAACAAATAACCATGAGTGATTAAGTCAATAAACGTGGTAAAGTAATTGAATAAACATGATTAATGAAATAAATAAAAATGATTTAAATAACTGAATAAATAAATAAATATAGGTTAGGGTCGGGTTATTACAGCCTTCCCCCCTTAAAGAGTTTTGTCCCCAAAACTTATAACACTTGTCAACTATATGCAATGCTGCTTTAAGACACAGGGGTCATTGGTTCTCATTGCTTCCCTCCGAAGGGGTATAATTTGCCAAATGAACACTGACTAAGGGTGTACGTATTGTATAACTTCTTAATCCCATGTTTCAGTGATAGATCCGGATACTGTTCACACAATAGCCTCAAAGAACTCAATTACTTTGCTTCAAAAGTGATATTCCCTTCGAAAGAAAAGAACCTTGTTATTGCAAAGGAGGTATTCTACACTGCTGACTCATAAAGCCCAAAGTAACGAGGACTCAATTATCGCTGATATTCAGTCTCCTGACACCCTTGACTAGATAGGTCCGTCAGAATACTTTATAACGCATCTGAGACATTGGTTATTCTTTGTTTTGCCAACACAATTGTTTTGTCGACCTTGTATCACCTCGACATGTACTTGAATTTTCCATTTTTCCCTCTTACTGTTGGGAGTAGCTTTGACCTTGTACTCAATGTGTCTTCTGGCTCATTCTAATATAATTAAACAGTGCTTGAGATTATGCCCTCCTCAAAATATCACTAGCTGATTTTTCTAACACATCACATGATCTCCCCTCATCAGACTACTCAAGGATATGCTCCCAGTTGATAATGGGCAAAAGAAAAATGACCATGATTAGGGATGATAGCGATGAATTTCTCAGCCGAGCGAACTATAGCATACAAAAGAAATGAACAATGAGACTCGAAAAGGCAAATAAAGAAGAGATTATCATGGGGTGGTTAGAATAAAGATAACCATAAGTGTATCATGAGTCCTGAAATATAATGCCACAAGAATTGTGGTTATAAATATGGACCATAAAGGGTCCAATAAATAATCCACCAAGGAGAAAGATGGGACGGTTATATTCGGGTTTAATTGATGAATTGGAAACAAGATGACAAGCAACTGAGCTTCAACTAGATGACTTTATAGCCACAAGGAACAAGATAAGTGCAATACATAGAAGGGACAAGCAATGTGCAACGGATAGATAAATAGATTGGATAAACAAGCAAGGTCTAATGAATAGATAAATGGATTGAATAGGCCGTAGTGGAAACATGCATTTGCTCGTATGGAGCCAAGTTAAGTACGACAATAAGATTAAATAAGGATTACTGAAGTGCAATTATGAGGATATAAAATGTAGGTGTGAGAATTACAAGTGCCATAAATAGATCAATAGATTGAACCGGTAAAATACAATGGATAGATCAATAGATTGAACGAGTGACATGAGATTGAATAGATTGAATAGATCAATAGAATGAATGAGTGAATAGATTAAATAGATTGATCAATAAATGGATTGAATAGATTGAACATGTGACATAAGAAACGTGCCTTTGCTCATATAAAACCAATTCAAGTCCAGGAATAAGATTGAACAAACAAAACTAGAATTTACTGATGAGCATGCAAGGTATATGTGTCGGAGTGGAAGTTCAAAGTAAAGAGAGTAAGGGGGATTATGACAATTGCAATCACCCACACCAATGAGAGTTGAATTACATTATGAATTCAGAATAAGTTATATGAGCGTATTATTATGAATAAATGAGATGTAAGGTAGCTGTGGGAATCAGCTCTTAACGAAATGAACTACAGCTCATGATCATGAAATAAAGATGGTGAAGGTCAAGAGCACCAGAATGTTGACAATCATATAAGGTCGAATAAAAATGTATTGCATACTTAACAATGGGTTTGCGAAGACATAGAAGATCACGCTAATAAGAAACATCGGGCTGAAATGCAAAGGAGATGAAACAATATTGGATAGTATCAAGTTTTGAAGGTGAGACAAGCAAACAAGAATTAGTATGAATGGGTATTCTTACAAAAGATAAACTGTGGTTGCATGGTTTAGGTGTGATGTTCGAACCTTAAATCATTATTGGAAAAGACATCTGCTGCTGACAGTTAATCCCATAAATCATTTGCTCAAGGTATAAGACACTTATTTTGATAGTGATCTTGTGCAACTCTCTGTGTATAGTACACAACCATAAGGTTCTGTCTTTCTTCTTTGTATGAACCTGAGGTTCCCCACGGGGACACACTTGGTCAAACAAATCCCTTATAATTCATCCACTGAGTCTTTAATTCTTTGGACTCTATTGGGGGTTATATGATAGGGGTTTTGAAAATGGATTGAGCACCTAGAACTAGGTTGATCTGAAAATCAATGTTTCTTGGGGGAGAAACAATCCTGATAGTCCTCAGATGAAACATCTCTAACTCGACCAACTGGAAATATGGATATGGATATACCGAGTATGGTTGACAAATCACTAATATTCAATACATTATTGACATGATAATTCACTTGCTTGCACAATGAAATTAGGGTAGAAATAGGATTTTTCTTCTCTCAGTCCATGGAAATACGCGCCTAGTCTTTCCACATTTCTCAAACTAACCTTAAGATCTTTACCAGTCATCTTCTATAAGTACACAATCAGTTCATCTTCATAATGATAACAAGGTATGCCAATCAAACTGGATTGAATGCCCAATGAATATGTTTCCAACAATACTATACATAACACATTCAACTGCTTACTGGTCTTAGTAAATTTAAAAGACAAGGGGCAATCTAAAGTGCAGAGAGATGCAACCACACCATGAACTATTGCAAAGATATTTCTTTATTGGTTATGAAGGATAGGCATGTAAGCTGAATGAATGAAAGGACGAGGATTCATAATGAAAGAAGTAAGATATATAAATGTCCTGCATATACAAGACATGCAGTTTATTTAGGATGGTCATGATAGTAAAGTAAATGAACGGTGTTACGAAGTTGAGAGAGAGTATTAAGTAATGATGGTGAAGAAATGCAAAAGGTTACCAAAGCAGCTTTTGAAAAGTCATATGGTATCCGTATGTTAGTAAAATGACGAAGATAAGGGTCAACACTATTAGAAGAAAAATTTTATTCATATGATGTTTGAAAAGACAATACGTCAAGATGAAGGAGTCAATCTTATGACTGAACATGATGTCATCCATTAATAAAACAATTTACAATAAATGGAAGTCTTGGGTAGACATATAAATTTCAAAACTGTTGGCAAATGGAAATAACACAAATCGTTGTTTATCATTACCAAACTAGGCTGTACTAGAAAAGAAAGGATTGCCAAAATAACTTGAATAACAACATGTAGTCATGGCCATAGAGTAGTATGCCAGCATGACGTTACGGTGCTATAACAACACGAACAATATGGATACATTTATTGCTGAAAGGGCACTCAATGACTAGGTCTAAAGCAACCAAAGACTTTGTAAGCAATAAATGAATAGTGCCCAAATAGAAGCAAGGGGTTCAAGTAGATAACAACAAAACTATGAACATAGTGATGACTGAGCTGTGAGCTACAAGTAGAATGAGTCAAATATGCTTAGGAAAACTGCAAATCACATAGTAATGCACACCGGGAGTCATTATAGACTCCATTATGGAAAAAGAGAATTAAACGACTGAGATTGTCAGGGTTTGAATCACCTATAAGAAAGGTTGCTCAGATGTGTTTGAAAAAGTCCCCACAAACCACATATGAAGTTTCCCATAAACACTCCATTACAAATCAAGAGAGTGTGAGCAGCAAAGAAATTATGCCTTGGAACAATTTAGGGTAACTAGGGTAGAAATAAGTCAATTACAGGAAGTAATGGGAGTATTGCTGATGTAAGGACTTGGTATCAAGACCAGATGATTCCGACACCTGGCAGCTTAATCTTACTTGTATCACCCACATAATGCCAAATAGCACACCATAAGCTACTAATTGTTATCACCATACATAAGCACTCATTGTAGTGTTCTTCTCATAGCACTTCACCTCAAAGATCTTGCCCCACCAGGCATTTCCTCATCTAACTTGAGACTGTATTAATCCCTTAAGAAGTTGCAAATGGCATCCCCACATTAGGTGTCAACCATCATTGTACCCAAAAGTAGGTATATTAACACACCTCAATAAGACTCTCAAATCCTGGGACAAAACGGACAGAGTTTCGCCTAAAAACTGGCTAAAACCCAGGCTTAAAGCCTTACATTTGATACCTGAAATGGAGAGAAACACTTCATAATTCAACGACCACACGTCGGAGTTTATAACTCAATGGGTCACACACCCGGAATGCACAATTACAAAAATTTAAACAAATATGAGAGATGAAACATACAATACAATTCCCAGATAAATGAGAGCATGTCTTTCTAACAGGTGACCCAAATGGTTCCACAGTCCACTTTGCTCATACTTGAATCTCATGATATTACCAAATGATTAAGTCATCCAAATGACAATGGTTCCTCCATATATGCCCATACATATGAACTTATAGCCAACAAATCATTTAACTGGTCCAACATAACTCATACACACCTTGATAGATAACTCAAAAACACTTGATAGCTCACACGGGCCCTTAAACCTTAGCTCTGATACCAAATCTGTAACGCCCAAAAAATACGAATGACATGATCACTGAGAATTGCAGCGGAAGACTCAGTAAGTGAAGGCGCTACCGCCGTCCTGATAAGGACAAGGCTCACTAAAACCATTTAATCTTGCAACTCGTGCTTATAATCATAAAATCTAGTAAACTGAAATACTTCAAGACCGAAGTCTATAATAGTTCAACCATACCACACAAGTTCCTGACCCTAAGGTCGGTTCCAATATTCATGCTATGCTGAATTTACTATGAGCATCTGAAGACCTTCAAAATGGCTTGCTAAAAGAACAAACATGTGATACTTCATCACCTAAAATGGAAAACATGAAAACAATTCAAAAATATGAGCAAAAACTCAGTACATACATCCCTGTATTTGTAAAATGACCATAGAAATACTGGTGATGGGTACCCGTCTTTGCAATTCATTTAGTTGGCAATAAAAATGAAAATGAAAGTAATATGAAATTGAATTGCTCATTATTATCTGGATGTGAACCCTTTGCACTGATATGATCTATACATAGGTGTACACCTACCAATCCGATCAAGAGTTGGCCTGAAGCCGCGCGGGTCAATGATGGGCTGACGCCCTATAGATGATAACTGACGGGGTCACAAGTTAAATGGTAAATCACTGTATAAACTAATTCATTGATAAACTCATTAAGAGTTGTAACTTGATAAACATGATCTGCTTTCTGAAGATACAGGTAATGGACGTACCTTGAGTCTTTAAAACAAAATTTTATCTAACTTGATACAAGTCAGCTGTTTCATAAATGTCATCTGACTTGAGACATATGTTTTGACTTGATAACACTTATGCATAACGGGGAACGATAACTAGGCCTCAACTCTGTTTCATAAATGTCATTGAAAGTATGTGTAGTTAGTAAATGATCCTTACTCGCACAATTGAGTAAGTAAAAGTATGCGAAACAGAAATTGAGTAATTAAATGGTATTATAGAGGAAAATGCCTTGATGGCGATAATTGAGAGAATGGTTACGGCCTTTTCTGAAATAAGTTGCTGATACAAGTTTAAGGCTCGCTGATGTATAACTTGGTTCAAGATAACAGCGAGTACACTAGACTGGCTTGATAAATACATTTGATACAAGCTGAATTGAGTAAGTAATAGAGGTATGAGGCCAAGAGAGGTATATCTTGGTTCAATGGCACAAACTGCAATAACTTGGTCTGATAAGTCACAACATTCCACTTCTCATATTTCATTCATAAATCCATTAGATAAAGAATTCCACCTCAAATGGGTCATTGAACTCATTAGAAGCTATTAAGCTCACCAAGCATGGTATTTTCTTTGTAAAATCCATAACTGAATTAAAGCTCAGAAACAAGCTCCATGAAAGTCCATGAATATTTATTTTCCCCTTAAATGACTTGGCCCAAAATACACAAAATCAGTGCATGATAAATCTCACTTGATCTTTATTATTGCTCTTTAAGTCTTTATACAGTTACTCAAAATGCTTCCAACAATCACCAAACTCAAAATACTCAACCAAAATTCATAAGATCTTCCAGAAAATTCAGAAATAATATGAAAAATCTACAATAAAATTTTTAGAATTTTCCTCCAGGTATACACTGCACAGAAATTGTAATAACAACCTGATTTACATCCAAGCAGGTCAGTTCACTTCAAAAATTCATAACTTTCATTCTAGACCTCAAATGGATACATAAAACCTCAATATGAAAATATTAAGAAGTCCCAAAAAACTTTCATTTGCAACTCAAAACATGATTCCCACAATAGGATTCCCAAAATGGGACTAAAACACAAGTGTATCAGTTTTGATCTCATTCTGCGCAGTTTTGGTAAAACGACCATAACATTTTGGACAGACCTCAGATTAAGGCGATTCAAGAGGCATTTGAAAGATGACACACTTAACTATCTACCCACACAAAATCATAATTTTTGGCTGGACCATTCATTACCAGTTTAATCCCAATGTCAGCCCTAATTTTCTGAAATTTCAGCCCTTCACTGATTTAACTTCCTCTTCCTTTTTCACATAAAACTCACTTGTAATCATTTTAAATCACCACAATAAGATACAAAAGATCATTTAAGGCCTCATATATATATATATATATATATATATATATATATATATATATCCAAACTCTAAACAACTTTATTAATACATAAATACTAAATTCGTATCCAAAACAGGGCAATTTTCTTCAAAATTCCATAACTCATTGATTACACCTCCAAACTTCCTGAAATCATGGTCTTGATCAAATACCCATAACTCCAAACATCTCCAAACTGAATCAAAATTTTACAATAACTATCAATTTGATCATCCAAACATAACCCATAAAGAAAACAACCATAAAACTCAAGATAGAACAAGTTAGGGTTTTGGGATATACCTCACTTTAGGCTTGAATTAGAGAGAGAAGGAGGCTGTTTTGAGTGATTTGAGGGGTTGGACTTGATAGCTAGCAGCAAGGGCAACTCGGGGCAGTTGGGAGGTGGCCGGAAAAGTGGTCGGAACCACCAAAATGGGTGGCACAAAGGGGCAGCAGCTGCTGCCCCTGTTCTGGTGTGAGAGAGAGTGAGAAATGGGGGATGGGTTTGTGATATTTTTGCTGAATTTTGTGTTTATAAAGTGCCACTTAATAGCTAGATGTGGATGAAAATTATCCACCCAAAAATTAGCTTTTTATTAATTAAAATTAGGTGCTAAAATGAGCAATTAGCGAAATAACAAAAGTTAGTAAGGTTTTGGGCTTTTGTTTTGGGCCCAAAAGCTAAATTGGGCTTGAAAAATTATTTGGAGTGTTGAACAAAAATAAAAATTTGTATTGCTCAGAATTAAATTTTAGCGAAGATAAAAAAATAATTAATCACTAATTTATACTCTCCGAGGCCTAATATCGATTCACCCGATATTTAATCAATCAATGAAGTTTGAGTTGCAAAGTGGTACCCAAAATGAAATATCTCCCAACCGGGATGATTAAATATGATAAATGAAGGTGGAAATTTTAAATAACATGATGGAACTCGTTAAATAAATAAATAGAGCGTAATTGAATTTAATGAATATGATTTGGCTAAACAAATAACCATGAGTGATTAAGTCAATAAACATGGTAAAGTAATTGAATAAACATGATTAATGAAATAAATAAAAATGATTTAAATAACTGAATAAATAAATAAATATAGGTTAGGGTCGGGTTATTACACTACAGTTCTATTGGTATAATCAATATTTGTAGTAGTGTATATACCATAAACTAAATGCAAAAATTTAACCCTTTGGTACCTCCAATTTTGGTTGATGAATTGTTTGGTCTAGGTTTTAGTAAAGTGAATGTGTTGGTCCCTCCAGGTTTAGGAAAAATGACTTTTTGGCCTTTTTTATTATTATTTTGGCCCTAAGCTTTTAGAATTTTTCAGCTTTGACCCAAATGGGCTACTTTTTGTAATTTTGCTATTTTTAAGTGTCTTTTTAAGAAATAGGTGTGTTTAAAATGATTGAGCTGCTTATAATACTCATATTAGTTATCACAATCTACTATTTAGATGATAAATATTATATTTTCTATGATTATAAGCCCACCATGCTTAGCAAAATAACAAAGCTTAATTAGACTTAGTTAGTGTTGGACCCTAGTGTTCCTCTAACTTTCAGTTTATAGAGTTTGCTAATCTCAATCGCACCTTCTTTAGATCAAGTATAGCACATATCTGTTTTGTTTCCTACCTTAGACTGTAGTTACTAATCAAGTTTTATAATTTAAAGGATAGTGGGACTTTAATCAATAAATTATAATATATAAGACATCAGGTTTGACTGAATAATGCCCCCTACTGGAAACTTCTTTTATTGAAAGCTTGAAAGTGGAAATATTATAATTGGAAGATTTGAGAGATACTTAAACTATTGAGATCATCCGGTATGCTTGCCCATAGAGAAATGGAGAATTCTGACTTCTCATTTGCTCAAGTATGCCCAAATGACTGTCCCTTCGCAGTACTCAGTCTCTCCTTATTATAGAGAGGATTGGGGTACATAGGATGCCCTGAAGGCTACAACACACACTGATATTTTCTCATAGATACAACTGTCTGCACCTGGCTACAGTGGACAATATTATTTTACTGACATGATACTGGATGAAATAGTACAATAATGATGCAACCACTTTTCAGAGCCTTTTATTACTGACAAGACTAGTCATCCATAATGAGGTTTTGCATACCTTTATCTCCAATAATATCTTCCAGTCCATCATTATCCAGATAATCATCAAAATCTTCATCAAGTTGAAGCTGCTTTGGATCCCATTTTTTAAATAATTCATGAAGATATTTCTTTCCTTTTTCCGATAAGAATTTCTTTTGCTCCAACACCAAAGAGATAATCAAAGACGTCTTCTAAAGTAGCTCGCTCTACCTTCATATAGTTGCTAAACTCATTATGATAAGTGAAAGTAGTGTTCCCGCAATGCATTAGTGGTCTTCTTTGTTCAATTAATGCTCACGTATGAAGATAAATGTTGTAAAAATCGATTGCTCTTGCTAAAGCAGGATCACTAACTAACTCTAGTCATTATGAAAACCACTCTTATCGTCAATCATTGGGATCGTCTAAATCAACTATTTGAATAAGATGATGGGTTGGTTTGTCTTTTTCATTTTCATATTCAATTAATGCACAATATACCTCCACATATGAGCATCTATTGTGTGGAATTTTTGTTGGACCATTAGAAGATGTGACAACCCAATAGATCCTTCTAAATGTACATTGTTGAAATTTAATTAGTCTTAAGAAAGATGGGTACTTCGGATCTGGAATTTCCATGAGGTAAACTGTCATTTCATATTTCCCGATTTTTATAACGGGATCATCTGGAGAGATTGAATTTGCTGAAAAAGTAACACCACCAACTCCAGATCTATCGGGAAAATAGATTGTTGTACTCCAAGAGTCTCAAATATCATATCAATAATTATGATAATAGTCGATGTAGGCTACATACCACTCGTTGAACCATTTTTCTTGAACATAAGAACTTATTTTTTCGTAGTTACCATAAGGACAACTTAGGTAATTAACTGATAACTATAGAAGGGAAAATCTTTGGGCTATTAAGTAGGCAGAAGGCAGCAAACCACAACATGATCTACTTTTTGTATGAAATTTCGAAATATCCACAGGAATTTTACTAGAAAGAGAAACCCGTTCTAGTAATAATAGCATTTTATTTTGGATTTCCTCCTTTTCTGGTCGGACTTCTGCTCTGATATGACCATTGGTGAGTTCACAAGGTATACTAACTGCAAGAAAATTCTT
Organism: Selenicereus undatus; assembly: GCA_017589665.1. Lineage (NCBI taxonomy): Eukaryota > Viridiplantae > Streptophyta > Magnoliopsida > Caryophyllales > Cactaceae > Selenicereus > Selenicereus undatus. The sequence goes on from JACYFF010031955.1 coordinate 70,408,118, forward strand.
CGATCCTTGTATATCTTCAATAAAGAAAGAAAGCTGGCTAAGCCATAATTACCAACACAAGAGTTGCCCTTGTGGTTGCATGTTTGATAAATTCTTTTTCACAAAACCAAGTATTCATTTGCAATATGTTCAAATAAGAAAAGGTTTTGGGGCTAAAAAGATTAAGAACTTTTCAATTTCTCTTATTACTATAAGGATTTCTTTTTCCATCATGGGATAATTGTATTTTGCTTTATTAAAACTTCCACTGCAATATTTGCAGAGTTTTTTTTCCTTCGTTGATTTTGAGTACTGCACTCCAATGCTTATTGTTGGCAATTCTCTTAAGAATTAAATCATCTCCTTCATTAAGCAAATTAAGAACAAGAGGATTTTTACAAATCTTTTTGAAGTTTTGAACAATCTTTGAATCACTAGGGGTCCATGTCCAGCTTACTTCTTTCTTGAGTTTCTACTGCAATAGCTTTCTCAATTTAGCGATATTTTTAATTAAATTTGAAGCATAGGTAAGGCATCCTGGAAACCTTTCTAATTGCTTCCTATCTTCAATCTTTTCAGGTAAATTTTCTATTTTTTCTAGAATATGCTTTTGTACAATGATTTGTCCAGCTTTTATATCTAGACCTAAAAACTCAATCTCTTATTCACCATAAATGCACTTGTTCTTACCAAGTATAATACTATGACCAATGCATCTATGGGTTGTAGCAAAAACATCATCTTTGTGCTGTTCTATGGTCTTGGAAAAGATAAGGATATCATTAATGTAAACTAAACAATAATGCTTAAGGTTTTTCAAGATATTATCCATTGTTCTTTGAAATATTTGAGAAGTATTTTTCAGACCAAATGGCATTACTATCCACTCATAGTATCCTTAAGGGGCACTAAATGTAGTTAAAGGAATGCTTTCTTCAGCCATTTTTATCTGCCAGTATCCGCTTTTGCAATCCATTTTGGAGAACCAAAAGGCTCCTTAAATTCTATTGAAAAGGACTATTTTGCTAGAAATATAATAACCATCAAAGACAGTATTATTATTAAGCTTTTTGTAATTGATTACCATTCTTGGTTTTTATCTTTTTTCCTCAGATGATTTCTTACCATGAAAGCGGAACTGGTGTGAGGACTTTTGCTATTCTTGATTAATCCTTTATCTAGAAGTTCTTTAATTTGTTTATCAAAAATTCCTATATATCCTGGCGTGTATACACCATTTGTTTGACTCGAATAATAGTATTGGAATTTAACAAAGTAATTTTTTCCGATGTCTTATTTTTATATCAAAATTTTAATGGATTATCATAGTAGAGTACTTTGTATAATTGATCTTGTTGTTTAGCAATTTGCTCCTTAATAGATAGTTTCAGTAGTGAGATTGTTAGTACTGTTTCACGTTGTGCATGCATTACCTTCCAACCACGCTAGCTGTGTGTAAATTCAATTCTTTTTATGAGTGTAAGCCTTACTTAATTTATCAATGGGAATAGAGTGACCATTTATTGTGAATATTATTTGGTTTATAGTCTGTGTGCATGGAGAATACAATCTCTGAAAGTTATTTCCAACAATCATATTATAAGAGGATTGATCAATGGATAGAACTGGTATAAGGCATTGGACTCCTCCTACTTTTATGGTTAACCCTTCTATGGCCTCTTTGTGGTTCATTAAGTTGTATTTAGTAGTCCTTACTTGTAAAGGATTCTTAACTTTCTTCCTCATGAATTCTAAAAATAAAGACTTTTATTTCCACATCTATGTTTAACATGGATGCTTCCAACATGAATATACCTATATTTTCTATCTTTGTTATGCTTAAGGATATTTTCTCAATTAATGAGATTAACTTCTCCCACATCACACTCGCAACCTTTTATTTCTAAATCTCCTTCCATCATTTCACATACATTTTCTATAGATCATGTCTTTCTAAATTATGGAAAGGACCCAATCTCCTTTGATTTCTTTACTCTCATTGTCTACAACAAATTCTTCTCCTTGAAGATCGCCAAGATTAATCGAGCTACTTTCCATGATATGACTGGTTTCTTCATAATCACTTTCTTCATACTTGTCTTCTAGTGTAATTTCAACAATTCCTTTGTCATTATTTAGGGCTAGGTCTCGTGCCTTTTCCTCACTAGGCTCTAAGTAATCTGCGCTACCTAGAGTTTCAATAAGCTTATTATTCTTCTGATTTTTGCATTCGTTAACATAATGTCCTACTTCTTCGCATGCCTAGCATTTGCAACAGGACAATAAGCCGCTTTTCTAAAACATCTTAGTTTTTTAGGACTTGATTTGTTATAATATTTTCTTCTGTATTTCTCTCTCCTTTGCTTATTAAAAGCTCTTTTCTTATAAAATTTTCTTTTTCTTCTTCTTTCAGGGTCCTTTCTACATTGGTGAGGAGAATTCCAACAAGTTAGAAATTGCTTCTTAATTTTCTTTGCTTTTGGAGATCAAAACATTGATGATTGATCCATTTTCTTAAATAAGTGATTCTTGAACTAAGGGTATCAGTGACATTTACTCTTTCAAGCCATGCAATGTATTTTTCATTAATTATATAATTTATCGAATATGCCCATTTTTCATAGAATATATCAATATTAGTTTCATTATGCCTAATTTTATAATAATATTGACTAAATTCAACAATATAGTTTTCTAAATGCCTCATATCCCACAACTCTATATTGTTGATCTTTCTTTGCCATTATCTAGCTTTTTCTTCATAATCAAGTTTAGCTCCGATAAATTCAGTTTCAATTTCCTTACATAAATTTTTGAACATTGCAGATGGTGTTTCCATCATTCTTAATGCATTTATACCATCCTCATTTAATGACTCATACCAGTCCATGTAGTATTTAAATTCAAGATACTATTCATTTCTCTTTTTCAGTACTCAAATATTTCTTCTCTATTAGGAGCTCCATTGATGTTTAAATTGTATCATGTTTGTCTAATCGGGGTAAGATCGATTTCTTAAAATGTTGTGGTTTTCCTTGGGATAAACACAAAGGAAAAATTAGTTGTTCTCCAATCTCATTAATCTCATCATCAACTAGCATTTTACCATATTTTTTATCCAATTTTTTTTCTAACTTCTTTTAAAGGTACAACATTAAGATCTTTTAGTTTAATTAGGTTCATCTGCTTATATATTTCTTCTAATTGGACATTATTTGTCTCTTTATTATCATCAGATAATGCCTCTTTTTTTTATCAATTATTGCACACACAATTTTGTTTAATTTTTTTGAATTTTGTTCTTTCTCAAACATATCCTATAGTTCTTCAAGATTACACTGTTTATGCTCCATCCTCCTCTTCTTCTTTCTCTGCCTTGTCAGGTGATTTTTTGGTTGACTTTTTTCATACTTCTTTTTGAATTTTTATATCATATAAAGGAAGTGGATTTTTGTTTTTTTGGTTTTGGAGAGGATATTTATGCTGAAATGGAGTACTGATACTTAGATCAGATTTTCCACTATGTCTAATTGATTAAAGAAAGATGGATTATTGACAATTGCTTCTTTATATCCATAACTTCAGTTTTAATTTTTGCTAATTTGGCTTTTAATTCTTTATGATATAGTTTAATTGAGGTGCTACTGAAGTGATTCCTTCCGGTGAGTGAACAACATGTGAATAATTAGAAGGGCAAGTACGTGATGATTCAAGTATTAAACATAGTTAGTTAGCTTAGTTAGGCATTAATTAGCTTAATTATCTTAATTATTTAAGGGCACGTGGCTCTGATACCATATTAAAGAGGGTTTCGCGTAGTAGTAATGAGCAGAATATCACATACACAAATTTAAATTTTTCGAAAGTAAGTTTTCAAGGATTGGGGTTAAATTTGCAAATATGAAAAGTTTTGGGTATTACATAAAAAGTTCTGTAGTGATTTGCCCCAAAAGTTTATTACACCATAACTCAAACGTCTTGACAGTTAACTTTTAGAAAAGTCAGTCTTGCAATTGAATACACCAAAGTTCAATGATCCTAAATGTAAATTACCCACTAAATGGACACCAAAATGGACAATAAGCTCATTTCAAAACGGTTTTCATAATAGCCCCAAATAATTGCTAGTATAAGGACCATCTGACTCCATAGGTTCGAACCAAAGATCCAGATTCGAGGGCAAAGGTACGATATCATGATGGAATGCATCATAACACCACCCATCATCGCTTATGACCTCTACTAATCAATACGGGGAATTGAAACTAATTATACTTGGAGCAAAAAGCAAGCAACATATTAAGATCAATTAAACAATAGAAATCGAAAGTGCAATGTTA
>JACYFF010031955.1:70443924-70468945 GCA_017589665.1 Selenicereus undatus
ATATATATATACATATATATATATATATACATATATATATATACATATATATATACATATATATATATACGTAAATACGTAAATATATATATGTATATAAGCACATACACACTTACACACGCACACACATTAGCGCGCACGCGCACACACACCCTCACGTGTATACATATATGCACACATACATTCATATAAAGGTGCAGTGCTTTCATTTATTGTTGGTCTGCAATTCATTTGAAATGAGTAGACTCTAAATACATGTAGAGTTGAATTTGGGTTATCTTACTAGGGAATTGGTATCTTGTGATACTATATGTGGAAAATTTTCCCCTTAACATTAGAAAAGGGTGTTCCAATTAACCTTATATTACTTGACATTGTAGAATTTTATAAAATCTTAAGAATGGATTAGCTAGATATATGTAAGGCTAAGACTAATTGTCAAAAGCATTAGGCAATTTAAGAGGACGATACCAGCAAATGAGTTCATTTGCAATGTGCTAAGCATGACTTAGGACAAACTTTGACCTCCTTAATGAAGAAAGAAGGAATAGAATGTATAAGGTATTTGTTGTTTTCTATGGGAAACAACAGAGAAAAGAGTGGGGATAGAGGACACTCCTATAGTAACCGAGTTTTTGGATGTTTTCTTAAAGATATAACCAGATTCCCTCTACCAAGAAAAATAGATTTTGGGGTGGAACTTGTCCGCAAAATATGGCCTATCCCAAAACCATTTTACCGTCTGAGTTAAAGGAATCAAAAGTAATGCTCTTTGGGTCAACCTATGCACCAACAATGTTCATAGAGTTAAGGAATATAGATTTTAGAACATATTTCGATAAGTTTGTAGTGGTGTTCGTTTATGATATATAAATATATTCACCAAATGAGGAAAGTAATAAGGAGCATTAAGGATTGTATCATAGGCTTTAGGAGAACATAAGTCATATGCTAAATTTTACGTTCAAATATGTCATCTCAAATCCTCTTTTATTGCTTCGGTTTTTACATACACATGGGTAATGTACAGGCATACATTGATTTTAGTGTTATTTCCATCGTTTCTAGACTTGCTTTTAGGAATACAAGAGAATGGTAAAGGGGATTAAGATTGTAACACCCCCAACCCCTAGGGCTAGGAGCATTATGTTTTTTTAACTTTCTACATAAATTCCGGGGCGAAACGGACAGAGTTTTCCCTAAAAATATACTGTTTCCAGGCTAAAAGCCTTACAATAACCCCAGCAATAAACGGAAGCGTAAAACATTTTAAAAGAAGCTCAACGGCTACCCACCGAAGTTCATAACTCAACGAGCAACTCGCTCGGAGTACATCAAACAAAATAGTTCATTAATACAGGAGAAGTGAAAGATACAACTCAATGGTTCACACAACCGGAGTGCTCGGGTTTACATCCTAAAACGTTAATGATTTCAACTGAAAGGAAAACTTACTACTAAGATGGTTGGCACACATGGCCATACAGAGCGACTCCTAAACCGAGTACACTACATGAACTAGAATACTTGTTTACAAACATCTACAATTCTAAGAATACATTACATGACTTCATAAAACATGTAAGACCCTTCTAATGGAAACACATGACACCTTGCAAGCAAGGATAGAATCCATCTTGGCATAAGTGACTTGGCTCCTACTTGTCATAATGCAAACCTGGGGAAAAGGGGGAACAAGTAATGGGATCAGCAGCCACACGCTCAGTGAGTGTTCCCCAACTCCTTAAAACCAAAACCGTTGTAGGCACTAATATCTTTAATAGTCACATATCACGTATTCATACTTTACTATCATATTAGGCAATCATAGTCTCTAAGAAAGGATCACTATCCATAAACCTCATTCTAACCATGCAAATCCATTTCTAGGCCTCTGAATGACCAAATTCCTTTACTAACAAGAAGTCAAACACATAAGCAGCAACGAGGCTAAGCACAGAACTATCTTTCATAGATTATGTGATATAATTCGTGATTTATGCTTTATCTATCTAATTCAGTCATACGAGATGATTAAACACATGAAGTAGAGATTATGCAAGGAGCTTTCTTTAGCTAAATATGAACATTCAAACTCATATGCTCAATGGATTACAAGGATATGGCCATGTTGTACTTGAAATTTCATTCATACTGCACTTAGATTCTTAATCACATGAACTGCACAAAAACCTTTCTTTCTTTTTCTGAAAACACTTTACTTAGCCTCTTTAGGCTCATAAAAACTCTTTTCTTAGCCTCTTTAAGGCTCATGTCTTGAAAGAATCTCTTTCATCTTAGTCTCATAATGACCGTTAAAAACATTCTTTCTGAAATACTTAAAAGGCGAGACGCCGACTGCTTTTCTTACTTAATAGGAAATTACTCTGGGCATAAGATCATCATAATGTGCTGATTGGGTGAGATCTATTCTCAACCCCCAGTGAGACTATCGCTCACGCTAAGCTCTTACTCCCGAGATGACAACTAACTTTTGGACCTTAACCCTCGTCAGGGTCTCTAGGGTTTCCCACTACTGGGATTACTCTCTAGGCTAGGAATTCCCCCGTTCAAGTAGGTTCACTCCCATCTATTGTCCCTATGCACAATATCTTAGCCAATTTAAAGCGTATGGCCATAAAGACTAATAAGTTTGCTGCCTCTCACAGCGAAGTCATTTTTTATACAACGCACTCTCATTTTATTTAAATTCCTTAGAGATTCCCCCATTCAAGTGAGTTCACTCCCAAAACTGCATTTGCATATTTGAAATAGCCATCGTTCATTAATAGTTATGGCTACTATTAGTTACAAACATGAAAACTTCCTTTTTCAAACTCACCCTCACTCATAAGATGAAACTTAATGACATAAAAGGGACGGGAGTTTGCACGTAACACATTCAAACACTTCATAATCAATTCAACAAAATAAGCCACACATGGCCTCACAATCCACATAATTGCTGCTAAACACAACCCAGGCTACCTCCTCACACAACACCGACGACAAAAGACCTCAAAATTCTTAGCAGTTCATCCTTAAGCCATCCGATTATCGACTCGATTTTCAATTCCATAACCATAGCATGTTATCATAAAAGTCAGATGAAATAGTTACGTATAAACTTACCAAGCGAGCAGCAACCATCCAGCAGCTCGATACAGCATATATAAGCATATAGATATATATGTTGCATTAAGTTGAAATAAGTGCTTAACGAACTAAAATAAAGTCACAAGGCATGAAGCTAGCCTACATTCATAACTCGCGAATAGGAGGTAAGCATGCCAAGTTCATGTCATTTCAAGCACAACTAATACTAACTAAACACATCATTCTCAAAACACAACTAACCAACTAACATGCCATTTTCAAAGCATAACTAATCAACTAAACATGTCATTTTCAAAGCATAACTAATCACAGCATGAACCTTATCGCATTCGTATTTCACAACAGAGGGTAACATGTCATTTTTAAGTGTAGCTTTTACGAACTTAACAAGCATCAATTACAAACACACATAGGCTATTTCGAAGCTACTTATAAGCATGAGTTCACTAAACTAACCTCTTTCGATTCAGAGCATTATTACTAATAAGGCATAAATTAACTGATTATACAAGTATCGATTCAGAACATGTTTAGGTCATTTCCAGGGCTACTTTTAAACACAAACTAAGCCACTTAGCATGCATCGAATATAGGCATTCTTAGTTCATTTTGAAGTGGTTTTCAAGCATGAATTAGTTAACTTAACGAGCATCGATTTGAAGTATTTGTATATTATTTCGAAGCTAGTTATAAGCATGTATTAACTAACCTAACATATATCGATTCGAAGCCATTTTCAAGCGTTAATGAACTAAACTAACATATATCAATTCAAGGCATCGTTAGGTTATTTCGAATTCACTTTCAGGCATGAACTAACTAATTATACAAGTATCAATTCTAAGTATTCGTATATTATTTCGAAGCTACTTATAAGCATGTATTAACTAAACTAACATATATCGATTCGAAGCATCGTTAGGTTATTTCGAAGTCACTTTCAGGCACGAACTAACTAAACCTAACATACATGGATTTAAACTAAATTCAGCGAAAATAGAACATGCATAACCCCAATCCATGCTTGACCCTCGTAAAAACGGACCCAATTCGACCCAAACCCAGACATGGGTTTCTTCCCCTTTAGCTAATATCTTTGTTGTTGCTATTGGTGGTCAACGGCAGGGTGGTCGTGGGGTGCGACAGACGGTCGCTGGCACAACAGCGCCGTCATCTCCTTCCCTTTCTTTCTCTCTTAGCTTCTGTCACTCTCTCTCTCTCTCTTCGCGGTGGTGGTCGGGGAGCAGTGCCAAGGGGTCGCACTAGTGCGACGGTGGCCGGCCCCCAGCCGCCGGTGACCCTCGAACCTCCACTCTCTCTCTCTCCGATGTTGGGTCGCCTGGGAGGAGGGTCGTGATGAGCTTGAAGAAGACCCCCCCCCCTTTCGTGTTTTTGGCTGAGAAAGGGAAGGGGCTTGAACCCCTTTTGATATATATATATATATATATATATATATATATATATATATATTTTGTTTGTTGCTTGCCCATTCAACTAATCGCTAGTCTAATTTCTAATCCCGTACCTCATATCGTAACCCCGAATCGATGATACGACCATTCGTCGATTATTCAATCCCAAATACGTCAAGGTTCGATTTAATAAACCTCGAAACTAATTCTAAGGTAAACGACCTAATCGTATTCGGAAAACGACTAAATTAAACTATCGGCACAATTCAGCACAAATTAAATTTCAAAACTAATAATAATAATAATAATAATAATAATTCTCTTTTTAATAAAATTATCACTTAAGCAAGCACATCATTAATAATTTAACTCGTATAGTTAATAAAAATACAAATTTTATAATGTAGAAGGTAAGATAGTCAGGTTAACGTAAAATAAAGAAGGCGGGTCTTACAAAGATCCATGATGCATTTCCCTTTCGATTATTATACATGTGAGGTCCTAGTAGTTTTATTCAAATTGCCTCAAATGGAAATTAGCTAAACGTAGGAATGCAAATGTTTTATTTTGTAGTTTATGAACACGGAATATAACCTCTAAAGTTTAAACTATGTCTATGGTACAGTTTTAACTGCTGAATAAAGTTGTTGCTTAACCTATGTCTTGCGCATGTTTTCTTTTAGAGGAAAAAAAATATTTTAAGCTTTACTTATTCTTACTATAATACCCCTTAATTACTTAAATCTTTCACTGCTAAATCTTGCTTAATTCCCTAGCTAATTAAGTAGGGTAATAGTTGGAGATTGTTATAGGTTTCGCGTCAGAGCTAGGTTTGAGAAACCAATGAGCCAACTAGGTCATGAGTTATTTGGTTGCGTCATGCATGATTTATAAGTTAAGCTATGCTTGAAACTTGATTTGACCCATTTATCTGATAACATTTATATGTTACATGTATATGTTACAAGTCATATGATTGGGCGTAATATCATATTTGGGGATCATATCGTATTCGGTTGGAACGTAATGAGAATCTTAGTAGCCATTTCCACCACTTGACCACTGCTTTGGCCTTTCACATGGGGCAACCCAAATCTGAATTCCACCACTAGATAAATCGTACCCACCATCTATTGTGTGCACTCCTAAATGAACACCCATGGGGTAACATTATTGATAGGCATTATGACTTTATTATTACCAAAAATGCTATTAACCATTGGAACATTTTGAAAGGGGGATTGGTCATAAAGGGGTGCTACATAAAAGCATTTGATTAGAGACTTTGTCGAGGGGATGAGTTTACCATTGGACCACTTTATGGATGGATCCCCTAAGTCAAAAAACAGAGGGATATAAATTCCTCATGATCATCTCCCACTTGTTGATGCTCCTATTTACATAGAAGCAATACATCTCGCTTGGTTGGGTGATCTACATGAGTCTAGTGATTACACTAGTTTGGGAGGATCCAACTTAGAGGCTATTGATATCCCTCTTAACATGCCTTAACCTACCAAGAAGTCCAAACACATTTTAAACGTTGGGAATCCACATAACAGATATAGTAATGGGTTTGGTCATGGGAACATAAGTAGAGTCGTCTATGGGTTAGGTATGCATAGAGTTTGTGGCGATGGTGATGGCACATGTAATGATGGAACACATGGCACGGTTTTCTACATGGCATGATTCTAAGATCGACTATGATAGTGGGTCAAATGTGGGCACTACGAACCCAAATTTGTACTCAAGAAGTGAAAGTTAAATGTTCAAAATCTCAAAGTTATTGTAATAAATGTGATGCTAACCTAATGAGCCAACTTAAATGTGCTCGTAAGATGTATGCTCAAAGTTTGAGCCTAAGTGAGCATCCAAGCTAAAGTGTATAATAGTTATATGATATATGCACGATATAAGCTATATGCATGGTACATGTATTTCATAATGCAATATGTGTATAATTATGTGTATGGCACATGTATAATATAAAAGTTACGTGGTAGTCGTGTGCATAATCTAAACATCCTATGCATATGCCACCCTACAATGGTAACATTGCTTATATATAATACACATATCTATTGGTGCCAATATGTAAACATGCGTATTGTATGGGGTAAAAAGATAACGGTAGATCTCTTTTACTGCATGTCAAATTCAAATATGCATAAGAATGCACCCTAATTGACCCCATGGCTTTAGAAGAATTAGTTAATAGTCCTTTACCTTTCCAAACAAGCCAGCAAGCTCATAACAGCATCACTGGTCATGGAATCTTATTTAATAGGAAAGTTGGTGAGCTATATCAAGGTCTATTAGAGCATATAGTTCAAGAAGTGTTGACCTGAATTCAAGGTAACCCTTCTAGCAAAGATAAAGGAAGTAACCCATAAAAGAAGTATCCGATCAAGGGCCAAAAATATATGATGGGATCATGTGCCTTCTTATTTTGGAGGAATGGATTAGGCTTATAGATATTTGATGTGATCGAAGTACCAAATCGTAAGAACACCAAAGTAGCAACTTTTTACCTTATAGGTGAAGCCAATTAAGGATGGGGTATAAGGAAAGGAAAGTATGAAACAAGCATTACATGGGGGGCATTTTTAGAGGACTTAAGCCTTTAACTATGTAGCTACTGATAGTATGAGAAGGTCCAAATTTGCGACCGGATTAGCTCTTTAGATAAAAAGAACCTAGCCAGGCAAGAGATAATAGTCAAAAGTCATATGAATAGGCTGCTAAAATTAAGCGAGTGGAAATTAGTTAAGGGCCCCCTCCCTACCTCCCAAAAATAGGTGGAATGATAAAGGCATATGAGGCATGCCTAATAATAGACAAGAGCTTGCCTTTGGGAAATGATTGATACTAGAATATCTAAATCAAAGTGGTCTAAGTGTGGGTAAACCAACCATAGTACTAGGGATTGTAGAGGTGGTAATGTTATTGGTGTGAATAAACCAACCATTTCTTTACAAATTCCCCCCAGAGATTCTTTGAAAAAGAAGGAACTAAAGATGCAATTAAAGACAAAAAGTAAGATAAAGTTGCACCACTAGTGGGAAGAGCATATGTAGTTGACAAGAAGGATTCAACCATTGTTAGAGCAATTGTTATGGGTACAATTATCTTAAATCTACATTATGCTCAATTATTTTTTTTTTTTATTCATGTGGATTGCATTCAGTTATTACTACTAAGGCTGAAAACCATTAGAAATGAATAAACTCCAAGAAGATATAGTATCGAATAAAGGTTTGTTTATAGGGGATTGGTATCTTTTCATATTGTATATGGAAATTCCCCTTAAGATAAGGAAAAGATTGTTCCCATTGAATCTTTTGTTACTCAACTTAGTGGAATTTGATACAATCCTAGGAATGGATTGGATAGAAAGGTACAAGACCAAGATTGATTATCAAAACCATAAGGTGATTTTAGAGGACAATAATAGCAAACAAGTTTATGTGTAGGGTCATAAGCATTACTCAGACAAACATTGACCTTCATACGAAAATGGAAGGAATCAAATGTATGGGATACTTGCGTTTTCTAGAAGACAAATCATTGAAAAGAGTAGGGATAGAGGACACTCTTATGGTAAATGAGTTTTTGAATTTGTTTCCCGAGGAGATACTCAAATTACATCCACAAAGAGAAATAGATTTTGAGACAAAATCTATCCCTGGAGTGTAATCTATCTCATAACCCCTTACCAAATGGCAGTAATCAAATTAAAGGAATTACAAGTTTGATTAGTGGATTTATTAAAGAAGGGATACATATGGCCTAACGTTTCACCTTTGGGTGCACTCGTGTTATTTGTGAAAAAGAAAGAGGAAACCTTGAGCTTATTTATAGATTATAGGGCATTGAATAAGATTGTTTTTAGGAATAACCTTCCTTTTCGCCACACTGATATTTTTTGACCCACTTAGGGGCTGGAGTTATTTTTGACATACTTAGGGGCTGGAGTTTTCTCTAACATTGATTTAAGGTCTGGATGTCATCAATTGAGGATTAAACCTACTTATATTCCAAGTCCATATGGCCATCGCAAGTTTACAATAATGCTCTACAGGTTAACTAATGCAATAACAGTGTTATGGATTTCGTAAATAGGGGTTTTAGAACCTATCTGGATAAGTTTGTAGTGGTATCCATGGATGATATATTAGTATGTACGCCAGATGGAGCATTTGAGGATTGTATTACAAACTTTAGGGGAACATAAGTTACATGCCAAATTTTCCAAATGTGAGTTTCGGTTAATAGAAGTACCATTTTTGGTCATTTGATAACAAAGTAAGAAATTATGGTAGACTACCATAAGATTCCAGCAACTACTGAATAGTTACGGCATAAATATTACAGAAGTACGTAGTTTTTTCAGTATGATCGGATATTATAAAAGGCTTGATAGGTACTTTTTTAAACATAGTCTTGCCTTTATAACCCTTCTAAAAAGGACTACATATTTTAGGTGGACTAAGAATTGTGAAAAGACTTTCCAAGAGCTTAAATACAGAGTTACTACCGGACCCATATTAACTCTACCTTATGCTACTAGAGAATTTGGGCATGTAATGATACTTTTCAAAAATGAATTCGTTACGTTTCATTGCAAGATGATACAATTATAGCTTATGCTTCCAAGCAGTTAAAGCCATATAAGAGGAATTATCCAACACAAGATTTAGAGTTACTACTCTGGTATTTGCATTGAAAATTTTGAGACCTTACCTATGTGGAGTACCTTGTAGAATTTTTACAAATTATAAGAGTTTAAAGTACCTTTTTACACAAAGGAATTAAATTTGAAGTAAAGGAGATTGTAGATGCTAATTAAGCATTATGAGCTATTGATGCAGTACCATCTAGAAAAGGCCAATGTGATAGCAGTTGAGTTGGAAAACTTATGATATAGCCAACCTTATGGATAGGATACCACCAAAGATCCTAAGGGATTTCCTTAAGTTAAGAATTAAACTGGTATATGAAACAATGGGTACCTTGAATTCACTCTAAGTCCACTCAAATCTATTAAAAGATGTTAAGTTAGCTTAAGATAAGCATAAGGAAATGGACAAAATGAAAGCCGCTACGGGAAAAGAAAAAGCACTAGGAGTTCATTTTCATAACTAAGGGTTTCTTAAATTTAACAGAAGAATTTGTGCTCCGCAAGGGAACTTCAGCAGTGACATTTTGCAAGAAGCACATACTTCTAAGTATTTCACTCACTAGGTGGCACAAAAATGTATAGGGATGTAAAGTAAATGTTTTCACTAGTAGAAAAGAGTTTCGAACGACCAAAAAAATGTTGTCATCGTTTGTCGTTATTGGTTCTGTCGTTAAAACCACTAACGATGACATTATAGTTTTTTTCGTTAGTTGAAGTAACAACAAAATGACCTTTTGTCGCTATGAGGTGACTAATTAACGGCGAACAACCTATTAACAACAATCAAAATTTTTGTCGTAAACTTAGCCATTTAAAATAAAATTTTAAAATCATAAGTATCAATGACGAGTTTGGTTTGTCGTTTGATAGTGAAAGTTAACAACGAAATTTTTGGTCGTTGAAAAGTGAGAATGACAGTTTTTTTGTCATTAATAATATTATGGATGAAGATATTATTTATATAATTTAGTATAAACAACATAATTTTACAATTAACTAAATAGATCTAAGAAATACTAGTAACACCAAGCTTGAATGCAAATGCTTTTATTTAATTGAACAATATACTAGTTTGCAAATATTCACTACAAAGCACAAAGGAAAGCATCCTCGAAATGAACTCCTATTCAAGAAAATAATTATAGAAATAAGAAAGTCGTCCATTGACATCCAAATCTGACAGTGGCTATAAAAAAGAAGGAATTGAAGTCAGGCAATAATCCCAGTCCCATGTCTTCATCAACCAACTATCCAAACTGGGGAAATACTTTAGAACCCGAATGAGCACCTTGCATCTTCAAAAATGTACAAAAAGTAGATAAATGTTAAAAATTTGGTTCATATATACAACAAATTAAATTCTTATAGGAACTTCAACTACTTGTTTAATATATGTTAAGAAAGTTATATCTTCATTACTACAAACCCTTATCCTCTAAATATTAAAACAAGATAAACTCTAATTGTAATAGCCCGACCCTAACCCATATTTATTTATGTAAATCATGTTTATTTACTTAATTAATCATGTTTATTTGTTTAAGTCATGTTTATTCATTTTATCATTTGAGGTTATTTATTTAACCAAATCATGTCTAATGATTCAATTGTACCCGAATTTATTCAACGAAATTTCATTATGTTATCTAAATGTTTCGCATTTAATTATCGTATTTAATCATCCAGTTGGGAGATAGGTCATTTTGGGACGCACTTTGCATTTTAAGTTTTATTTATCATTTAAATCGGGTGAATTGATAGTGGGCCTCGGTAAGCATGATTTAGCGATTAATTATTTTTCCTTAACGTCGGGAAAATTTAATAACGAGCCTTATAAAATCTTTAACACAATTTTTACTTATTTTTGGGGCCCAAAATCAAGCTCAAAATGCATGATTTAGGCCCAATCCTACAAGGCTTAAGTTACTTGTGTTTATTTATCACTAATTATCATGATTTGCACCTAAATATACTTAGCAAAAAGGTTTTTTATGGCAAGGAGAATTTTAGCCACATCTTAGCCAAGACCTTAGGACCATTATTTGTTAATTACTCATAAAAAAATAATAGCAAGCAACCTCTCCCTCCCCCACTTTCTCTCCACGGCAGGGGCTGGGAAAGCAGGGCGGTAGCCCCTGCCTAGCTTTCAGCCAGAACCACTGCCCTTTTTCTGTCCCCCAGCTGTCATCCCAGCCACCAGCAACCACCTGGGAATCCCCCACAGCCACAGTAGCCTCCCCCCCTGCTCAAGCACTGCCCAACTACTGCATTCAAGCATCCAAGTGAGGTAACTCTAACCTCAACCTATGCAAATTTTTTGAGTTTATTAATTGTTTAAGTTATGGCTTATGTTTATGTGAACCAAGTGATGGCTATTATGCAATTTTTATTGATTTTAGTGATGTTTAAAGTTGTGGGTGATGAATTGAAAGTGTGATCAAATGAGTTAAATAATGGAAGTTGAATCCAAGAATGCTTGTTTCATTTGTTGTGATTTTGATATGGGTTATGTATATGAGGCCTTAAATCATGTTTTTATATCTGATTGTGGTGATTTGGAATGATTTCAAGTGAGGATTCATGTGAAAAAAGAGGAAAAAGCAAAAACAGTGAGGGTTGAAAATGACAAAAAACAGGGTTGAAATTGGGATTAAAATGGTAATGATCGGCCCACTAAAAAATAATAATTTTGGGTTGGTAGATAGATCAGCGTGTTAGATTTTAAATACCTTTTGAATTGCCTTAATTTGAGTTATGTGGACAAAGTTATGGTTGTTTTGCCATAACTGCACAGGTTCAACCAAAAACTAACGCAGTTGTGTTCTAGTACCATTTTCGGAACCCGATTGTGGGAATCATGTTTTATGTTATAAATAAAAGTTTCTCGAGACTTCTTAATCTTTCCTTATTGCGGTTTTAGGTCTCCATTTGAGGTCAAGGGTGAAAGGTATGAATTTTTGAAGCGAACTAACCTGCTTTGGTGCAAATTGGGCTGTTATTGCAATTTTCGTGTAGCGTATACTTACAGAAAAATTCTAAAACTTTTACTGCAAATTTTCCATATTATTTTTGAATTTCTTATAAGATTTCATGAATTTTAGTTGAGTATTTTGGGTTTGGTGATTTTTGGAAGAATTTTGAGTAATTGTGTAAAGAGCAATAATAAAGATTGAGTAAGATTGATCATGCACTCATTTTGTGTATTTTGGGTCAAGTTAGGTCATTTAAGGGAGGAAACAAATGTTTATGGGGATTAATGGGCATTTAACTCGATTATGGAGAGTAAAGAAGACAAGTATGTATTGTGGGAGTATATTTATAAGTTATCGACTTTACAAAGGAAAATATCAAGTTTAGTAAGTTTAATAGCTTTTATGATTTTCAATGATTCATTTGGGGTGGAAAACTATGGTTATTGGGCTTATGAATCAAAAATGAGAAGTGGGGAAAGTAATGATTTAGAAATCATGTTTATCAGATCAGGCAAGTGTCATTTATGCCATCTTGAACCAAGTTATACCTCCCTTGGCCTCACACTATCAAGTATCGGGTCAATCCAGTGTACTCCATGCCAATTCAGTGTACTCTATGTTATCTTGAACCAAGTTGTACTACAATGGGCCTTAAAACCCATATTAGTCTCCTATTTTGGAAAATCCAAAAAAAAAAAATAATCTCCCACTAACAACTGTTATGACCTTTTCTAGTTTTGGTCTCGTTATGGCTTATTCTATTTTCACTTAGTTTATATCAGATTTAATGACTTTCATTTATTTAGTTTGAAAGTTATATCGAATTACTTAAGTTATATATATCATTTAAGTATTTGCTAACTAATACAGTTGCATTAATTACTCTGTTTCTATCAGGTTATTCAAATATATGAGTGAAGGTCATTTACTGATTATACATACCTATAATTGTATAAACAATGTCGAGGCCTAGGTTATTGTCCCCCGTTATGCATAAGTCTCATCAAGTCACAACATATTTATCAAGTCAAAAACATGTTTTACAAGAAAGATTACATTCTAAAGACCCCAGGTACGTTCATTGTCTGTATCTTTAGAAATTAACACGTATTTATCAAAATTATAATGTTTTGGTAAGCACATCAATGAATCAGTTTAATCAGTGATTTATTACATAATTAGTGACCTCATCAGTCATCAGCTACAGGACATTGCTCTTTAGTTACCCACACGGCTTCAGGCCAGGTCCCCCGATCGACTTGGCAGGTGCACACCTATCGTCAGATCATATCAGTTACAAGGGGCTCACTACCAAATAATGATTAGCAACGTAGTTTTACATTTATCTCAATCACTGTTTAACCTTAAAATGAATTGCAAAGCGGGCCTAACCAATGTTTCAAGGTTATTTTACAATGCAGTAATGCATATACTGAGCCTTAGCTCACCATTCGAAATGTTTTTGTATTTTGTTTTAGGCATACACATGAGTTGCTTTATTCAATAAAGCCAATTGAAGAAATCGAGGGTCCAAGGACATCTGGATGGGTTCATAGTAGTGGTTGTTCATATATGGAGACCATTGGATAAGCACTTCAGTAGATAGTGATGTAAGCTCATGGTCATATAAACTTTAAGTTAGTTAGTTAGTCATTACTTGTATATGATTGGATGAAGTTCTGCAGTTGTATATAAGTGACCCTTGTTATATCCAGTCATGGTGTATAGAGCCTTGTCCTTTGGGACGGTGGTAACGCCCTATTCATTGGGTTTATCAGTTGTAACAGAGATTATGGAGATGAACAGTGACACAGGTACAGTGGGCGCGTCATAGTTTTGGTATCAGAGCAGGATTATGAGTTTATTTTAATGGGATTATGAGGTATGAAGAATTGGGATGGGAGGCTGATAAGATGGGTCAGTGAGAGCGATTATAGCATGGTTAGACATTTGAGACCACAAAAATGGATGTTTCCCCCTTTCATATTCATCCTTTACGCTTGTATGGTCGATAGATCCTTCTGCAGTGCACAAGATTGTTGCATATTACAATGACCACCCATGTTTCTTTACTACATGCTAGCATGGCAGTCCATTTGTAAGACCTTTATTACGAGTTTCATAGCCACAGTTGTCGTTCATTCCTCTATAGGCAGTTATGGTCAGTACCTGAAGTTGTCCTTGTAGTTCGTCATTAATGTTATGGAGTTCATAGCCCTGATGGCCATATTTCAATAAGGTTTATTCAGATCGTGATAATTTATGGGGAATCCTCCTAAGATATATGAGCATACTTAACATTGGGGTATCATACGATGTAAGAGGCGAACCCTTGTGTACAATCCTAATTTGACTGTTCCAGTATTGGATTATGTGTACCTTCCCCAGATAAAGGAAGGATTTGATGTGGACTACATTAGGATAGGGAGTTAACCGAACTAGACCTTACCATAGTGAATATGTAAGAGCACTTGGGCATGGGTTACCAAGCTAATAGGAGTGGAAGACTCCATGTTATTACATTTTATCAAGCATATCAATGATTTCATGGAACCAATGTAGAGAGCATAGCAACATTAGAAGGAAACAAGGTGGGAAGTACATGAGATGCTATGGTGATGGAACTATTCCAGTATTAAGAGCAATGAAAGCAACTTCTAGAGTAATCATTTTAACAAGAGCTTCCATGGAGCATGTAGGTATAAGGGAAAGAACCTGAAGAAGTGATATGTATGTACACCTATTATGTGCACTTTACTAGTATACACATCATACTCTTAAGGGACGTTTGGAGATGTAGTACGTACTTTAGTTGTGAGTTATTCAATGACCCAGTATTGGGTGATGTAGAGAATCAGAGAAGTATGGCAGGCCATATCCTTTATTACTTGAATCTTGTATCCTTAACCGTGATTACATGCCAGCTTCCACCATAGCATTCTCTATAAGAGATAGTGATACAGAGACCATTTGGAGAGAATATGGGAATAGATTGCTTTGTTCAGAAAGGTACCAGTTTAGCTCAACTCATGACGTGGCAGCAGAGTTACAGAGCGAGTGGATCACATGAGGTTCCAATTTAGCCCAACACTTGGGTAACTTTTCTTATAAGCAACTCAAACCTAAACAATCATGATGATTTACCTCATTGGCTATATGATGGAGCCTATAATGATCCCTAGTGTGTACGCATGTGTAATTTTGCAGTTCTCCTAAGAATATTTGATCCTTTCTGCTTACTGTTCACTTATTGTGTTCATATTTCACTGTCGCATAGTCTAACTCCTTGTTCCTATTCACTTATTGTTTGTAAAGCCTCCTATCTTATGACCTCAATAGAGTTCAGTAGAGCTAAATTTTTAAGGGTCATTGTATGCTATAAGGCACTTACGAGTTATGCTGGACCAGTTGAATGAGTTGTTTGCTATAAGTTAATATGTATGGATGCATGTTTTCGTTTATTTAGGAGTTGTATTATATCCTCATTTCTCTCATTTGTACAAATCTTGCTATTGTGTACCCCGGGTGTGTAAACCGTTAAGTTATGAACTCCGACGTGTGGTTGTTGAGATATTGAAATGTTTCTTTCCATTTCAAGTATCTATTGTAAGGCTTGAATCCTAGATTTGGTCCATTTGTAGGCGAAACTCTGTCCATTTTGTCCCAGGATTTAAGTGTTTCACTGAGGCACATTAACATATTTGACGTTGAATACAGTGATGTTTAAAACTCAATGTTGGGATGCCTTTTGCACCTTCCCAAGAGATTATTATGCTGTCACGGTACATGTACCCCTTTAGATGGGGAAAATGCCTTATATGGCTATATCTTTGGGTTGAATCAATATGTGATGGACATTACAATGGGTACTTATGTCTGTTGATGACAGTTTAGTAGCTTATGGCAGGTTACTCGATATTATATAGGTTGCATGTAGTGTGACAAGTTGTCATGCAAAAGGAACATATGTTTTGTCACTAAGACTTTACATTGGCAATGCTCCTATTACATCTAGTTATTGACTTACCTTTGCCCTAGCCCTTGGATTGTTTAGGGTATCATTCTGTTGCTAATAGCACTCACTTGCTTTATAGCAGTTTTTTGTCTAGACCATTTGCTTTAAGGGCCACATATGACATCTAAACCATGCCAAGTATCACTTGTCTTTTGCAAGAATGCTTTTTCATATAGTATTTCTTGTAATGGTTGTTTGCTTTACTCAAAGATCTGCTTCTAACTAGTATTGTTTAATTTCTCTCTCTATTCCAAGCCCCAAAAGGATGTGTACTTTTTTTTTCTCTTTCTAGCATGACCTCTCATGTTCTTGCAAACTCATTGTTAAGTCTAGAATATGGTTTTTTGTCAATATTCCAATACTATTGACTGTTATCATCTTTTATTCGTTCTCCTGGGAGTGTTCTTCCACATGTTTCTTATATCTCTTTTATTCATTGTTGAATACCTATATCTCAATCATTTAGTGTTGAGTGTGCGTTCACGCATATACCTCATACTCTATTTTTGCGTAGTGATACGCTCGTATGACTTGCTCTGAATTTATAAGGTGATTCACCTCTCATTGCTATGGGTGATTGTTATAATCCTCTTGCTCTCCTTATTTTGAACTTCAACTCTCACACATATATCTTACACGCTCATAAGTAAACTCCAGCTTTTCTATTCAATCTTATTGCTGGACTTGAACTTGTTTCATATCAGCAAACGTGCACTTCTAATGTAACTTGTTCAATCTATTTACTTACCCATTCGTACACTGCTCATCCAATCTATTGATCTATCCATTGCATTTTACCGATCCAATCTATTGATATATTTATTGCACTTGCAATTCTCACACCTATATTTTATATCCCCACTGCAGCCTGTTCAATCCATTTATCTATTCATTGGACTTTGCTTGTTCAAGCTATTTATTTATCCATTGCACCTTGTTTATCTAATCTATTTCTCTATTTATTGTATTTTGCTTTGCCATTCTCTCGATTGCATTTATCCTGTCAATAATATCTACAAAGTCAACTTATTGGAACTCAGTTGTTGGCCCTCTTTTTAAAAAAAAAATCATCAACTAAACTCGAAGGTAACCAGGCCATCTTCCTTCTTGGGTAACTATTTATTGGAACCTTCATAATCAATATTTATGAACCATGATTCTTGTGGTATTATGTATCAGAATTCTGGATACACTCATGGTTATCTTTATTCTAACAACGCCATGATAATCTCTCCTTTATTAGCCTTTTCTAGTCCCATTGTTCATTTCTTTTGTATGCAATGATTCGCTTGGCTAATAGTTCCATCACTCGCATCCCTAACCATGGTCATTTCATCGCCCATTATTGATTGGGAGCATATCCTTGAGTAGGCTGATGAGGGGAGATCATGTGATGTATTACAAATATTAGATGAGGACATTTTGATAAAGGCATAGTCTCAAGCATTATCTAATTATATTGGAGTGAGCCAGAAGAAACATTGAGTATAAGGTAAGAGCTGACCCAAGCAAGCATTAAGAGAGAAAATTCAATTACATGTCGAGGTGATACAAGGTCGACAAAAGAGTTGTGTTGGCAAAACAAGGAAATAACCAAAGTCTCAGATGAGTTATAAAGTATTTCAAAAGGCTTTTCTAGTCTAAGGTAGTAAGAGACCGACTATCCAACGACAATTAAGGATTAGTTTCATTAGGCCTTATGATTTATTAAAAGGTTAAATCCTGTAACTTATTGATTGCACCTACTTGTTGAACTTGGACACTTACATATCATGTTTTATAGCTCGTATTAGTATCAGGGTGCTTAGCAGGGTATATAATAGTTTCCATTAGTGGACAAGATGATGAACCAATAGTGAGCACCTCCTCACTAGTAACAAGGTTCTTTTCTTTCGATGAGAATATCAGTTTTGAACCAAAGTAATTGTGTTCGTTAAAGCTACTGTGTGAGAATATCTAGATCTGCTACTGAAACATGGGATTAAGCAATTATACAATACACAGAAACCCTTAGTCGGAGTACACTGAGGAAATTACACCTGTTCAGAGGGAAGCAATGAGAACCAACAACCCATGTGTATTTAAAGTAGCATTGCGTACATTGGCAAGCATCATAAGTTTCAAGGACAAAACTTTTTAAGAAGTGAAGGCTGTAATAGCTCGACCCTAACCCATGTTTAATTATTTAAATCATGTTTATTTACTTAATTAATCATATTTATTTATTTAACTCATGTTTATTCATTTTATCATTGAAGGTTATTTATTTAACCAAATCATGTCTAATGATTCAATTGCACCCCAATTTATTCAACAAAATTTCATTACGTTATCTAAATTTTTCACATTCAATTATCGTATTTAATCATCATAGTTGGAAGATATTTCATTTTGGGACCCAGTTTACAATTCAAGTTTTATTTATCGTTTAAATCGGGTGAATCGATAGTAGGCCTCGGTAAGCATGATTTAGCGATTAATTATTTTTCCTTAACGTCAGGAAAATTTAATCCCGTGCCTTATAAAATCTTTAATGCAATCTTCACTTCTTTTTGGGCCCAAAATCAAGCTCAAAACCCATGATTTAGGCCTAATCCTACAAGGCTCAAGTTACTTGTGTTTATTTCTCACTAATTATCATGATTTGCACCTAAATATACTTAGCAAAAAGGTACTTTATGGCAAGGAAGATTTCAACCACATCTTAGCAAAGACCTTAGGGCCATTATTTATCAATCACTCACTAACAAAACAGCAAGCAACCTCTCCCTCCCTCACTCCCTCCAAGGAAGGGGCTGGGAAAGTAGGACAACATCCTCTGCCTAGCTTCCAACCACCACCACCGCCCTTTTTCCGCCCCTCGGCCACCAGCAACCACCTGGGAATCTGCCACATCTACAGCAGCTAGCCCAACTCCTTCATTCAAGAATCCAAGTGAGGTAACCCTAACCTCAACCTATGGAAAATTTTGGATTTTATTGATTGTTTAAGTTATGGATTATGTTTATATCAACCAAGTGATGGTTATTAGGCAATTTTTATTGAGTTTAATGATGTTTAAAGTTGTGGGTGATGAATTGGAAGTGTGATCAAATGAGTTGAATCATGGAAGTTGAATCTTTTTATATCTGATTGTGGTGATTTGGAATGATTTCAAGCGAGGATTTATGTGAAAAAAGAAGAGAAAGCAAAAACAATGACGGCTGAAAACGGTAGAAAACAGGGTTGACTTTGGGAATAAACTGGTAGTGATTGGCCCACTAAAAAATTTTGATTTTTGGTTGGTAGATAGGCCAGTGTGTTATATTTCAAATGCCCTTGAATCACCTTAATCCAAGTTCTGTGGACAAAGTTATGGCTGTTTTATTAGAACTGCGTGGGTTCAACCAAAAACTGACACAGTTGTGTTCTAGTCCTATTTTGGGAACCCCATTGTTGGAATCATATTTTGTGTTGCAAATAAAAGTTTTTTGAGACTTCTTAATATTTCCTTATTGGGCTTTTAGGTCTCCATTTGAGGTCAATGCAGAAAGTTATGAATTTTTGAAGTGAACTAACCTTCTTTGGTGTAAATTGGACTATTATTGTAATTTCTACGCAGCGTATACTTGGACGAAAACTCTGAAAATTTTATTATAGATTTTTCATATTATTTTTAAATTTTCTATGAGATTTCATGAATTTTGGTTGAGTATTTTGGGCTTGGTGATTTTTAAAAGCATTTTGAGTAATTGTGTAAAAAGCAATAATAAAGATTGAGTGAGATTGATCATGCACTCATTTTGTGTATTTTGGGCCAAGTAAGGTCATTTAGGGGGAGAACAAATGTTTATGGGGTTTAATGGGGCATTTAGCTCAACTATAGATAGAAAAGAAGGGAAGTATGTATTGTAGAAGTATATTTATGAGTTATGCCCTTTACAAAGGAAAATACCAAGTTTAGTGAGTTTAATAGCTTCTATGGTTTTCAATGATTCATTTGGGGTGGAAAACTATGTTTATTGGACTTATGAATGAAATATAAGAAGTGGGGAGAGTAATGATTCAAAAATCATATCGAATCAAGCAAGTGTCATTTATGCCATCTTGAGCCAAGTTATACCTCTCTTGGCCTCACACTATCAAGTATCGGGCCAATCCAGTGTACTCCATGCCAATTCAGTTGTGGCTTATTCTATTTTCACTTACTTTATATCATATTTAATGACTTTCATTTCTTTAGTTTTAAGTTATATCGAATTACTTAAGTTATGCATATCATTTAAGTATTTGCTAACTAATACAGTTGCATTAATTACTCTATTTCTATCAAGTTATTCAAGTATATGAGTGAATATCATTTACTGATTATACATATCTATAATTGTATGAACAGCGTCGAGGCCTAGGTTATCGTCCCCCATTATGCGTAAGTCTTATCAAGCCACAACATATTTATCAAGTCAAAAACATGTTTTGCAAGTTAGATTACATTTTATAGATCCTAGGTACGTTCATTGTCTGTAATTTTAGAAATCAGCACGTATTTATCAAAATTATAATGTTTTCGCAAGTACATCAATAAATCAGTTTAATCAATGATTTATCACATAAGTATTGACCCCATCAGTGATCAGCTACAAGGCATTGCCCTTCAGTTACCTGCGCGGCTTCAGGCCAGGTCCCCCGATCGACCTAGCAGGTGTACACCCATCTTCAGATCGTAACAGTTACAAGGGGCTCACTATCAAATAATAATTAGCAATGCAGTTTTACATTTATCTCAGTCATTGTTTCAGCTTAAAGTGAATTGCAAAGCGGGCCTAACCAATGTTTCAAGGCTATTTTGCAATGCAGTAATGCATGTACTGAGCTTCGACTCTCCATTCGAAATGCTTTCGTGTTTTGTTTTAGGCATACACATGAGTTACTTTATTCAACATAGCCAATTGAAGAAATCGAGGGTCCAAGGACATCTGGATGGGCTCATAGTGGTGGCTGTTCATATATGGAGACCAGTGGATAAGCACTTCAGTAGATAGTGATGTAAGCTTATGGTGATGTAAACTTTAAGTTAGTTAGTCATTCATTACTTGTATATGGTTGGATGAAGTTTTACAGTTTTATATAAGTGACCCTTGTTATATCCAGTCATGGTGTATAGAGCCTTGTCCTTCAGGACGGTAGTAACGCCCTGTTCATTGGGTTTATCAGTTGTAACAGAGATTATGGAGATGAACAGTGACACAAGTACAGTGGGCGCGTCATAGTTTTGGTATCAGAGCAGGATTATGAGTTTATTTTAATAGGATTATGAGGTATGAAGAGTTGGGATGGGAGGCTAATAAGATGGGTCAGTGAGAGCTATTATAGCATGGTTAGACATTTGAGACCACAAAAATGGATGTTTCCCCCTTTCATATTCATCCTTTATGCTTGTATGGTCAATAGATCCTTCTGCAGTGCACAAGATTGTTGCATATTGCAATGACCACCCATGTTTCTTTACTACATGCTAGCATGGTAGTCCATTTGTATGACCTTTATTACGAGTTTCATAGCCATAGTTGTGGTTCATTCCTCTATAGACAGTTGTGGTCAGTACCTAAAGTTGCCCTTGTAGTTCGCCATTAATGTTATAGAGTTCACAGCCCTGATGAGCACATTTCAATAAGGTTTATTCAAATCGTGATAATTTATGGGGAATACTCCTAAGGTATATGAGCATACTTAACATTGGGGTATCATACGGTGCAAGAGACGAACCCTTGTGTACAATCCTAGTTTAACTGTTCAAGTATTGGATTATTTGCACCTTCCCCGAACAAAGGAAGGATTTGATGCGGTATACATCAGGACAGTGAGTTAAGTGAACTAGACCTTACCATAGTGAATATTTATGAGCACTTGGGTATGGGTTACCAAGCTACCAGGAGTGGAGGACTCCATGTTATTACGTTTTATCAAGCATATCAACGATTCCATGGAACCAATGTAGAGAGCATAGCAACATTACAACGAAACAAGGTGGGAAGTAAGTGAGATACTAAGGTGGAAAAACTATTCCAGTATTAAGAGCAATGGAAGTAACTTCTAGAGTGTTCATTTTAACAAGAGTTTCCATGGGGGCATGTAGGATGTAAGGGAAAGAACTTGAAGAAGTGATATGTATGTACGCTTGTTATGTGCAGTTTGCTAGTATGCACATCATACTCTTAAGGGATGTTCAAAGATGTAGTGCGTACTTTAGTTGTGAGTTATTCAATGACCCAGTATTGGGTGATGTAGAGAATAAGAGAAGTACAGCAGGCTATATCCTTTATTACTTGAATCTTGTATCCTTAACCATGTTTACTTGCCAGCTTCCGCTATAGCATTCTCCATAAGAGACAGTGATACAGAGACCATTTGGAGAGAATATGAGATTAGATTGCTTTGTTTAGAAAGGTACCAGTTTAGCTCAACTCATGACGTGGCAGTAGAGTTATAGAGCAAGTGGATCACATGAGGTTCCAATTTAGCCCAACACTTGGGTAACTTTTCTTATAAGCAACTCAAACCTAAACAATCATGATGCTTTACCTCGTTGGTTATACACTGGAGCTTATAATGATCCACAGTGTGCATGCCTGTGTAATTTGCACTTCTCCTAAGAATATTTGATCCTCTTTACTTACAGTTCTGTAATTGTTGTGTTCATATTTCACTGTCGCATAGTCTAACTCCTTGTTCCTATTCACTTATTGTTTGTAAAGCCTCCTGTCTTATGACCTCAATAGAGTTCATCAGAGCTAAACATTTAAGGGTCATTGTGAGCTATAAGGTGTTTATGGGTTATGCTAAACCAGCTGAATTAGTTGTTTGCTATAAGTTAATATGTATGGATACATGTTTTCATTTATTTAGGAGTTGTATTATATGTTCATTTCTGTCATTTGTTCAAATCTTGCTATTGTGTACTCCGGGTGTGTAAACTGTTGAGTTATGAACTCCGGCGTATGGCTGTTGAGATATTAAAATGTTTCTTTCCATTTCAAGTATCTATTGTATGGCTTGAAGCCTGGATTTGGTCAGTTTGTAAGTTGAACTCTGTCCGTTTTGTCCCA
The DNA here is from genome assembly GCA_017589665.1 of Selenicereus undatus. Classification (NCBI taxonomy): domain Eukaryota; kingdom Viridiplantae; phylum Streptophyta; class Magnoliopsida; order Caryophyllales; family Cactaceae; genus Selenicereus; species Selenicereus undatus. The sequence continues at coordinate 70,467,210 of JACYFF010031955.1, forward strand.
AGATTTAAGGGTTTCACTGGGACACATTAGCATATTTGATATCGAATACAGTGATGTTTAAAACTCAATGTGGGGATGCCTTTTGCACCTTCCTAAGAGATTATTACGCTGTCAAGGTACATGTACCCCTCTAGATAGGGAAAAATGTCTGGTAGGGCTATATTTTTGGGTTGAATCAATATGCGATGGACATTGCAATGAGTACTTATGTCTGTTGATGACAGCTTAGTAGCTTATGACATGTTACTCGATATTATATGGGTTGTATGTAGTGTGATAAGTTGTCATGCTAAGGTAACATCTATTTTGTCACTAAGACTTTACATTAGCAATGCTCCTATTACATCTAGTTATTGACTTACTTTTTCCCTAGCCCTTAGATTGTTAAGGGTATCATTCCGTTGCTAAAAGCACTCACTTGCTTTATAGTAATTCTTTGTCCAGACCATTTGCTTTAAGGGCCGCATCTGACATCTAAACCATGCCAAGTATCACTTATCTTTTGTAAGAATGTTGTTTCATATAGTATTCCTTGTAATGGTTGTTTGCTTTACTCAAAGATTTTCTTCTAACTAGTATTGTTTAATTTCTCTCTCCATTCCAAGTGCCAAAAGGATGTGTACTTTTTTTTCCTTTTTCTAGCATGACCTCTTATGTTCCTGCAAACCCATTGTTAAGTCTGGAATACAGTTTTTTTTTTGTTCAATTCTAAATGGTTGTCAATATTTTGATACTAATGACTGTTATCATCTTTTATTCGTTCTCCTGGGAGTGTGCTCCCACATGTATCTTATATCTCTTTTATTCATTGTTGAATACCTATATCTCATTCATTTCGTGTTGAGTGCGCGTTCACGCATATACCTTATACTCTATTTATGCGTAATAATACGCTCGTATGACTTGCTCTGAATTTATAAGGTGATTCATCTCTCATTGTTGTGGGTGATTATTATAATTGTTAAGCCATTAATCATGCATCGTTTTATTAATTATTTTGATTATATTTTACACATTATTGCATCTAATTTACATTATTTTTAATAAATTTTTCAGGTTAGGCATTGTTTTAACAAAGAGGAGAAGACGGGTCGTTGAGGCTCGGGTTTTACAAGCTTGGGCAAAAGATGGTCCAAAAATGATAATTATGAAGATATTGTATGGGCTAGGATTTCAAGAGTTGGAGAAGAGCTAGAAGTCTTGAGGGAGAAGAAGTTTAAGGAAGAAAGGAAGAAGAAAACCCTAGTTACTAACCCTAATCACACCCCTTCTTTCCTCCCTATATATATCATCATCACTATCCTCTTCAAGGCCAGACCTAACCCACAATAACAAACCCCACGGCTGCCCTTCAATCTTCATCCCTTCTATAAAAAAAAAACCACGGCTGCTTTGCCTTCAACCTCATCACCACGGCCTTCCCCTCCATAAAATCCATACCTCACCACAATCATCATCATCATAATCGATCATCATCCTTTCATCCATCAATCTCCCTAACTACCGCCTAACCCATAAAACCCATCTTCAATTCCCCACCAATGTGCTTCAACTCCCCTCACCTTCACCATCATCAATCACACCATCATCTTCACACTACACCCCCAATCTCTCCACTCCATCAATCCCCTCTCCTTACGCCTAACACAAAGCATCAACATCCTCACAACACAACCATCCTCACCTCCTCCTCATATCAATCCAAGCACCATCTTGATCACCATCATCCTTTTTTT
>JACYFF010031955.1:70468955-70491651 GCA_017589665.1 Selenicereus undatus
TGGTTATTTGTGATTTTAATTTTAATATGAGTGAGTAATTTCTTTGTACTTAGTATAATCTATTTGAAACTATGCTAAATTAATTATTTTGAAACAAGTTTTATGCTTTATTGTCTAGTTAATTTTTATTCGTGATTCTATAGCAATTAGTGTTTATCGTTCATGATATTCATATTATATTAACTAGAATGCATGCTAGTTAGTTTAATACGAATTCATATGATAGTTTAAAAGGCTTTAATACGTAAAAGTTATCGTCTTTTAAGCATTACTATCACCCTAATTAATCATGGATGACTCAAACTCATCTCTTTTAATTAGGTAATCATAATAGATCTTTGTTAAATCGATTTGCTGGTGAATTGGTTACAAAGCGTTAGATGATGTTTTTCTAGTACGTAATGCTCTAGTTTGATTAAATTCTTGCGCCGGTGTAAGGGTTATCAAAACTAGTAGGGTTTATATTAGGGTTGGACCTAATTAAACTGGAATCTAAGGAAAAACGGGGAAGAACCGTTGGTGGATGTTTTCTACAGTTTAACTCATGAATGAAATTAACTTGTGTGTTAATGATAAATATTAATTTGCATAGTGGACTGAGATTATACTAACTATTCTTCATAAATTCGACAACTTTTGATCATTATTTGTTGCGTAGAGTTAATTTGATTAGTTTGTTAATTTTTGTTCTGATTTTATTAGCTTCAATATAATTTCAATCGCCCCCCCCCCCAAGTATAGTCTCTTAGGAGTGTCTAGGTAATTTTAGATAGTTTAGATTTTGATTTTTAGAGTGGTTATAATTTTAGATTGATTTATATTCAGTTTTAGTATTTAATTATCAGTTTGTTAGAAATTAGACTAAAAATTGTTATTTTTATTCTTTTTCAATTTTTATCTGTTTTTACAGTGTATATAGTGTCCTAGTCTGCCCATATTTAATTTCTTAATTTTTGGAAATTAGTTGATAACTGTTTAGAATTATTTTGCGAAAAACATATGTGTAGGTTTTTAGGTTATTAATTCTGAAAATTTCTATTTTAATTGTTAATTCACGATTATTAGGTATTGTTAAGTCCAGAAACCTGTGTCCTAGAATTAGGGTAATTTTCTTGATTATTTTCGTATTTATATTTATGCAGATTATTTTATTTCTAATTTCAGATTTATTATTCTGCATTGATATTCTGTGGTAATTTTCTGATTTGATTTTTCTGAAATTATTTGGATACAATTGAGGAGTTATAAGCTTATAAACCTGAAGAATAATATTTTAGGTTACTGTTTGACACTTTAATATTTATTTTCTAATTATTATTTGCTATTTTGATTTTTAATTAGAATTTCAGTTACTATTCTATTTTTATTTTTCTAGATTATTTAGGAAAGCTTTTTACTGTTTTCTTTCCAGAATATAATCCAAAATATTTAGGAGCATCATTGGGTGTTTTTCCAAATTTTTATTCATCAGATTTTAATTATTTTAGAATTATTAAGATTAGATTTAATAAATAGGATTAGTAAAATCATTTAGGATTAAGCTAGCCTTTTAAAACAATCTTTCCTCGTGGATTGATCCCTACTTCCCTATGCTGTAAAAAGTATTTAATAACCAAAGTAGTGGTAAAATTTGTAGCTCTTGACAAGCTTTACAATAATCCTCTTGCTCTCCTTATTTTGAACTTCAACTCCCACACATATATCTTACACTCATAAGTAAACTCCAGCTTTTCTATTCAATCTTATTGTTGGACTTGAGCCGGTTTCATATCAGCAAAGGAACATTTCTAATGTAACTTGTTCAATCTATTTACTTACCTATTGGTACATTGCTCATCCAATCTATTGATCTATCCATTGCACTTTACTGATCCAATCTATTGATATATTTATTACACTTGCAATTCTCACACCTATATTTTAGATCTCCATAAGTAAACTTCAGCAATCCTTATTTAATCTTATTGTTGTACTTGACTTGGCTCCATATGAGTAAAGGCATGTTCCCGCTGCAGCCTATTCAATCCATTTATCTATTCATTGGACTTTGCTTGTTCAAACTATCTATTTATCCATTGCACCTTGTTTATCTAATCTATTTCTCTATTTATTGTATTTTGTTTGGCCATTCTCTCGATTGCATTTATCATGTCAATAATATCTACAAAGTCACCCTATTGGAACTCAGTTGCTGGTCTTCTTTTTTTAAAAAAAAAAATCATCATCTAAACTCGAAGGTAACCAGACCATCTTCCTTCTTGGGTAACTATGTATTGGATCCTTCAAAATCAATATTTATAAACCATGATTCTTGTGGTATTATGTTTCTGAATTCTGGATACACTCATGGTTATCTTTGTTCTAACCACCCCATGATAATCTCTCCTTTATTAGCCTTTTCCAGTCCCATTGTTCATTTTCTTTGTATGCAATGATTCGCTTGGCTAACAATTCCATCACTCTCATCCCTAACCATGGTCATTTCATCACCCATTATCAATCGAGAGCATATCCTTAAGTAGACAGATTAGGGGAGATCATGTGATGCATTACAAGTATCAGATGAGGACATTTTGATAAGGGCATGGTCTCAAGCACTGTCTAATTATATTTGAGTGAGCTAGAAGAAACATTGAGTATAAGGTAAGAGCTAACCCAAGCAAGCATTAAGAGGGAAAATTCAAGTACATGTCAAGGTGATACAAGGTTGACAAAAGAGTTGTGCTGGCAAAACAAGGAAATAACCAAAGTCTCAAATGAGTTATAAAGTATTTTGAAAGGATTTTCTAGTCTAAGGTAATTAGCGACCAACTATCCAAAGACAATTAGGGATTAGTTTCATTGGGCCTTATGATTAATTGAAAGGTTAAATCCTGTAACTTGTTGATTGCACCTACTTGTTGAACCCCGGACACGTACATAACATGTTTTATAGCTCATATTAGTATCAAAGTACTTATCAAGGTATATAACAGTTTTCATTAGTGGACAAGGTGATGAACCAATACTGAGCACCTCCTCACCAGTAACAAGGTTCTTTTCTTTCGAAGAGAATATCAATTTTGAACCAAAGTAATTGAGTTCATTGAGGCTAGTGAGTGAGAAGTATCTAGATCTGCTACTGAAACATGGGATTAAGCAGTTATACAATACGCAGACACCCTTAGTCGGAGTACATTGGGCAAATTATACATCTTCAAAGGGAAGCAAGGAGAACCAACGGCCCATGCGTCTTTAAATTAGCATTGCATACATTGGTAAGCATCATAAGTTTCAAGGACGAAACTCTTTAAGAAGAAAAGGCTATAGTAGCCCGACCCTAACCCGTATTTATTTATTTAAATCATGTTTATTTACTTAATTAATTATGTTTATTTGTTTAACTTATGCTTATTCATTTTATCATTTAAGGTTATTTATTTAACCAAATCATGGCTAATGATTCAATTGCACCCTAATTTATTCAATGAAATTTCATTATGTTATCTAAATTTTCCACATTCAATTATCGTATTTAATCATCCAGTTGGGAGATATTTTATTTTGGGACCCACTTTGCAATTTAAGTTTTATTTATCATTTACATCAGGTGAATCAATAGTAGGCCTCGGTAAGCATGATTTAGCGATTAAGTATTTTTCATTAACATCGGAAAAATTTAATCCCAAGCCTTATAAAATCTTTAACGCAATCGTCACATTTTTTGGGGCTAAAAATCAAGCTCAAAACCCATGATTTAGGCCCAATCCTACAAGGCTCAAGTTACTTGTGTTTATTTATCACTAATTATCATGATTTGCACCTAAATATACTTAGCAAAAAGGTATTTTATGGCAACGAAAATTTCAGCCACGTCTTAGCCAAGACCTTAGGACCATTATTTGTTGATTACTCATAAAAAAAAAATAGCAAGCAACCTCTCCCTCCCTTAATTTCTCTCCATGGCAGGAGCTGGGAAAGCAGGGCAGTCGCTCCTGCCCAGCTTTCAGCCACCACCACCGCCCTTTTCCCATCCCCTAGCTATCATCCCAGCCACCAACAACCATCTGGGAATCCCCCACGGCCACAACAGCCTCCCCCCTACTCAAGCACAGCCCAACTGCTTCATTCAAGCATCCAAGTGAGGTAACTCTAACCTCAACCTATGGAATTTTTTGAGTTTGTTGATTGTTTAAGTTATGGTTTATGTTTATGTGAACCAAGGGATGGTTATTATGCAACTTTTATTGAGTTTATTGATGTTTAAAGTTGTGGGTGATGAATTGGAAGTGTGATCAAATGAGTTGAATCATAGAAGTTGAATCTAAGAATGTTTATTTCATTTGTAGTGATTTTGATATGGGTTATGTATATGAGGCCTTAAATGATCTTTTTATATCTGATTGCGGTGATTTGGAATTATCTCAAGTGAGGATTTGTGTGAAAAAAGAGGAGAAAGCAAAAACAGTGAGGGCTGAAAATGATAGAAAATAAGGTTGACTTTGGGATTAAACTGAAAATGATCAGCCCACTGAAAAATTATTATTTTTGTTGATAGATAGATCAGTGTGTTATCTTTCAAATGCCTTTTGAATCACCTTAATCTGGGTTCTGTAGACAAAGTTATGGCTGTTTTGCTAGAACTGCGCAGGTTCAACCAAAAACTAACACACTTGTGCTCTAGTCCCATTTTGGGAACCCTATTGTAGGAATCATGTTTTGTGTTGTAAGTGAAAGTTTTTTGAGACTTATTAATCTTTCTATATTATGATTTTAGGTCCCCATTTGAGGTCAAGGGTGAAAGTTACGAATTTTTAAAGTGAACTGACCTACTTTGGTGCAAATTGTGTTGTTATTGCAATTTCTATACAGCGTATACTTGGAGGAAAATTCTGAAAATGTTACTGTAGATTATCCATATTATTTTCAAATTTCCTATAAGATTTCATGAATTTTGGTTAATTATTTTGGGCTCGGTGAGTTTTTGAAGCATTTTGAGTAATTGTCTAAAGAGCAATAAAAAAGATTGAGTGAGATTGATCGTGCACTCATTTTGTGTATTTTGGGCCAAGTAAGGTCATTTATGGGGGAAACAACTATTTATGGGGTTTAATGGGGCATTTATCTTGATTATGGAGAGAAAAGAAGACAAGTACGTATTGTTGGAGTATATTTATGAGTTATGGACTTTACAAAGGAAAATACCAAGTTTAATGAGTTTAATGGCTTCTATGGTTTTCAATGATTCATTTGGGGTGGAAACTTATGTTTATTGCACTTATGAATGAAATATGAGAAGTGGGAAGAGTAATGATTTAGAAATCATGTTTATCGGATCAAGCAAGTGTCATTTATGCCATCTTGAACCAAGTTATACCTCTCTTGGCCTCACACTATCAAGTATGGGGCCAATCTAGTATACTCCATGCCAATTCAGTGTACTCCATGTTATCTTGAACCGAGTTGTACTTCAATAAGCCTTAAAACCTGTATTAGTCGCCTATTTCAGAAAGACAAAAAAAAAATCAATCTTCCATTGATAACCATTATGACCTACTCCAGTTTTGGTCTCATTATGGCTTATTCTATTTTCACTTACTTTATATCAGATTTAATAACTTTCATTTATTTAGTTTTAAAGTTATATCGAATTATGTAAGTTATGTATATCATTTAAGTAGTGCTAACTAATACAATTGCATTAATTACTCCGTTTCTATCAAGGTATTCAAGTATATGAGTGAATATCATTTACTGATTATACATACCTATAATTGTATGAACAGTGTCGAGGCCTAGGTTATTGTTCCCCGTTATGCATAAGTCTTATCAAGTCACAACATATTTATCAAGTCAAAAACATGTTTTGCAAGTCAGATTACATTCTAAAGATCTCAGGCACGTTCGTTGTCTGTATCTTAAGAAATCTGCACGTATTTATCAAAATTATAATATTTTGGTAAGTACATCAATGAATTAGTTAATAAGTGATTTATCACATAATTGGTGACCTCATCAATTATCAGTTACAGGGCATTGCCCTTCTGTTACCCCCGCAGCTTTAGGCCAGGTCCCCTGATCGACTTGGCAAGTGTACACCTATCTTCATATCATAACAGTTACAAGGGGCTCACCACCAGATAATAATTAGCAATTCAGTTTTACATTTATCTCAGTCACTGTCTTAACTTAAAATTAATTGCAAAGCGGGCCCAACCAATGTTTCAAGGTTATTTTACAATACAGTAATGTATGTACTGAGCTTCGCCTCACCATTCGAAATGTTTTCGTGTTTTGTTTTAAGCATACACATGAGTTGCTTTATTCAACAAAGCCAATTGAAGAAATCGAGGGTGCAAGAACATCTGGATGGGTTCATAGTGGTGGTTGTTCATATATGGAGACCATTGGATAAGTACTTCAGCAGATAGTGATGTAAGTTTATGGTGATGTAAACTTTAAGTTAGTTAGTTCGTCATTACTTATATATGATTGGATGAAGTTTTGCAGTTGTATATAAGTAACCCTTGCTATATCCAATCATGATGTATAGAGCCTTATCTTTCGGGACAGTGGTAATGCCCTATTCATTGGGTTTATTAGTTGTAACAGAGATTATGGAGATGAACAATGACACAGTTACAGTGGGGGCGTTACACTAGTCATGAAGTACAATCAGACACTAATAATCATAAAATACAAATTGCTCCTAGTTTCGGTTTTGATTTCCTAACTTTTCCATAATTGGAAATAGTCAAACCTATATACATTACCTTTTTTATGGGAAAAAAGGATATTTGACACACGTAACCTGTGTAAACACCACCTATTGCCCGGGCAGTCGTAGCGAGTGAAGCTAAGCAGCAACATACAACAACATACAGTTGTACTACAGCACCTGAGTACACTAGCAGTGGCTGCTGCAACAGCAAGCTGCAATTAAGAGAAGCAACAATGGCAGTGCCAGTTGCTGGTGGTAGTCACAATAGCATTAGCAGATAGTTGCAACAGCCATAACACTTTAAACTGTCAAGGCAGACAAGGGCATCAAGCTCAAAAATATTCCAACATATTATAAGAAATTAACACTCACTGACCTCTTTATGCATGACACTCTTCAGTTATATCCAAACATGTGGGGAAATGGGAAGAATCAAACAAAACACCTCATTGGCTCATAACCCTCTTCACGCATAGTAGCTAGAGCTACATCCTTCATCAGCAAATAAAGCAGCTAATTGATACTAGCTACTCATCCTCTTATTGTCTATCAATACACTGCTAGTACATTGAAAACTCTCGTTACTTAATAATTCAGCCACTTAACATTAGATGTTGATTGTCTTCAAAAATTAACACCAACATAACTTATAGAATATGAATTATTAAGATTAGCACTAAGAGGCATGGGGTAATGCAACCATTTTAGGTGACGACCATGGTGAGTTAATTTTAACTTAATAATTCAGTCACTTGACATGAGGTATTATGCCTCACTTTCCTCTTGCTTATCAATTTTAACTTGTTTTTTTTTTCTATTTTTCCTAGTGAGTTAATTTTTTTTATAAGATGATAATGACCATGGTGGCAGTACGCCCTCTTCTGGCCCCCAAACCTTCATGTGTCGAGGGTCTAGTCCAAAGAGGACTAAATCTTATCAAGCAAGGGGATCGAGACAATGTTATTTCTTGTACCACTTTGTTGCTATGATCCCTTGATTCATGGATCCTTATCTTCACAAGGTGGTTTAGAACATGGGGAGTGATCTTCTTTGCAAATGAACACAACACAATATATTTGGTCCTTCCTTTTGTAGGAGATTTAACAAGCTGCCTCATCACTCTTGGGCCCTTCAATCTAGAATTCCTCTATATGGGACCATTAATTGAGCTTAATAGGCACATGCTCATTTGTGAATTCTTTTATTGGCTACATCTTGGGTTGAAGCAATACTAGAATGAGTGAGATGAATAATTTCTAGTTAGAGACACATGTATGATGCGACGTATTTTATGTAAATGTTGTTTCGTAAACATTTATTTGATGTTATGTATGTTAAATTAGTTTCTTAAATTAATGTACGTTCAACTTTTATGATGTATACACATGTGTAACCCCCACTCTTCGAACCAAAAAAGGGACATAAAAATAATAAAAATGATAAGTATTAAGCACTGTCGTCCTAAGTGAAAATATATTTTATTAGAACAAAATTTGAATACATTATGAAATATTATGACCCTAAAAAAAATTATTGAGTCAAGCAAAAAGGGATTTGCTATTGGGCCATGCCAAGAAAATAATCGATCATGTGTCAAGAGCTCAACTAGGTTCCATTACTGGTTAGTTTAGAGTGACTCGATTTTTTCAATTACTGTTTTTTCAAAGAGAATACTCTGTTGGGCCAATTAGGAACCCGTGGCTAGGGATTGAATTGCTCCTGTGCTGGACTCTCTTCGTATGAAAACTGCACCTAACATCCCGATCATGCCCTATTTCTTCATTTAAGTTCGGATTCTAATTTTGTGTGGGGTCATCCTTAGCGACTTACATAACTGTAAATTTAGACTTCTTGAGCGTATTTTATCCCTTTGAACCTTATAGTTTAACTTTATCACTATCACTGTGTCTCCAAAAAACCTTGCTAATTGGATGTAATCCCTACAACCCAAAGAATAACTTGAATAAAAGAATTTCACTTAAATGCCTTGTTCAACATTCACCAAGTAAAAATTTAATTGGATTTGGTAAAAGTCGCCACAACTTTCTAGGACCCAATCTTTATGTCGTTAGATTTGGAGGTCGAAGCTATATTCCTTGGTGGAAGAGTTTAGCATCATGTTTGGGTTTCCTGTGTAGTGCCCTCTTACTCTGCCATCAAAACCCATTAACCTCTTTCCTAAATATTCAAGCCTATTAGGGAAAGAGGATGTATCCAGTATTATTTATGGAGAAGTAGATTTTATATGCTTAATTTCTAATTCTCAAAAGTACTATAGCCAAGCTTTAGGAAGTCTCTACAAGTGCTGAGATTTTGTGCTATGCCTAATAGGTGCATTCTTGTTATGAAAGGTACAAAGAACTATGGTCCAACAGTGTTCTTGGTGCTCATGGAGCAAGTTCACCACGCAAATCTTGTGTCCCACTAATTATCGTTGAAACCTTACTATGCTTGGATCGACTTCAGAGCAAGCCCACTACTATTATAAGTAAACCTTTTTCATGGGTTGAGCCATAAAACTCGATCAGGCTCTTTGGGCCTAGCTAATGATTTTTTCATAGGGGGATGGATGGCAAGGCAGGGTCAAAAATCCTTCAGGGTTCCTTGGGCCATTTAATTTTAAACCACTCTTGCATGTTGAACAAAACATTTTTTATCGCCGTTTTTTATTTGTGACTAGATTTGGTTGATGGAGAGCCTATGCCTAGTTGAAGCTCCAAGAAATGTTGATTTGTATTTGGTTTCATAATTTTACTACTGGAAAAGGTTGTTTCATGATCTGACCATGTCCGATCAGGTGAACTTCCTGGGAAAAGGGGGCCTATTTATTAGGTAGCCCATTGGTCGAACTTGGAGAACTTTGCGATAAGTAGTAGGTATCTCGCTTTGTCTAGGGGGACTTACTTTTTCCCTGGGCATCCAATCAGTCAGCATAGGGATATGCAGTGCATACTAAGATACTATATTCATCTTAAGTGCACGGAGAACGATGAAAGGTGGACCAAGTCTTGGGAAGAGTCTTGGCTAATGCAACACATTCTACGTTCACCACCTTTTTACTGCTCTACCTATATATCTAACTATTAGAAGGCTTGGATGGTTGAATGTAATGCTGAAGCATGAAAAGAGCTACAGGAGAAGGAAGAAGCTAGGAATCATACTCAAGCAGAAAGAGGAACTGGAGAAATAATCGATATGCCTCATGATTTAAGAACGAGGACCAAGGAACCCGCCCTTAAGAAGGAACTGCCAAAGGCTAAGAAGGACAAGAAAGGGAAGAACGATTGGGAGTTATGCTTTTCCTCCTAGTTGAACATCATCCCAATGCCTTTTGAATTGATCCCTGGTAGTATGTTTAGTAATTTTCGATTGGAAGTTGGATGCTTTGGGTTTCCCTTTTCTTTGGAATTAATTATGAGTTAGATGCTTAGGGATTGTTTTAGAGAGTATAGGAAAGGAATTATTTATAAATTTTATGCTCCTTTTGTTTATTTCATTCTATTTGCCTTCCCAAATGTATGTGGACTAATCAGCAATGGTTAAGATGTGAATTGAGATTGGCCTATAGAAATCCAGGCTAAGCTCAACCATGCTCCACTTCAGGGAACTTGTCTGTGCTTCTGTTTGAGTTGGTCTAGATTGAGGTGTCTTGTTTATGACCTTTTTTGGCAGTTTTTGGGAAAGAAAAAGACACTAGCTCTAATGTGGATGGTTAACCTATTGTGATGTGGGCTTTTTTTTTAGATCCTCATATGGGCCAAACTAGATGTTATTGTGGGATGCTTTTTTTAAAAAAAATTTATGTTGGACCAAGCCTCATGGGTTTCTCATATATCTTCTATGTAAAATTAGACGTTCGTTGTTCAGAAAGGATTAGCCTTTCTTTGTTTTCTTTTATAACCTACATTGGGTCTTATGAACCTTTTGTACGTTCAAATAGGAAAGTTATTATTGTTGTTGTTACTTCTCTCTCTCCCTCTCCCCGCCTTGGCAATGGACTCTTGAAGAAGAACTTGATCAGATTCCCTTACAATTTTTTTTTCCTTTTTTCTTGGTGGGTTAAGCGCAATAATAGACTGGGCCTTGGAGGAGGGAAGCAACTGCATTCTTCCCTCCTCCTTTGTGTGTTGCTTCTTGTAGTCTTTCCGTGAGTAGTGTGCTCATCAAGTGCCACAGTCTAGACACAATATTTCCTAAGCTCGAGGTTATATATTAGGCACACTTATCCTCGTCTAGATCCATTAGTTTTACCACTCTACCCGACAAGATTGTCTTCATAACAACAATTGTGCACCAATCCTTATAATTTTTAGCCTTTTTTCTAATGATCCTTCGTATACTCTTCTTGATTGCCTTCAGTGCTCTATTAGTTTGGGATCTGTGTGGTGAAAACATGTGATGTTAAACATTACCCTTTTTGAAATAGGTATTCTATTTCCTTTTAAAATGATTGCCTAGATCGTTAATTAGTTTATGTGGTACCCTCTATTTGAAAAATGCCATCATTTATTAGGAATGTTGTCACATGTTTTGAAGTAGCTTTGACATAGAAGGTTGGTCTATCCACTTAGTGAAATAATCCATTTCTATGGTTATGTTTTCAAGACCTCTAATTCCCTTTAGTGTAACGCTTCCCAATTATGTGAATTCCCTAAATAAAACGCAGCCACAATGAAGTGAGTGTGGTGAGGAGAGAAGGGGTCGATGATGTAGGATAGAAAATATCTGGCATATATGGCATTTCGTGTGCATGTATAACAATCTGCTTCCATCATACATCCTCTAAATTCTTTTTACAACATTCACCTATTTATCTGAGACCCATATTCACCCCTATGGACTTCTTCTTGGTTGTTGGGCTTCTTGTTAGAACACGTACAACAACTTAATACCCATGTCAGTTGTTGTATATAGCTTCCCTTTGTCCTTAAAGTATGGTGAGGCTAACAATGTTAGGGCTAACTAGGTTCTGTTAATGGAGTTTTAAGGGTATTATATTTTGGTAAAGTACAAGAAATATCATTATACCAACTGCTAGAGTCTATATCGCAAATGTCTAGGGTGTAGACATGAGCTGGTTGATTCTATTACTCTATGCTAATGTGTATTGAATTGATGTCATGGGGAGAATATTCATCGTGGAAGCTAGTTTTGCTAAGGCATCAACGAATTTATTATCTTCACGAGGAAGATAGGTTGAAGTAATGTAGGTGAAGTTTTTAGTGAGTTCTAATAGACATGCTAGGTATAGTTCAGAGCCTCATTTCTTACTTTCTATTTTTGTGAAATATGATTGATGTGCAAGTTTGATTCACCAGACATTATGATATTCTTCTCCCTTGTTTCGAGAGCTGGCAAAAATTCCATTTGATTCGATTACCCAAATTTGTCCGACCCGTAAAAATGGGTACGTATACAAAATTTTTGTTTGAATTTAAAAGTCGGACAACTGGTCATGCTCAAGTTTAAACTGGGTTGGGTTCAAGTTTGGGCATACGGTTTAGGTTGTGCGGATTATTGAGCCATTTTGGATTCGAAATTCGAACAATTGGACAACCGGGTTTGAACATCAAACACCTAGGTTTATGTATAACTTTGTTCCAAATTCTCTAGAAAATTTTATAAAAATAATTTTGGACGACCAAGTTTGGACATTGAGAAATCGGGTTTGAGTTTGATCACACAAAATTTCAGTTGCAATGTCCAAAAATCATATCATAAATGAGGACATTCGTACCACTAGGTCTCGAAATCAGACATGCACATCTTGGTTTGGGTCTAGCCAAAATCTTCAATTTATAATCCGATCAGGGTTCGAGTGTGAAGTTTTTATTCGAATGTCCGATTGATCCAGACCCGAGTCGACCTGGACGCAAATTTTTTCTAGTCCTACTTATTTCCACTATAGCTTGTAAGCCACTAATGTAAGCTTTATATTTAGCCACATTATTAGTAACTTCAAAGTCGATTTTAACAAGGGAGTAAGTGTTCCCTTTAGGGAAACATGAAGGATGCCTATCCTGAACCCTTTTTTGGTTTGAAGCCCCTTCAAAATACATTGTCCAAACATTTGGTTCTACTTAGAGAATTTCTTCATTGGGGAAGTCAAAAGTCTCTTCTTTTTGTTCTATTATGTATAAGTTTACCAGACAGTTAAAAACTTCCCGTCCTTCTACAAACTTTTGTGAAACACACTGAGGTCAAATTCTAATAGTGTCCCTTGGTATGCTGCTATAAGTGACTAGTTGCTCCAGCAGGTATTTGATTGGTTCCATTTGGGCTACAACATGTATGTACCTATACGCCATCATATAATGGCTAAGTTTTTTAATGGCCCACACTAAAGCCAAAGAGGTCTTTTCCACAGAAAAGTAATGAGCCTCTTATTCTAAAAATTTCTTGCTTAAATAATAATTAGTCTTTTCTTCCCTTTTATTTCGCCCAATTTTGTTTTAGCAGTTATAGGGCATAAAATGAAGGCAAGTCTAGCTATAGTGGCGTAAGAACAGTTAGTTTCGCTAGATAGGCTTTAGTTTAATTTTGCCAAAAGTGTTAGGGAAAAAGTTTTAATATTTATAAATCCCAAATGCAAGGTGCATTGAGTACTCGGGGTGTTGTCCATAAGGAGTTGGGTTTTCAAATACCAAAGTTAACTCAAGCATATCAATCTAGGCGAGATAAAGGGTGAAGGGAAGATGAACTAAACTACTGGAACAAGCAAACAAAACGGACTTTGGTATGGATCAAATCTAAGACGAACAAACTAATCAATTTGAGCCTTCACCCTCCCAAGTCATGCTAGTATTCAGAGATGATCGGTTGCATCATTAAGACCACCCAAGCCCTCTCTCAAGGTTCATGAGCTAGTATAATTGTTCTAACCCCCTATTTTCATAGGATTAGCACAATTAAACTACAAGATTTACAACCCTTGACCTAGCTAGTGACCGAGACTATTTTCATGTTTGAATCCCAGCTATTCTCTCTATCCACACTACAATCTCACCTCTCAGCATAAGTTGAATGCCCCAAAATATAGATGAAAGCTCATTCAAGCATTTCATCGAACACATGGCGGGCATCAAAGAAAACTCTAAATTCAAGCATAAACAAGGTGGGTAAAGACCTAAAAAAGATCAATTAGCCATCACAAGGCTAATCACAATCCAAGCCAACCAAAATTAACAACTATCATCAACAAAATACAAAAACCGAAACTAAACCTAAACTACCAAAGAAGAAGGCAAACATGAACAAGAGGGAGAAGAGAATGAAAATCTAATCTAATCAAACTAACTATACATCAATTAACAATGAAAACTAAACATTTAAAATTAACAATTCAAATATAAGAATTAAACTAGCAAAACATAAACATGAACAATCATATGAAAAAGAGAGAGAAAAGGGAAGAAAACTTAGTCTTGATTGATAGAAAGATCTAGAAATCCAAAGCTTGAATCCAAGATTACAACCTTCAATCCTAATCTAATCCTCCTATTGAGGTTTTCATTTGATAAACTAACCTAAAACCTAGCCTAAAAATCGCTAGAGAAAACCCAGCCAAAAAGCCCCCTCAAATAAAGAGAGAAGAACTGCTCATAAAGGCCGAAAAACCACTCCGTCGCGCAGGCCAGACGTGATGCGACGCACGGCCGGCCATGCACCACATACGGCCACCACGCAAGGCCGTGTGTGTGGCCGCGCTACCCGTGTGCAGCTTCGGCCTTCTTCGCACGGCTGTGCCGACCCTGTTGCACGGTTGTGCCTTCTTCCACGCGTCTTCTGTTGGCTTCCAGGCTTCACTAGACCTCTATTCTTCCTTGAAATTGCTTCTAAGGTGTTCCTTTCTATCAAAACTTGAGAATTTCTCCTGAAAGTAAGATAAAACACGTTGTAAGCCCAATTGAATCAAAGGTCGTGAATTTGACCCTTTTTCATCTAGATTCGGTGTGAAAACCATGAGAAAAGTAGATCAAATAAGGGATCAAATGAGGTCAAATATAGGTGCAACAAATACCCCTATACCTACCTCTTGCTCGTCCTCAAGCAAAACAAAAATAAAAACTAACC
The DNA here is from genome assembly GCA_017589665.1 of Selenicereus undatus. Lineage (NCBI taxonomy): Eukaryota > Viridiplantae > Streptophyta > Magnoliopsida > Caryophyllales > Cactaceae > Selenicereus > Selenicereus undatus. The sequence continues at coordinate 70,483,729 of JACYFF010031955.1, forward strand.
TAAGAACCTAACTCACTGTCGTAGGAATCATGGTTGCATTTAGCGTATGAAACAAACCCTTTAAACCCTTTGGCTCCCCCAAGTTGACGAGTGAGGTCTCATGAGGTTTGCAAAAGATATACCCACAAAATCTTGAAAAGGAAAAGTAAAAATAGAAAGAAAAATAGAAAATCTTTTTGGGTTTACAAATAAAACGCAAATATATATAAGAGAGAAAGTTGTACAAATTATAACTAACCAAATCACCCATGCAACCAAGGCGTTGCCCTACATATAAACAGAATGTACTCATCAAGGCTCTCTATCCCCATGGATGACATTAATGCACTAACTTTTTACACCATTGTACATCAAAACTTTGAATCCATCCTAGTGCTCGGTGTGCAAATGTATCATCGTCTTAGGACTTAATCCCACTTGACTAACACAAACTACACTATTGACTTATTAGCACCGAAAGCAAGCTTTCCCAATAGCAGTTTTGCCTCAAGCTCTGTTTTTTTTTTCCTTTTTTTTCATTTTTTGAAAAGCAAACAAACACTAAAGTAACCATGCACAAGACAAGTGGGAGAGCCAATCATGGAGGACTAAGACCCTAAGCTAATGATGATGGTATAGATAAGGACTGGATTACAATCGATAATGAACAATTAGGGTTAGAATTAGGGTCTAGAATGACACACTGAGGATGAAGATCTATCATGCACATTCCGTTTATATACAAGCTAATAGTCAAAGCACAAGAGATTTAAGTTGACCAGAATAGCACGAAGCTTTCCCAAAGCCAAAAAGAAAAACTATACAAAAGTGAAAATTTTTCACAAAAATACGCACAAAAGGGTATATGACTTCCCATCTCCACACCTAAATCTCACAATGTCCTCATTGGGATTCGAGGAGTCACTGCCACCACAAAAACACACAAAAACAAAGGCAACAAAATCACACACATAAGACACACAAAACAAAATGCACAAAAAAAACAAAGCAAAAAGGTGATCATAGCCATCAGTTGGTCCAACAACATCCCAAATTTCACCTTAAAGTTAATCACCAACAAAAACGTAACCTAATATTCACAACTAAACACAATCCAATATCCACAACTAAATAAAAAGAGAAAGAAAGGAAATAAAAACAAAGGAGAAGAGTTTGAATGATTATACTAGGTTAGGTACTGATTGTACCAAACTAAGCCTCTCTAAAATGGTACTGTCGAGGCATGAGGAGCATCAGTCACTCCTCCTTGTCTCTCAAGGCTCGCGTCTCTGACTCGGACGCCGTCAAAGCTCTCAAGAGCTTATCATATATCTGAGCATGCATGTAACGCCCCCAAAATGCTAATGCCCAAAATGCTAATGACATTATTACTGATAATGTCATTAGCATTTTGGGGGCGTTACAATGCAACTCAGATAAATGTGAGTAACAGCACCAAAACATACAACTAGGAATGATAGTGAGTGCTCTCTTAAATTTATCAAATGCTTTGGAAAAATCAATAGAAAAATCGAATGTACTAAGCAGCATGATTTTTCCAAGCATGTCCTCTAGGTATAGATTATAAGGATCAAACGAGGGGTCGTACCCTCTAAAGGTATCTAGGGACTCTGAACAGTAAACCTCAATCCCCTCAAGCATCACATGAGAATCAATAAGCAACGTATCACAACAATCAGGGGAAGGGGAGGGTGGTGAACATGAAGGGGAAGCATGGAACATATCAAGGGAGTCAGAGGATACATGGTCAACTAGATCAATACTAGGTGGCCCCGCAACCAGAACATCCACACATGACTTCTCTAGGGGAGTTGCATCAAGATCATGCACCTCAACAAAAACATCACTTGACTCAGAACAAGTATCATCCTTATCACCACTAGCACTAATACCAAAGGTCCAACCTACCCCGAACTCCATTGCCTAAGCTAAAGGGGAAGGTGTATCAAGAAAAGTCATGATGAACGAAGTGTTGTTCCTAAAAGTGCTAGGTGAGGATGGAGCAACAATGGGCACAGTAGTCAAGGAAGGATCAAGTGCTTCCCCTAGTCCAAACTCTAGACGAGGGAAATATGCACCATCATCACATAGATTGACATTAAGTTTAGGAGAACTAAACCTAACGTCGGTCTCATATGATAGGTCATACTCCCGTATTTTAACTCAGTCTGTTGCTCATTTATTGTCTCTATCATACTGCTAAGTCTAGCAAAGCCCTCATCATAAATATAACTGGGACAAGAATTACTATCATAATCGAAACAATGACAAATTTCACACATAAGAGGAGCATAATCAGGGATACAAGGGGTGGGATGTATGAATTAGCGCAACTAATCTCATATTCATAAGTATCCTGAGCCAACCAATCAAGAACATTCCAAGCTTCATCGACATTTTGAGTGCAAAAATTCCAATACTCTAAAAGAGTATGGGCCTCACAATTCACACCCTCATAAACTGTATTCAAAAGTTTTCACTTTTTCAAATAAAAGTCGCAATGAGCAAGAAAACCATGTAATCTATCATAGTATCTCCAAAATAATTCATGCTCATAATGAGGAAAGTGGGAAAACGACATTTTTTTTCAATTTGCAAATTTTTTTTTCAAAAGGAAAGCCTAGTCTCGAATGGCCAAGTAAGCTCTAATATTGAAAAACAACAACTCCCCGGCAACGGCGCCAAAAACTTGTTAGGGAAAGTTTTAATATTTATAAACCCCAAGTGCAAGATGCATCGTTGAGTAGTCGGGGTGTTGCTCGTAAGGAGTTGTGCTTCCAAGTACTACAACTAACTAGAGCGTCCCAAGCTCGGCAGAACAAACAGGGATGGAAAATAGAACTAAACTACTAAAAGGAACAAAAGACTTCGATTATGATTACACCTTAAATAAACCAACTAATCAAGTCAAACCTTAACCTTCCCAAGTTATGCAATTATTTAGAGATGATCGGTTGCATCATTAAAGACCACCCAAGCCCTCTCTCAAGGGTCATGAGCTAGTCTAATTATTCTTACCTCCTATTTTCATGTGATTAGCGCAATTAAACTATAAGATTGACAACCCCTTACCTAGCTAGCGATCGAGACTATTTTCATGTTCAAATCCCGGCTATTCTCCCTACCCACACTAGACAATCAGCCTCACCTCTCAGCACAAGTTGAGTGTCCTTAAAACACGGACGAAAGCTCTTTCAAGCATTTCATCAAATACTTGGTGGTATGAAAGAAAACTCTAAATTCTAGTACAAACAAGATGAGTAAAGGCCTAACAACAGTCAATTAGCCATCAAGAGGCTAATCACAACCAAAGCAACACAATCTAACTACTAAACATCACAAAACACAAAAAAGCCCAAACTAAACCTAAACTAGCAAAGAAGAAGGCAAACATGAACAAAAGGGGGAAGAGAATGAAAATCTAATCTAGTCAAACTAACTAAACATGAATTGACAATGAAAGCTAAACATTTAAACTAAACAATTCAAATACAAGAATTAAACTAGCAAAACATAAACATGAATAACATATGAAAAAGAGAGAGAAAAGGGAAGAAAACTTAGTCTTGATTGATAGAAAAAACTTGAAATCCAAAGCTTAAATATAAGATTACAATCTTCAATCCTAATCTAATACTCCTATTGAGGTTTTTATTTAATAAACTAACATAAAACCTAGCCTAAAAATTGCCAAAGGGAACCCAACCAAAAAGCCCCCTCAAATAAAGAGAGAAAAGCGGCTTATAAAGGCCGAAAAATGACTCCGTCGTGCAAGCCTGAGGGATGCACGACCGTGCCTCGAAGCACGGTCGTGCGTGTAGTCGTCCTGCCCATGCGCAGCTTCGGCCTTTATCGCACGGTTGTGCCTTCTTCCATGCGTCTTCTGTTGGCTCTCGGGCTTCACTAGACCTCTATGCTTCCTTGAAATCGCTCCTAAGGTCTTCCTTTCAATCAAAACTCGAGAATTTCTCCTGAAAGTAAGATAAAACACATTATAAGCACAATTGAATTAAAGGTCGTGAATTTGACCCTTTCTCATCTAGATTCGGCACGAAAACCATGAGAAAAGTGGATCAAATAAGGGATAAAATGAGGCTAAATATAGGTACAACAAATAGCCACTTGGTAATCTTCGCCCCACTCTACCTTTATTCCTTTTTTCAACTTCCTAAATACTGGTTCATATACCATTGTTAACGTCGAAATGAAGCAGCTCATGTGCTGTAACCATCCAAGAAACCCTGTATCTCCTTGTTAGTCTTCGGTGGAGGCATTCCTGGGATAGCCTTGATTTTTGATGGATCAATTTCACTTCCTTGCAAGGTAACCACACATCCAAGTAATTTCTCTAAGGTGACCCCAAACGCATAATTTTATAGATTCAGACGATACTGTATTGCATGACTCTGGTGAAAAATTTTTGTAGACTATGAAGGTCTTATTCCCGCTCCTTAGATGTTACAATCATGTCATCAATGTAGATGTAGGTCTCTTTATGCATGATTTCATAGAGCAAAGTGGTGAAGTCCTCTAATAAGTAGTGGTGGCATTTTAATTCAAAGGGCATCACCACAAAACAATAAATTCTCTATTGAGTAATAAAAATAGGCTTCTTAATGTCTTCATTTTCCGTTTGGACTTGGTTGTATCCCTGATAGCCCTTCATGAAATACAGGACGGCATAGCCAATTAGGTCATCTACCAAGACATCTTTGTGTGGCAAATGAAAGTTTTCCTTTGGGCTGGCATTGTTTATGTTTCGAAATTTGACATACATCCTTACCCTTCCATACTTCTTGCGTATCGACATGACATTCCTACCCGTTGGGGATAATGGGATACCTTAATGTAACCATTATCAAGCTACGCCAACACCTTCTCTTTGATCTTCAAGACCCATATTGGTTTCATTTCCTAGAGCTTCTGCTTGACTAGCTTAGCATCCAGATAAAGAATAAGTTTATGTTCAACTATATCTTGATCTTTACTTGGGATGTCTTTGTGAGACCATACAAAGGCATTTGCAAGCTCCTTCAAGAGCAAAATAAAGTTGTCCTACTCTTCTAAAGTCAAAGATTTCCCTATTCTTACTTCTCGCGATTTTTAAGGAGTCTCTAAGTTACTTTGAATTGTATTTGACATGTTTTTCCATTATATTAATTAAGGATTTTGGAATTTCTTATTCACATTTAATATTATTAGAGGCAGAGTATTCAAGGAAAGGGAATAAAGGGAGTCATAAGTAAATGAGTGCATCTTAGCAAATTCAAAGACAAGTACATCAAATGTGGCCTCTGGAGAACATGAAGCAAAAGGCTTACTGCTAGTCTTGACCTTAGACCATAAGTTTAACCCCGTAGGATTTCCTCCTAATGTTACAGTGAATTTCTTCCCCTCAATCTTCAGCTATCTAAGTAACTTTCTCATAGGGTGCTTATCCTATGTCTATAATTAATTAAGTTGGGTCACATTCCTTACGAGACAAAGCAAGAGATAGAACAAGTAGTGTGATTTTTCTTCTCAAGACATTCTTGCTCGAACAAGACTTGGGAGATGGTGTTGCTAGCCAATTGAGTCTAACCTAGTTCTAACTGGTTTTTCATAGTAAGGTTTAGTGCCTCTCCCTCTAATAACTAGAAATAATTGAAATTTTTCAACCCTAGGACAAGAATGCCCTTCTACTTTATGCAGTAAGACTCAAAAAATCCATAATAGGCAAAATCATGTCCTTCTCAATGAATTGATTATTAAGAGTTAATGGATATGACCTTATAGTGTAAGTCCTTTTTTATCCCCCTCTTGCTGAGGGCTTCTTAGCTTTTTTCTTAGTCATCTTTGATTAATTCTTCTGTGGCTGGTTTAGTCCAGCCCAACTGATAATTCTTTTATGTGGTTAAAGGGATACTAGTCGGTCCTTGAGCTCTCTTGCCTATAGCCTAACCTGGAAAATAGCTCTATCCTAAGAGGATATAATTGACATTGAGGTTGAAATGAGGATCAAAGTTAAAGGGTGCCTTGTCCTTTTCTAGCATTGCTACTGTGTCAAAGTCATGAAACTTGTGGTGATTTGTTTGTGTTTTATTTAAAGAATATGACCCTTGGTGGTGATGGTAGCACATTGGTCATCTCCTTCTATAGTGAGGGTTGTTCCCTCTATCAACATATTCACTTTCTAGTGCAAAGTGGAGAAGCCAACCTTGTATTCATGGAGCCAAGGGCGAGTAAAAGCAAGTTGAACGCAGAAGGTATCTGTCGCACCTACAATTCGAGATTCTTCCCTATAGGGCCCACATTTGTGAAGAGATTGACAAATCCGAAAATCATCATCTTACAGTTGTCATATCCTTTTAAATGGATAGTAGGCCAAGAGAGATTTGTTTTCTTATTCCTAACATCGTGGAAGCCCTTAGCAGCGGTGTGCAAAAAAAAAAAAAGAAACCGAAAATCGAACCTAAAAATAAAATAAACAAGCCGAAAAACTTCTTAACTGAACAAATTTACCAAAAAAAATTGTTAATTAAACTGAAAAAAATTTTCAATTTTTGGTTCGGTTACGGTTTCAAAATTTGGTTAATCGCAGGTTAACCAAACTGAAATTAAATTTTAAAAAAATTACATAAAATGAAAAATTTAGGTAAGTGCATTTCTTTAGTATTTATGTATGGTAATCGAAATTTAATTTCTATAATAAAATTTAAACATAAGAAATGAAAAATTTAGGTGAATAAAGTATATATTTTTATTATTTGTGAACGGTTAACGGTTACCTAAACTAAAAAAACCGGTTAATGAATTTTTGCATTTCAGTTACGTTTAGGATTTTGGACGATCCAAATTTCCGGTTTGGTTACAGTTCAAAATTTTCTTGAACCTAAAAATTGGTTAATCGAAAACACTGATTAACTTAGGCCTCAGGAACAAATATTTACTGCTGATTTGTTATCCATTCGGGTTAAAGGCACGTACTTCTGTATGCAAGTAACTATAATGTATTGTTCCCTAATCCTCCTTGGAAGAGGTCATCCTCTCCAAAGGTTATAGTGTATTTTCTTGTGGTCACCAAGATCCCATCTTTTTGGGAAGCATCTTTGTGAAAGTGTTGGAGCCCGGGGGCCCCAATCTCGAACTTGCATGAGCGATTGTTCTTTTGAATTTGTTTTAGAAAAGTTTGAACTTTGCAATGGTATGTAGATTTTCCACCATTTTTTAAGGAAAATGTGAAAACCTTTTAGCAAATAATATTTTGAAAACAATCCTCATGATCTTAGAGGGGATTGACCTGACTCCAAGACACTAGCCATGACTTGGGCCTAAGGTTGAAGGCACGACCAATGGTAGGAACACTAATTCACTAATTGACAACTCCCATTCAACAATCGCCTCTACGATTAACCAAAATAATAGTAATTCTGAATAATTTCATGTAATGTCAAGTTTCACGCAATTATTGATCTTGCGGTGATTAAGCATTGAAGATATAAACTTTTATGGTCTCTTGGATTGAGTTGTATTTACATGCTAATATAAGAACATAATGAAAATGTAATAAACCTTGTGCCAATTTGATTAATATACATAGTTTTACAAGGTGATATGTACCAAAAAAACAATCAAGGATGATCAAATAAGAACATGATAGTGTTGAGAAAGCAAATAAAAACTGCAAATTTATTATTTTTATTTAGTCATCATAACTACTTTGGTTCGATTTGGCAATACTAGTATTGGGGGGTCCTTTAGATCTCCAAATGAAGTGTACGAATGTCATCCTAAAAGATTTTTGTAAAAATGGAAAAAAAGTTTTCCCTTTTTTTGAAATTATTTTGGAAGAGTTTTGCTAAGTAGAGAGAATCACTAGAGGAAGAACCATCCTAAAAAAATTGCGTAGAGAGATGTCTCTGTCTATTTCTCTCTCTCTCTCTC
>JACYFF010031955.1:70495033-70506932 GCA_017589665.1 Selenicereus undatus
TGTCATATTTCAAATGGATTTTGAATTGCCTTAATCCGAGCTATGTGGAAAACGTTATGGTCGTTTTACCAAAACTGTGCAAAATGAGATCAAAACTGACGCACTTATGTTCTAACCCCATTTTGGGAACCCAATTGTGGCAATCATATTTTTGTTGCAAATGAAAGTTTTTCAAGACTTATTAATCTTTTCATACTCGGGTTTTAGGTCTCCATTCAACGTCAAGGCTAAAAGCTATGAATTTTTAAAGTGAACTGACCTGCTTTGGAGCAAATTAGGCTGTTATTGCAATTTCTGTGCAGCGTATACTTGGAGGAAAATTCTAAAGATTTTACTGTAGATTGTCCGTATTATTTTCGAATTTCCTATAAAATGTCACGAATTGTGGTTAAGTATTTTGAATTTGGTGATTTTTGGAAGCATTTTGAGTAATTGTGTAAAGAGCAATAATAAAGATTGACTGAGATTGATCATGCACTCATTTTGTGTATTTTGTCCCAAGTAATGTCATTAAGGGAGAAATGAATATTCATGGACTTTCAAGGAGCTTTTAACTTGATTAATGAGAAAGAAGAAGGCGAGTATACAATTTGGGAGCTTGTTTATGAGCTTTGAATCATTTATGGATTTTGCAAAGAAAATACCAAGTTTAGTGAGCCTAATAGTTTCTATTGAGGTCAATTATTCATTTGGTGGAATTCTATATCTAATGAATTTAAAAATGAAATATGAGAAGTGGGGAGAGTTGTGACTCAAAAATCATATTTATCAGACCAAGTTATTGCAGTTTATGCTATTTTGAACCAAAATATATATCTCTTGGTCTCAAACCTCTATTACTTAGTCGATTAAGAATGTATCAAATGTATTTATCAAGCCAATCTAGTGCGCTCATTTTTATCTTGAACCAAGCTATACATCAGCGTATCTTAAACCCGTATCAGCAACCTATTTCAAAAAAGGTCACAATAACTCTGTCAACTGTCACCATCAAGGCCTTTTCCATTGTAATCTCATTTAGCTCATTATAGGTTGTTTTACTTTCACTTACTTTATATCAAATTTAATTGCTTTCATCAATTCAATTTTGAAGTTATACTGAAATACCCAAGTTATGTATACTATTTAATTACTCAATTTCTATTACATATACTTTTACTTACTCAATTATGTGAGTAATGATCATGTACTGATTATACATACTTACAATGACATTTATGAAACAGAGTTGAGGCCTAATTATCGTTCCTCGTTATGCATAAGCGTTATCAAGCCAAAACATATTTATCAAGTCAGATGACATTTATGAAATAGCTGACTTTTATCAAGTCAGATGACATTTTTAACGACTCAAGGTACATCCATTGCCTGTATCTTCAGAAAGCATAACATGTTTATCAAGTAACAACTCTTAATGAGTTTATCAATGAATCATTTTATACAGTGATTTGCCATTTAACTTGTGACCCCGTCAGTTATCATCTATATGGCATCAGCCCATCATTCACCGCATGGCTTCAGGCAAACTCTTCATCAGATTGGCAAGTGTAGACCTATGTATAGATCATATCATTGCAAGGGGTTCACATCCAAATAATAATGAGCAATTCAATTTCATATTACTTTCATTTTCATTGTTATTGCGAACTAAATAAGATGTAAAACAGGTACCCATCAACGGTCTTTCTATGCTCATTTTACAATACAGGAATGCATGTATTGAGCTTTTGCTCACATTTTCAAATTGTTTTCACATTTCCATTTTAGGTGACGAAGTATCACATGTTTCCCCTTTTAGCAAGCCCTTTTGGAAGTCATCAGGTGCTCACAGTCGATTCAGCATAGCATGAATGTTGGAATTGACCTCAGGGTTAAGTTGAGTCTATATTCAGTATACTTGTGTAGTGTGGAGTGTAAGTTAGTGCATGGTATGATTAACTCGATGGTATTGAAGTTGAACTATTATGGACTTTGTTCTTGAACTGTTTCACTTAATAGATTTTGTGATTGTGAATATAAGTTGTAAGATTAAATGGTTTCAGTGAGCCTCGTCCTTATCAGGACGGTGGTAGCGCCTTCTATGATTAAGTATTTCGCTGCAGTTTTTCATAAATCATGTCATTAGCATTTTGGGGGCGTTGTAGATTTAGTATCAGAGCTAAGGCTTTAAGGGCCACTGTGAGCTATCAAGTGTTCATGAGCTAGCTATAAAGGTGTGTATGAGTTAAGTTGGACCAGTTAAATAAGACATTGACTATAAGTTCATATGTGCGGGCATATATGGGGAACAATTTTCATTTTGGTGACTCGATCAATTGGTAATATCCTGATATTCAAACATTACCAAAGTGGAGGGTGGAACCATTTGGGTCACCTGTTCATGAGGCATGCTCTCATTTTCATTTCTCTTATTTGTTTAAATTTTTGCAATTGTGCACTCGGGGCGTGTGACCCATTGAGTTATGAACTTCGGTGTATGGAAGTTGAGCTATTGAAGTGCATCTCTCCATTTCAGGTATCTATTGTAAGGCTTTAAGCCTGGGTTTTAGTAAGTTTTTAGGCAAAACTCTGTCCGTTTTGCCCCAGAATTTGAGAGTCTTATTGAGGTGTGTTAATATACCTAATCTTGGGAACAGTGATGGTTGAAACCCGACATGGAGATGCCATTTGCAACTTCTTAAGTGATTAATACAATGTCAAGTTAGATCTAATCTTCTAGATGAGGAAATGCTTTACGGGGCAATATCTTTGAGGTGAACCAGTATAAGATGAACACTACAATGAGGGCTTATGTATGATGATAACAATTAGTACCTTAAGGTGTGCAACTTGGCATTATATGTGTGGTACAAGTAAGATTAAGCTGCCATATATAGGAATTATCTGGTCTAGACACTAAGACCTTACCTCATCAATGCTCCCATTACTTCCTGTCATTGACTTATTTCTGCCCTAGTTACCTTGAATTGTGCTAGAGCAATGAAAGTTAGATACGCATGATTAATGAAAAATGACCCAAAGAAGTGATATAATATTCATTTTACCCGTACCAAGCGCATTCATTTCATTAGTATTGAGGATATTCATTTTACCAGTATCATGTAGATTTAATTCACTATTATCGAGTGATATATATGTACACATAATTAGTAGACTCTGCGCGTGTGCACATCGTACTTTTAAGGAATTTTCGGAGATGGGGTGTGTGTTTAGATTATGATTTATTCAATGATCCAGTAATGGGTGATGAAGAAGATCAGATAAGTATCACATGCCATATCTTTTATTACCTCAATCTCTTATAGTTACCTATATCTATCGACCAGCTTCCGCTATTGCATTCTCAATAAGAGTCAGCGACATAGAGACAATTCAAAGCAATATCAAGTGGATACATGAGACTAGTTTACTTTACTCAGAAGGGCATCAGTGTAGCTCAACTCATGACATGGTAGTAAGGTTACAGAACGAGTGGGATACAAGAGGTTCCAATTTAGTTCAACACCTTAGCAACCTTTCTTATCGGCGATACAAACCCTGAAAATCATAATCGTTTAATTCTCTGTTTCCATAATGGAGCCTATAGTGACCCCCGGTATGCGGTATCATGTGATTTGCAGTTCTTGCTAAGTATATTTCATCCATTCTACTTACCGTTCAATCACCACTATGTCCATATTTTTGATGTCGCCTACTTTAACTCCTTGCTTCTATTTGGGCACTATTCATTTATTGCTTGCAAAGCCTTTGGTTGTTTCAGACCCAGTCATTGAACGCCTTTTCAACAATTAAATGTGTCTATATTATTCGCATTTCTATAGCACCGCAATGTCATGTTGGCACACTACTCTGTGGTCGTGACAGCATGTCGTTACTCAAGTTATTTTGGTAATCATTTCTTTACTAGTTAATCTATCTTATTAATGATAAACAAAGATTTGTGTTATTTCCATCTGCCAGCAGTTTCAAAGTTTATATACCTACCCAAGACTTTTACTTACTGCAGAATGCGTTATTGATGGCTGCCATCATGTTAAGTCATAAGGCTGACTCCTTCATCTTGACAAATTAGCCTTTCAAACACCAAATGAATAAAATTTCCCTTCTAGTGACGTTGACCCTCATCTTCATCATTTTACTCACATATGAGTATCGTATGACTTTTCAAATGTCCCTTTGGTATTCTATTAGATTTCTTCACTTTCTGTACTTAATACTCCCTCTCAACTTCATATAATCGTTTATTCACTTTACTATCACGACCATCATGAATAAACTACATGTCTTGTACATGCAGGACATTTATATGTCTTACCTCTTTTATTATGAATCTTCGTCCTTTCATTTATTCAGCTTACATGCCTGTCCTTTATAACCAATAAAGAAATATCCTTGTAAGAGTTCATGGTGTGGTCGCATCTCTTTACCCTTTAGATCGTCCCCCTGTCTTTTAAATTTACTGAGACCAGTAAGCAGTTGAATGTGTTATCTTTTATAAATATGCCTCTATTAGTATTGCTGGAAACATATTCACTGGGCATTCAATCTAGTTTGATTGGCAGACCTTGTTGTCATTATGGGGATCAACTGATTGTGTACTTATAGAAGATGACTTGTAAAGATCTTAAGGCTAGTTTGAGAAATGTAGAAAGACTAGACGTTTGTTCCTATGACCGAGAGAAGAAAAACTCTATTTTCGCCCAAATTACACTGTGCAAGCAAGTGAATTATTGTGTCAGTAATGCATTGAATATTATTGATATGCCAACCACACTTGTTGAATACATATCCACAATTACAACCTATGAATTTAGAGATGTTTCACCTAAGGACTTTCAGGACTGTTTTCCCCTAAGAAACATTGATTTTCATATTAACCTAGTTTTAGGCGCTCAATCTATTTTCAGAGCCCCTATAACATGACCCCTAGCAGACTTCAAGGAACTAAAGATTTAGTAAGATGAGTTGTTACATGAGGTAGTTATTTGACCAAGTGTGTCACTGTGGAAAACCCTAGTTTTATATGTGTGAAGAAGGAAGGCAGAACCTTATGGTTGTGTATTGCGTACAGAGAGTTGAACAAGATCGTTATCAAAAACAAGTGCCCTATACCTTGAATAAATGGTTTATAGGATTAACTGCCAACAATAGAAGACTTTTCCAGGAATGATTTGAGGTTTGGATATCACACCTAAACCATACAACCACAATTTATCTTTTGCAAGAATGCCCTTCTATAATAATTCTTGAAATCGTTTGCTTGTCTCATCTTCATAACATGATACTATCCAATATTGTTTAATCTCCCTTGCATTTCAATCCGATATTTCCTATTAGCGTTGTCTTCCATGTCTTTACAAACCCATTGTTAAATGTGCAATACATTTTTATTCGACCTTATATGGTTGTCAACATTTTAGTGCTCTCGACCTTCACCATTTTAATTCCATGATCATGAGTTGTAGTTCATTCCGTTGAGAGCTGATTCACACGTCTACCCTACATCTCATTTATTCATCATGATAAGCTTGTATAACTTGTTATGAATTCATAATGTAATTCAACTCTCTTTAGTGTGGGTGATTGCAATTGTCATAATCTCCTTACTCTCTTTATTTTGAACTTCAACTCCTACACATATATCTTACATTTTGATAAATAAACTTCTGCATTCTCTATTCAATCTTATTGTTGTACTCGAATTGAATTCATATGAGTAAAGGCATGTTCCTAATGTAGCTTGCTTAATCTATTTATCTGTCCATTGGCACTTTGCTGATCCAATCCATTTATCTATCCATTACACTTTGCTTGTCCAATCTATTTGTCTATCTATTGCACTTTGCTTATCCAATCTATCTATCTATTTATTGCACATTGCCTGTCCCATCTTGTTTCCAATTCATCAATTAAACCTGAGTATAACCATGCCATCTTTCTTCTTGGTTGATTATTTATTGGACCCTTTATGGTCCATATTTGTAAACCACAATTCTTGTGGCATTATATTTCAGAATTCATGATACACTTATGGTTATCTTTATTTTAACCACCTCATGATAATCTATCCTTTATTAGCCTTTTCTAGTCCCATTTTTCATGTCTTTTGTATGCAATGATTCACTTGGCTAAGAATTTCATCACTCTCATCCCTAACTATGGTCATTTCATTTCCCATTATCGATCGGGGGCAAATTCTAGAGTAGTCTGATGAGGACAGATCATGTGATGTATTAGGAATATCAAATGAGGACATTTTGATAAGGGCATAATCTTTAGCACTGTCTAATTATATTGGAGTGAACCAGAAGAAACATTGAGTATAAGGTCAAAGCTAACCCAAGCAAGCATTAAGAGGGAAAATTCAAGTAAATATTGAGGTGATACAAGGTCAACAAAAGAGTTATGCTAGCAAAACAAAGAAATAATCAAAGTCTCATATGGGTTATAAAGTATTTCAAAAGGCTTTTTTAGTCAAGGTAGTAAGAGACCGACTATCCAATGACAACTATGGACTAGTTACATGGGACCTTATGATTCATTGAAAGGCTAAATTTTGTAGCTCGTTGACTGCACCTACTTGTTGAATTCGAACACGTAAGTAACGTGTTTTATAGCTTGTAACAGTATCATAGTACTTATCAGGGTATACAACAACTTCCATTAGCGGATAAGGTGATGAACCAGCAGTGAACACCTCCTCACTAGTAACAGGGTTCTTTTCTTGTGAAGAGAATATCAATTTTGAATCAAAGTAATTGAGTTCATTGAGGCTATTGTGTAAGAAGTATCTGGATCTACTACTGAAACATGGGATTAAGCAGATATACAACACGTAGACACCCTTAGTCGGAGTACATTGGGTAAATTATACATCTTTAGAGGGAAGTAATGGGAACCAATGACCCATGTGTTTTTAAAGCAGTGCATACAATTGGCAAGCGTCATAAGTTTCAAGGACAAAACTCTTTCAGAGGGGAAGGCTGTAATAACCCGACGTTAACCCATATTTATTTATTTAAATTATATTTATTTATTTAATTAATCATGTTTATTCATTTAATTTATTATATTTATGGATTTAATCACTCATGGTTATTTGTTTGACCAAATCACGTTTATTAATTCAATTATGCTCAATTCATATATTTACCAAATTACCTTATGTCATTTAAATTTTTCGCTTTCATTTATCGTATTTAATCATCCCGGTTGGGGGATATTCTATTTGGGTCCCATTTTGCAATTCAAGTTTCATTGGTTGTTAATTAAAGTTTTGTTAATTAATTAAATATCAGGTGAATTGATCGTAGGCCTCGATAATTATGGTTTAAGAAATTATTATTCTTATCATTATTATTGTTATTATTATTATTGTTGTTGTTGTTATTATTATTATTATTTTTATAACCTTGCAAAAATTTAATTTCAAGTTATGAAAATTCAATCGCATTAAGCATAATTTCCTTTCAGGCCCAAACGCATTTCGCCCCAACAAGCTTTACTTTATTTTACTTAGCTAATCACCATGAGATGTGCCTAATTATCATTGGTCTAAGGTCACTCTTGGTGGACATAAACTCAACCAAGTAAATTTAGATCATTTTTTAGCAAGTAAACTATCAAAATATCAACTCTCTCTCTCTCTCTCTTCCCTTCACCCATATCCATGGCCTGCTGCTGCCACCACCACCACCACCTATTGCCACCACCTGCTGCTGCCGGCAGCCACTAGCCACCACCACATCAACCACCAGCCACCACCCATAACTCTCGCAAACACCAAACATCATGTCCATCTCTCAAAATCCAAGCTTAAAGTGAGGTAAATCCTAACCTAATCATGTTTAAATTTGGGATTTTATGTTGGATTTGATTATGGATCATGTTATCTTGATATAAACAAGTATTATTTTGATGTTTTAATTGTTAGTTAAGCTTGAAAGCATGCGAGTGTTGAGGTTGATCATGTTCATGCAAGCTTAAGTTAAAACCATGCTTATGAATTGATTTGTATTTGATTTTGTAATCTTTAGTTTTATTGATGATTATGATGATGCTTTTGGTGATTTGGAATGATTTCAAGTATGGATTTGTGTGAAATGAGAGGGAAAAGCTAAAACAGTGAGGGCTGAAAATTTTCGAAAAGCATGGCAAATTTTGAGATTAAACTGGTAATGATTGGACCCTGCAAAAATTAGGATTTTTGGTGGGCAGATAGTTCAGTGTGTTAGCTTTCAAATGGATTTTAAATCGCCTTAATCTAAGGTTTTTTGAAAAAATTATGGTCGTTTTACCAAAACTGGTAGAATGAGACCAAAACTGACACGCTTGTGTTCTAGCCCCATTTTAGGAACCTTATTGTGGGAATCATATTTTGTGTTGCAATTGAAAGTTTTTCGGGACTTTTTAATATTTTCATTTTGAGGTTTTAGGTCTCCATTTGAGGTCAAGGATGAAAGTTATGAATTTTTAAATTGAACTGACCTGCTTTGGTGCAAATTAGGTTGTTGTTGCAATTTCTGTGCAGCGTATACTTGGAGAAAAATTCTGAAAAATTTACTGTAGATTGTCCATATTATTTTCGAATTTCCGATAATATTTCATGAATAGTGGTTGAGTATTTTGAATTTGGTGATTTTTAGAAGCATTTTGAGTAATTGTATAAAGAGCAATAATAAAGATTGAGTGAGATTGATCATACACTCATTTTGTGTATTTTGGTCCAAGTAAGGTCATTTAAGGCGGAAATGAATATTCATGGACATTCATGGAGCTTTTAGCTTGATTAATGGGAAACAAGTATAAAAGTTGGGAGCTTGTTTATGAGTTTTGAATCATTTATGGATTTTTCAAAGAAAATATCAAGTTTAGTGAGCTTAATAGCTTCTATTGAATACAATTATTCATTTGGGTAGAATTCTATATTTAATGGACTTAAGAATGAAATATAAGAAGTGGGGAGAGTTGTGACTCAGAAACCATATTTATCAGACCAAGTGATTGCAGTTTATGCTATTTTGAGCCAAGATATATCTCTCTTTTGTCTCAAACCTCTATTACTTTCTCAATTCAGAATGTATCAAATATATTTATCAAGCCAATCTAGTGTACTCGTTTTTATCTTGAATTAAGCTATACATCAGTAAGCCTTAAACTTGTATCAGCAACCTATTTTAGAAAAGGTCACAACCACTCTCTCAATTGTCACCATCAAGGCCTTTTCCTTTGTAATCTCATTTATCTCATTGTGGACTATTTTACTTTCATTTACTTTATATCAAATTTAATTGCTTTCATCAATTCAGTTTTGAAGTTATATTGAAATACTCAAGTTAAGTATACCATTTAATTACTCAATTTCTGTTACACATACTTTTACTTACTCAATTATGTGAGTAAAGATCATTTACTAACTGCACATTCTTACAATGACATTTACGAAACAGAGTCGATGCCTAGTTATCGCTCCTCGTTATGCATAAGTGTTATCAAGCCAGAACATATTTATGAAATCAGATGACATTTATGAAACAACTGACTTTTATCAAGTCAGATGACATTTTTAAAGGCTCAAGGTACGTCCATTGCCTATATCTTCAGAAAGCAGAACATGTTTATCAAGTTACAACTCTTAATGAGTTTATCAATGAATCATTTTATATAGTGATTTGCCATTTAACTTGTGACGCCGACAGTTATCATCTATAGGGCGTCAACTCATCATTTACCTGCGCGGCTTCAGGCCAACTTTTGATCGGATTGGCAGGTATACACCTATGTATAAATCATATAATTGGAAGGGGTTCACATCCAGATAATAATAAGCAATTTAGTTTCATATTACTTTCATTTTCATTGTTATTGCGAACTAAATGAGTTGCAAAAGCAGGTCCCCATCAACAGTATTTATATGCTCATTTTACAATACAGGAATGCATGTGATGAGTTTTTGCTCACATTTTCGAGTTGTGTTTTCCATTTTATTTGATGAATTATCACATGTTTCCCCTTTTAGCAAGCCCTTTTGGAAGTCATCAGGTGTTCACACTGGATTCAACATAACATGAATGTTGGAATTGACCTCAGGGTTAGGTTGGGTTTATATTCAATATACTTATGTAGTGTGGAGTGTAAGTTAGCGCATGGTATGATTAAGTTGATGGTATTGAAGTCGAACTATTATGGACTTTGGTCTTGAAGTGTTTCAGTTAATAGATTTTGTTATTGTGAACATGAGTTGTGAGATTAAATGATTTCAGTGAGCCTTGTCCTTATTAGGACGGCGGTAGCGCCTTCTATTATTAAGTCTTCCACTGCAGTTTTTTCGTAAATCATGTCACTAGCATTTTGGAGGCATTATATAGTCTATGTCAAACTTAGAATCTTACCCCTAACCCCTAGGTGTGAATTTGAACACACTATGAAGAATTTTTTCTGATTTTTGTTCCACTAATATGACAATGCTTAGTAGATAAGATAGAGTTTGTTTCCAGCTAGAATAGGTTACAATTTGAAACAAAGGGGAAACTATATCGGAGCGGTCATCTCTTTCCCGTTTAAGCACAAGTGAATTCACACAATTCCATATCTGAAACTATTTCTGAAAAAAAAACCACGTAATCCATCTCACAATAACGTTTTGTGAGATGGTCATATACACAATTTTGTGTGAACAAGAACCACCATCAATATATGATCTCTACCATTGCGTGTTCATGATAAAGAGTTTAGAAACTACTAAGAACTTACATTCAAGTCGAAGCTATTTTGTTCTTTGTGTTCCATGTGTGTCAAAAGGGGGAAAAAAATCTATTGCCATCATTATCATCTTTATCACTATATTATAAATCTCTCCATGATTATCATATCCAACACAGTGTTGCTGTCATGAATGCAACGTTCAATATAAAAAGACAAATTAGATAAAAAGCAGTACAATACTAAGTAAATGTGGTCACACATTCCTAACTCACATGCATAGTGAGGTAATGGATAGGGTTAGAATTGACCCCAAAAAAGTGGACAATTTGTGAATGATAATGCCATATGATTTCGAAATGATAATACCATATGATTTTGAGACAAATACGATCAACTTTCATGGCAAAAGAATCTTACTCTAATCTAATTAAATAATATATATTTTGAACTGTAATATCTCAATCCCTCTTACTAGCAGACAATAACTAAAAAAGGTTTTAAGAATTATTGGCTAGCCCTACAAATCACCCCAAAATGGTTTTTTTTTTTTTTTTGGAAGAACTTGGGAATAAATTGCAAACTTTTGTAACAAAAAACTTATCAAATATATGGACTTTTGCTCTAATGTCAGTTGGTGCTTGCAACTTGCCCTCCAAGGCTAAAGTAGTCATCTTTGAGCAATAACTCCAACCAAGTTTCGGTGTTTCATTCTCAAGAATAATGCAAAATCAAGTCCTGGTCTTTCTTAAATAAAAGCATAATTTCACAGTAAAAGAATAGAAAATTTGTGTCTTTGTGGTTTGTTGATGAGTGAAAAAAAAGAAAAAAAAAAAGAAAAATTCCCCCCCCCCCCAAAAAAAGACGACCCATGGTCTAACAATCATCCATCTTGATAATATCAAAGAATATAAATCCACATAGCGGGAAAAAACCAAACAAGTCTTTCAAACACACCACTTACGAATGCAAATAATGCTTTGAAGAGATTTGAAGAGAGAGGAAACCATGCTAGTTTCAATTTCATTAATTATGAAGATAGTTTAATATTGTTCCATAACAAGCAAGCTTACAACAAGGGAGTTGTTAAAAAGGATTATTAGAGAAAGAATGCATACCTTTGCTTATATATATACACACTATTACACACACGAATATATATATATGTATATATGTATGTATATGTATGTATATATAT
>JACYFF010031955.1:70507332-70538080 GCA_017589665.1 Selenicereus undatus
ATACATACATACATATATATATATATATATATATATATATATATATATATATATGTATGTATGTATGTATGTATGTATGTATGTATGTATGTATTCCCTTTAATGTCCACTTATGCTAATTCTAAAGACATTACAAAGACCAATTAAATTAAGCTAAAATTGAACCAAATCTAATTCAAATTTCCCATCTCATAGTTTTTCTACTTCTTATGAGGAAATTGAGTTTCTTCTTTTGTTTGTGTTCAGTTTTATTAGTTACTAGATTTATACTAATATATAGTCCTACTTTTTTTTGGTTGATAAATTAGTATATAGTTCTTTTTAAAATTACAGAAACAATGGATCATATGTGTTTCTTTGCGCACGAAACTGGGATCATTTGAGGATATCAAATGGTTGTAAATGGACTCAATAAACTTTGATACACAACGAACAAAATAAATAAATTGAAAAAAGGATTAATCTAACTTGAAAGTTTCGATATCTAACCCGCTCGCATAACCCCTCTAACCAAATGCTTTGATATCCAACTGTGTGTTTTTTTTTTTTTTAAATATCCAACCCAAATTTAATTCTTGACCTTTTTTTTTTTAATTCGAACTCCAAATGAACACAACAGTTCATACCGAAAGATGTCATCTAGTTTTTAAGGTTTTTGTTTTTCAAAAAATATGCCACTAAATTATTTTTCAATACTGCAATGTCACCTTTGTTTCAAATTTTAGAAAGAACATGCCATTGAGTTATTTGTTCTTTTCAAATATGTTACTAAGTTATTAACTTTTTTCAATTTGCCAATAACAAATTATATAGTCATTTTGTGACAAATAAAAAAAAACCTACGAAATGTAATGATATTTAGGAAATAATTTGATGTAGTTTGGTGCAAAAAATTTCTAAAAAATTGGGTAGCATGCGTGTTGATCAAATCAACACACTAGGCTTTGTTTGTAAAAATTAGCTGTTTAAGTAGCGGATATCAGCTATTTAGTTAAGTGATAACGTTTCTAATTTAGCTGTTAGCGAATAACTGTTTAAATGAGCTGTTGAAATAAATTTTTTCGATAAATTTAGCTATTAGATTAGGTAATTTGTGTAAATTGACGTCAAATGAGATAGATAATTTTCAAATATAAAATT
The DNA here is from genome assembly GCA_017589665.1 of Selenicereus undatus. Taxonomy (NCBI): domain Eukaryota; kingdom Viridiplantae; phylum Streptophyta; class Magnoliopsida; order Caryophyllales; family Cactaceae; genus Selenicereus; species Selenicereus undatus. The sequence continues at coordinate 70,508,473 of JACYFF010031955.1, forward strand.
TTCAAAGGATATTTCTTGGTCAAAAAATATGAAACGCTACTTTTGAATGCCAAAAGTTAATACTGTTGGCTTTTCAGAAACACTACTTCAAACGCTAAACGTTACTTGAAATATTAGTCAAAATACTAGATTACTGAACATTAAAATTGGAGTGATTAGTGTATTGACTTGGTCAAAACACTAAACGCTACCCAAGCGCGTGCCGAATTAGTCAATCTATTAGGTTTGATGACCTAGCGCTTTGACTAGCATTTCAAGGAGCATTTATTATTTCATGTATTGTTTTTGAAAATTTAATAGTATTAGATGTTGATATTCAAAAGTAGCATTTCATATTTATTAACAAAAAAATACTCTTTAAAAAATTTATCTTTAAAAATTATCTATATCTTAATCAGCTAATTCAATATTTAAATTACGAAATATATTTGATTCCACTAGTAATCCAAATAGCTTATTCATTGACAATTAAATTGAAACTATTATTTACTATTTAATTATCTATTTACTATATGAACTACTATTCGGACTTAAGGAAGTTGGTGTCTGCCGACTAGGGATGGCAATGGGGCGGGTACGGGGCGGGTTGAGCCGTACCCTTACCCATACCCGTTTTCAAAAATCGCACCCATATCCGTACCCGTACCCGTACCCATCGGGTATTAAAAAAAAAATCCATACCTATAACCATCGGGTTTTACGAGTTTGCGGGTTTTATTCGGATTCAAATAGATAATGAAAACTAATACCCATATGAAACCCATATCCAAGTACAATATATGGTTTTGTCCTTATAAGATTGCAAAGTTGTGATATTTTGAGAATATATTGTTTAGAAATGTGAATTCAAATACATTATTGACTAATTTTTTTGTTTGAACGGTTTGGATTAGACTTTAATTGAAAAAATATTAATCGAAAATAATTTTTTTTTCTTATAGTAAAAACGGATACGGGTAGGGTACGGGTATAGGACGGGTGAGGGCTGTATCCATATCTATACCCGTTTTTCAATACCCGCTCCATATCCATTTAAAATTTATTTTTATCACTTATTTAAATTTTAAATAAGACGAATTTTATAAGTTTTAAATAAGTACAAGTTTTATTGTCATCCCTAACGCCGACAAATGCATTTCCGGTCGAAAAGCTCCGTTCATAAACTTACCATTAAAAAAACGGGGCACAGTTAGCTCAAGATGTCCACGCGGATAATTGGACGGCCTCACATTTCGTGAGATTTTATATTTCTCTCGTGAGTCGTGACACCATTTTAACTTCTGAGAACTCGTCCTTTTACAGCGTTCTAGGGAAATGTTCCCATTTATATCCCCCAGCTACTCTACCCTCAACCACCTAATTTCTCATTCTCTCTCTTCTTTCTTTCTCTGTATCTCCTCCCCCAAATTCCTTCCAAGCCAGTTTGATCACGGCTCTTCTTTTTCTCTCTCCTGTAAAACCCCCAATTTCTAGCACCATCGAGGCGCCAACCATCGGAATTTTGATTCAGATAATCTTGAATCAACGATTGGGATTGTTTGATCTTTGATATTGAATTGCGAATTTTTAAATTCCGCCAATTTTTTGTGGGTTTTTGTAATCTCAATTCAAGGAGCAGACGCATGAGCTGGTCGGGATTGAATCTGGGGCTTTCTTCGAATTCAAATCACTTCCTCACCTGTCTTTTGATCTTCATCCTTCATTATTGTCCTCAATTACGCTCCGCTTTGCTGTTTAATCTTACTAAGCAACCTCTTACTTCTCCTTCATTGCTTTTTCTCTCCAATTCGACGTTAATTCTACATCATAATCTCTTAACTAATCGCCGATCATCATTATCACTCTTCAATGGAGAACAGGAGTAATCGCCAATTGCGTCCAGGTTCTTTGAATTCTCTCTCTTAATTGCATTTGTGTATTAGCAAATCTAAGATTGAAAATCCCTCTTTTGTGTTTTTTCTCTTTTTTTAAGATTTGTTGTTCGTTGCGTAGTTGTGGGTCCAGTTGTCGCAGTCTCTTTTGTGGTCGGTGGTGTGTGACTAATTTTTTTTAGTTTTCTCGGGTTGTGGTGGGGCATCTATTTGGTGAGTAGTTAGTGACGATATGAGATGTGAAAATCCCTGATTACAAATTATGTTGCCTGTGCTGCGCTGTCGCACTCTATATGACTGAAAATTTCGGCGGCTTAGCCCACATCCTTCTGTAGCTTATGAGCTGATGTTACGTTATGGAGTGTTAGGGTTTCATTGATTAGTTAAGGGGGGAGAAGAAAGGGTCCCTACGTACTTACGCTCATCTGGGCTCGATAGCTTGATGATTCTTTCTGATGTCTTTTTTGTGTGTGTATTTTCTTGGGAGAAGAAGAGCCGTGGTTGGGGGGAGGGGTTAATGATTGAAGTTTTGATTGATCAGTTAAGCGATCATACGTGGAAAATCTTATCTTGACTTGTAGGAGTTTCGTGATTTTTGAGACTCTTCCAAGTGATGAGCAGTGATCGTTAGTAGAACTACTGGGTAGAGCTATGATATAAGGAACTTGGATAGACTGGTGGATGTATAAACCCTTCAGGATCAACCAAATATGACTTTTTTTTCTGTTCTCTTTTCCATTGTTTTGGCGCTTGGGGGCGGGGGGTACTGATCAAAGTTTTGAGCAAATATGCCGGTGAAAATTTCTTCTTACCCAATAGAATTTCATGATTTGGATTGCTTCAATTGATATATGGTAATTGCTAGTAGAAAGGTTCTACCCGGCAGATCTATGATAAGAGGAACTTTATGAGCCGAAGAGATATGAGACTTTGAGAGCACTTAAAGACGGATGTTTGAAGGGTGGAAAATCTATAGAGGTTGGGATACTGATCAAAGTTCTAAGCACCCATACTGGCGAAAATTTCATCTGTACGTAGGGGTTTCATGATTTTGGACTATCTTTTTCAAGAGATTAACTATGATTCTTTGTAGAGCTAAAACAAAAGGAATTTGTAAAGGCTAAAGATATATGAGAACCTTTGGCATTTTAGTTACGTGGCCATAAACCTTCTAGGAGCACTTTTTCCAGCCCAGGGGAGAGGGGTGGAATGGTCATTTCAGTCCCAGGATATGCTCAGTTTCATGTGATTTTTTTTAAAAAAAATTTTGTTTTTGTATTTTAATTGGATTGCCTTAAGGTCCTTATCAAATATCTGGAGAAATGGAAATAAGTTGGTCTAAAACATAGTAGACGTTGGATGTTTTAGCTGTTAGAAGAGATGGCTTTAGATTGGCTACCTGGCAATTGCTGCTAAATGAAACTGAACGCTGTAAATAAGTACTGAAAATAAGATAAAAAGAACAGCCACTTGCTTGGCAAATAAGTACAAAGAGTAAATTGAAAAAGAACAGGCCTTTAATTTGATTCTTTATATTTTAAAGCACTGTAGGAATATGTTGCATTCTAATTGCTTGATATGAAAGGGGGATTGCGTGTGAAGTGGGCAGTGGGCACAATGTCATTGGTTAAGAGGTCAGGAACCATGTACTTTATCTGGTCTACCGCTGATGTATACCGTTTATGTCACTACTCTTTTTCTTTCTCTTGGAGGAATGATTAATACTTTGTACTCAAGATTTTTCTCTTTGACATGATTGTGAAGCTCATAACTTGTGGTCCATTTACTCTTTGATGATTGAAAAAAATTACTTTCCTGCTGACAGTGAAATCAGCTGTGTTGACTGATGCATGGAGCCATGGACATCTAATTGTTTTTAAACTATATATATGTTGCAGCTCTTTTCCACTCAAGACTTGGGAGGACTCATGCTGCCGGACCATCCGTCATAGTCGTAGGTGCTGGTATTGGTGGCATTGCAGCAGCTCGTGCTCTTTATGATGCTTCAATTCAGGTGCTTTTATATATCTGATATATCGTCTATTGAAAATTATACTGGGAAAAGCTATATTATTGACTTTGAAAAATCAGTGGCATATGACACAGAGTATCGAGTTTTGGTTGGGCTGGGTGTTGCTTAAACAATTAATATTTTGCTTACTTAATCTGTCATATTCTCTTGAACTTTGCGTAAAGAAACAGGTGACAATATGCTTTTGCTGTTTCTTATTAGTTGGCTTGTGATATTTTCTCAAATGTTTTAAGTATTGTCATTTTTTGTCTTTTCATCTTATCGCCTCAGTTTTCAAAGATATACCGGTCTCCTGCAAATCAGCTGCCTCCTTAGTCTTGGCCATTTAGCATAAGGCTAATGCTCGACCCTTCTAGACCTCACTGATGGGAACTGGGTTGGTCTACCAGGGTCGTATAGGTTGACGATGGGTGTGTATTGTTCCCCTCGCTGAAAATGTTGTGAAAGAAACTCAATTATCTCTGTGTACTTGTTCTTCCTTATGAAAGACACCAGGTTGATGTGTAGTATTCTGAAAGGTTTTCTTTGTTTTTTTATTAAATAGGTGACTGTGCTGGAAGCGCGGGATAGAATTGGGGGACGAGTATGCACTGACTATACATTTGGGTTCCCTGTTGATCTGGGTGCATCATGGTAATTTTCATGCAAGGAGGTCATTCCGTTTTTCATTCATTGATGTGTATAACTGTGTATGTCTTCTAACGGTGTGTTCAATTGATAAACAATGCTTCAGGTTGCATGGCGTCTGCAATGAGAATCCTTTGGCACCTTTGATTGGTAGACTTGGGCTGCCCCTCTATCGCACTAGTGGTGACAACTCTGTTTTGTACGACCATGACTTAGAGAGGTAATTCTGATAATCTGATTTGTGTTACGTGTATGTCATGATTTCTCTGTAGCCAGATACAGTTGGAAGTTCCAATAATCTTTATCTTATTTTCTGAAATTCAAGTTCAGCCATAGTTCTTCAGCTGCTTTTTTGCATGAAGCATGGTTTTCTGGGCAACATGTTTAATCTTCAGGTCTTCATTTGATTTCTATTTACTGAAACTCCTAGCTGCAATCCCTCGTGGCTACTGTTTAGATTGTGGAATTGGAAGTCGACTGAAATGTAGTTGCTTAGACCTTATTACTGGCGATGAAGAAATACAAGTCTCTGGTCCTTCCCTATCTTTAAAGTCTCTTTAGATTGCTGGTTGGTTTGCAGTGATGAAGTTAGCTTGGAAGAGAGCTGATGTTTTGTCCACATCTTTGTGAACATGACAGTTGGAAATGTTAAATGCAAGCTAGCTCAAGCTTCGAAAGATTTCGTCGCCCTGTGAGCTTCATTCCTATACCTAGCCCAAGCTCCCAAAGGAGTCATTTCGTGAGCTTCATTCCTGTCCCTTTAAGATTATGGCTACAAAGTGGAATTATTTACGTAAGGGTCTCTTGTGGTTTGATGTAATAATTCTGAAAATCTCGCCTTTATCTGAATACTCCACAACACTGAAGTTTAGGGGACTAAACTGCACATTTGGATGGATGGGTCACTCTGGACGTACCCCCCCCCCCCCAAAAAAAAACCCACAATGGAAATCATCAAAAAGTTCTGGCATTTACTTGGAGGGTGAATTTATTAAAAACTAGCCTTTTCTTTTATCAAAATTATTAAAATCTAAGTGCCTATTACCCTACTAAATGAAATAACTCTTCCCATGGCAAAATAATGATGAATATGCAAGCACACCCAATAAACCTTTTTCTTCAAATGTGTTCTCAAATATTTAGTCCCTTTGAAGCTTCACTAAAGCTTAGTGGTCTGAAACATTCAAAATGAAAGTTAGGGTTCGGGAAATTATCACACCAAACCTCAGAGGGTCAGGACTTGTTACAGCTACCTCTTAAGAACACCAAAGCAAGTAAAAACTCAAAGTTAAAATAATATCTTAGCACTTCCAAATCCAAATCATAGATCTTGGATTGAATTCTAACCTTCCTTGGCTTCATGCATGATGCACCCAAGTCACAAATCCAAGATCCATACACTGGAGTGCCACTTAGATTGGGTGTGTGTTTCAAGAGGGAGGAGGAGTTGCATTAGTTGGTATGGCCTTACCTCTAAATAGCTTGAGATTGGCTGCTATTGTGCCCTATATCAAAGTCGCTATGCAAGTTGATAAATCAGAAGGATACAAAAGTTAGGTGAGTTCAATGAGACATTTTGCTTTAATCTCATGTAGCCCAGGACCCTGTCCTAAAGTTGCTATTTTTACTACATCATCCTTACCCTTGTTGGGGGGGGGGGGGGGAGGAACCCCTCACGCATAGGAATGGCAATGGGTTGGAATTGGTTGGGTCCACTAAGACCCATACCCATTTATTTTTTTAGATCTGGACCAGACCCGCTCCAGATCCGTTGGGTCTGGAAAAGATAGGACCCAGAATAGACCCTATGGGTTTAATGGGTCCACAGGTCCTTAGCGGGTCACGACCATTGTTTAGATTAAAGAATTTTCGTAATAGATTTTTTATTTTTTTCCACATCCCAAGATGAATTCCCATATTCTAATGACAAAGAATTGGATTTAAGAGATATGGCATTTGATATAAAAGCAATGCTTCTTTACAACAAAGAGATTTGAATCGAATGGGTCTGAGAGAGCGAGAGATGCAAATAAACGGGGTAGAAGAGTAGAGAGAGATTGAGGACGAGGATGTGAAGAAGTGGTACAATGGGAGACACCTAACATCAAAAGATGTCAATCACTTAAACTTACGTTTTTGTCAGTTTTCACATTTAAACAAAATTTAAAATATTGGCAAGGCTAAAATGGATGGGGTCTAGGTTTCAATTTTTCAAACCTAGACCCATATACGACCCAGGACCACTCGGATCCAGACTCACTTAAGACCAATTGTGTACCCTTTCATTGCACCCATACCCTTTAATTAGGTTGGTTCCGGTAAGTTTTAGTCAGTTTTCACATTAAAAAAAAAATTAATTAAAAATATTAGCTGGTCTTAAATGGGTGGGATCTAGGCCTCGGTTTTTCAAACCCAGAACCATATCCGACCCAGGGTGACTTGGATCCAGACTCACTTAAGACCAATCGGGTCACCTTTCATTGGACCCATACCCTTTAATTTTGGTCGGTTCCTAGAGCCACTGCCATCCTTACAATCATGTACGAACTTTTAATATGAGAGAACTAGGCCCTTACTATAAAGGGTTGACACATCGCTAAAGTGAGGCTCTTTGAGGATGTATTGTGCAAAATTACAGTTCTAGATTGAGAGGTTTTGAAAAATTAGGTCCAAGATGAAATCTAGGTCTGGTTTCTTTCGTTGGACCTGAAGATTAAATACTATTAACTGTAGGGTACTTGATCGAAAGGTAGGTAACAGCTTAGTGAGGCATTGTTCTTCAGTCTATCGCATAGTAGGTAGCTGCTTGGTGACCTTTTTTCTGTTGTTTTATGCCCCCTCATAGAAAAATCTCATGCAAGATCCTTGAAAATGAGAAGATTGGGGGGAAAGGATTTATGCATAATTAACATGGAGCTCACTGAGGATGTATTATGCAAGCATATAGTTTAGTAGGATTGAAGTAAGGTTGAAGTTGAAATCCACCAGTGGAAAATGTTAGAGGTATTTGTAGTTGTTGCAAGAAAACTTCCGTTTCTGTTCTTGACCATGGACAAGTTGCTGCAATATTTGCATCATGAGGCTTTAGAGCATCTTTATGCTCTTTCGTAATAACATTCCCAATGGCTGATGTATTGGGGCTTCATTGTGCATAACATCTTTTGATTCTACTTCCCATACAACGGCATCTTTAAAGATCTATTTTACTCAGTTGGAACTCTGGCCTTGCTTTTCTCACACTTATTTTTTTGTTTTTTTTTTTTTGGTGGATCTTTTACTTTCTAAGAGTATCTATCATGATATGGACATTTGGCTTCATTATTGAGTGACAAAAGATATTGCTTATGTTTGAAGCAACATGCCTGTAATATGCTAAAAAGTTAACTCTACAACTTGCTTGAGTTTATCATATCTATGAAGATGCGGCGTTTTATGTTACTCGAAGCCTTTGGTTAGATGGGGAGTAAGGATTCAAAATGCAGTTCCGGTTGCAATTTCGGCTTCGGTAGTGGTATGGAAAAATCGCCCTAATACGGCAATCGCATTCCCTATCATGCCGATCGCGGCATGAAAACGCGGTTCGCCCAATTCCAAAACCTTTCCACCGCGGCCGTTTTGTCGCGGCTCGTCCACATTTTGAGTCCTTGTTAAATGGGGACCCATAATCCTAAGTGGCCCGTTGATTACTTGACTGAGAAAATGAACTAGGACAGCCTGAAACGCATTTGAGGAGTTGGTGTGGTGTCATTCATGTGAAAGTCTGGTGCTGTCCGGGATTGGGCTGACTGGCTGAATTTACTTGAGAAAACCTTACTTTTCTCTGACACTATCTTTCTGGTAATTTTCTTTTGAGTTTCTAGTGAATGTGTGTCTGTAATACTTAGTTTGTATATGTAGCTTATAAAGTTCCTATTCTACATCAATTGTGCAATTAATGCATGCCCGCTTTATGTTATTTTTTTCACCTTTTTGCTCCCATGTCTTCGTCCATACTATGCTTCTGTATGTGGTCGGGTCTCTACCAGTAATATTTCATGTTCTTTCATATTCATGATGCCACATGTTTGTGTCCACACTATGTTTCTTTATGTGGTTTGACTAATATTAATTTGAAGGCAAAGGGTCAAGAAGCTAATGGTGATTGGAACGGCTGGTGTGTTGGGTAAAGTAGTGTTTCAATGGTGAGTGTTAGCAGCGTCAGTTTATGTGTTGGTGAGGGGTGATGCAGTGGTTCATGAGCATCTGAACCTAGTGTGGATTGTTTTGTTGGCATAAAATTCACTCTAGTACTAAATCATGGAGGCTATCTCCAATCAACACTATATCCACTTCATTACATAGTGAAACTCCTAGAAATAGCATTGCTCTAGGAGGTGCTTTTTTTTTTTATATCCTAAGCAATATTCTAAAAACAAGAAAAATATCCTAATATAACTAAAATACTAGTTTCTTTAGCATAATAAACCTATATTTTATGATCTATTACCCTGATAAAGGCCCCCCAAAAATATTTTATGATCTATTATCCTGATAAAGACCCAGTGCAGATCGAAGAATTTAAGTTAAGGGTGTCCATTTTTTATATTTTCAAATTCAGATCAGTCCTAAACAAAGTTTTAAAGTGTCGACCTCGAAAATCTAGGAATTTTGACAAGAATTTAAATTTTTTTTTTTCCATAGAATGATTGTTCCACACCAATGAATACCTGCATTGTTTGGAATGGTTTGAATCAATTACCTCCATCATCCTAATAAACTTGTCAAATGTGTTATTTTGAGATGCCACTAGATACGTGGTAGATGTAATTGTCACTAAAAAACGACACTTAATATTTAGTAATTTGACTAATTTAAAGTAATATAAAATTCTAAAAAAGTTATCATTTTCAAAGTCAATTAATATATATAAGAGATTGGGTTGACGATGTCCTGAAATTTGTCCCTGACTGTGCCTGTGAAGATAGGCATGCTTACATTGATTCGACTCTAATATAATGCCCCCTCTTTTTTCAACAAAGAAAATGAATAAATACAAGACATGGAATGAATCCTTTATTTCTCCCAAATTCCAAAATTGACAATTTACAGGATGGAAGCATTATAACATCAGAATTAGAACGCAATAGTACCATGGACCTCATTGTTCGGACATATTTAAAGCCTTATAACACCATCCGTGTCACGGGCTCAGTTATGCTTTATGTGCTGATATTGTTTTAACAGTAGAAAAATTCCAAAGCTGGTTGCAAATTAGTGTTAAGTTTGGCTCACTCATTAATCAAATTTCTGAAGAATAAAGATCGTTGAACAATTATCACAGGAACATGAGATTCGTTTAAATGAATTAGTCAGTTCAAGAGTTGGAAAAATCTCTCTTTGGGGGCAAAATCGAGGAAAACTCTTTTTCTCTGGGTGGCTGACTAAAACGTGAGAGAGAGATAAAGGGGGGGATGACAGAAGGGGTGAGAAAGTCTGACACACTAATTGCTTTCCACGTGAGGGATAGACTAGAGAGATTAGAGCACGTGCAGCACACAGCTTGTGAGGGGAAAAATTAGGCTAGTGCACGACCTAGCTGCTTGCTGAGACGCAATGGTGTGGCTTGCAGTTCACTGAGCAGCTAGAGTGCCGCTTCTCTCTCTTTTTTTGTTTGCTACGTCGTTTTGGGCACTTGGCTGGATTTTTTTACTGTCACATTTCAATTTAAAAAAAAGGAAAAGTTGCTTGTTAGAGTTGGGCTGGTAGGAGGCGTTGCGCAACATGCTTTGGCCCTGTTTTGTTTTTTTTGTTGTTGTTAATTTTAATTTTATTTTATAAATGCGCACCCCTGTGTCTCGTTATTCTCATACCAAAAAAAATCTCAATTTATTTGTGTAGTTAATTTTAAAAACCTCGAACATGTGTGTGTGTGTGTGTTTTTTTAAGTTGACCCCTTGTATCTTTTTTTATAGGCCATTTTTAATTAATTATCTAATCAAATTATTGTGTGCAAATTATTTTTCACATTATTCACCCAAATAATAATGGAAAACAAAAGACTACAGATAATTAAATATGTTTGATTTTAGGGCCCATATGTATTATTTTATTTGGTGAACGAAAGTGGTGAGTCTCGCATTGAAGAGAAGAAGGCTTGTGAGGCAAAAAGTTGGTTTAGAAGCTGATGTAGAGGTAGTAGGCCCTCATTGGTGCGCCAAAAATGAGGCTAATCAAACCATTGCACACGCTCTTAGTTTTAGAGTCATTTTGCTTTGGCAAATTACCAATTTTGGGCTCACATTTGTGCTGAAAACAAATACTTCTACGGGTGTCCCCATGTTCAAAAATACCATTTTTTTTAGCAGGCTCTAAAGGATTTTGTTTGGGCCACGGGTTGCCTTGGACACCCCAAGGGTCTTCATAGATCTGCCCTGTAAAGGCCCCCCAAAAAATTGCTGATTAAAATATGGAAACTCAATCTCTTACCAGTATAATAATATTGTTGCAGTTCTAGATTAATACAGGGATCCTGAACTTAGAATTTGAACACTCATAGGGTTTTGCATCATTGGTCTGAGTATTCTTCATCTGGTGTTGTATGTTGAAATGTGATAGTGTGGTTGTGCTACAAATCTTCCTTGACACTTATGATGGCTTCCAATTCTATTGTTCTCAATTGACGCCTCTTGGGATTTAATGTAGTTATGCTCTCTTTGATATGGAGGGAAATAAAGTTCCACCGGAGTTGGTTGTCAAGGTTGGTAAAGCCTTTGAGGAGGTTTTGAAAGAGGTAAGTATGTCGATCACCATGCGCTACCTGTATATGATGAATGAGATTGTTTTTCTTGACTCGTGAGATTTCTGGTTCTTATTTCTTTGTTGGTTACTGACGTACAGACAGATCAAGTACGAGAGGAACACAGTGAGGACATTTCTATACAACAGGCATTTTCAATTGTCTTTGAAAGGAGACCAGATTTAAGGTATGGCAACCTTTGGAAATTTACGTCTATTTACATCTGGGGAAGAATTTATTGGAAATGACTATAACTACAGGTTGGACGGGCTTGCTCATAGAGTACTACAGTGGTACTTATGTAGGATGGAGGGCTGGTTTGCAGCAGATGCTGAGACCATATCCCTGAAATGCTGGGACAAGGTACGTCCCAATCTGCTTGATTCTTTTTTTGATTGTGTTTTTTCCTTTTTTTGTTTCGCCCGGGGGGGGGGGGTGTTGGGGGATGCCATTGGCGGAAGAGAGGTTAAAGATAGGTAGCTTAGATTATTTTAAAATTTACAGCTTTGTAGACCATGCTTTATGTTTATCACTTGCTGCAAAGATGCAGTAGGATCACAGTGGGCAAATTGAGCCATACTGGTCATGTGACCTAATTCCAGTGCCTGATCCTGAATTGACGTGACGCTCCGCTTGGAAATTTTTCTGACGGACATTGGTTGTATTTTTTTAGACAAACATAATGGACTTAGTAAAGGGCAAGGGCAGCCCGGTGCACAAGCATCCCGCGTTCACGCAGGGTTCGGGGAAGGGCCTCCCCCAAGTGGTGTATTGTAGGCCCCTTGGGGTGGGGCCCTTCCCCGAACCCTGCGTGAACGAGAAATGCTTGTGCGCCGGGCTGCCCTTGCCCTTTACTAAGTCCACTATGTTGTCTAAAAAAAAAATACAAACATAGTGGACTTAGTAGTACACCTAAATATTATTTTTAGTATTCCGTGTTTGACACTGCTGCAAAATCCAAGCACAAAGACCTATTTGTGGGGTCTGACTCTGAGGAGGATTGGCTACTGCTGCTTTAAATTTGCTCTATTCCCTGACTATTAATGTGAGGGCTGCTGGAACATAAAGCTATATGTATTTTTTATGTTCCCTCTTTTATCTTTTATCGTTATCAGAGTACTTCTGAATTGAATTGCTTCTTTGGCCTGTAGGAGGTGCTTCTTCCTGGCGGGCATGGGCTTATGGTCCGAGGTTACCTTCCTGTTATCAACACGCTTGCCAAGGATCTGGACATACGTCTGAACCATGGGTACCTTCTAGTTACTGGAATAGCTATATATTTCATATTTCCTGCACATTCTAGGGCCATTGGTAATCTTTGTCATTCTGCAGAGTAACAAAGGTCTCTAGAAGTCATCATGGGGTGCAGGTAACTGTAGAAAATGGCAGCACTTTTATGGCTGATGCTGCAGTTATCGCTGTTCCTCTTGGTGTTCTAAAGGCTGAGAGAATCAAGTTTGAGCCAAAGCTTCCAGATTGGAAGGAGGCAGCAATCTCTGATCTTGGTGTGGGAGTTGAGAATAAGATAGTTTTGCACTTTGAGAAGGTTTTCTGGCCAAATGTGGAGTTTTTGGGTGTAGTTGCAGAAACTTCATATGGATGTAGCTACTTCCTTAATCTTCACAAGGCTACCGGCCATCATGTTCTTGTTTATATGCCTGCTGGAAAGTTGGCCAGGGACATCGAGAAAATGTCTGATGAAGCTGCGGCAAATTTTGCTTTTACGCAGTTGAAGAAAATTCTTCCCGGTGCTTCTGCTCCGGTAAGTTTTGGGGCCTATTGATTTTTGGTAATTTTCCATGTTAAGTCAGAAGGGGGGTTGGGTATGAGTAGACCTGTCAAAACCGGCACGTGGCTAATGCCCAATCTGAGCCTGAGATGCAATCTGACCATATCCCCAAATGACGTTGAGTTTAAACTCCAATTAAGTCTTAATGTATCATGCTGATCTGAAAATCTCTTGGTCTACACTATTTTATCTTGACAAACTTGTCGGACATACTGATAGACATGACCTGAACTCTTAAAATGTCCCAGCCCTGACCTCACTAGAACCCACTTTTGCTATGTGAAGTTGGTTGGCGATGGTTAGAAGTTCTAAAGATTGCCTTTGGGCTTTTAAATTGTAATTTAGGTCTTCTGAAGCATTTTAAAATTCATACATTTGTGCAGATTCAGTATCTGGTGTCTCGTTGGGGCACTGATGTAAACTCTCTTGGTGCCTACAGCTATGATAAAGTTGGGAAGCATCACGACTTGTACGAGAGGCTTAGAATTCCAGTAGATAACTTATTCTTTGCAGGGGAGGCAACGAGCGTGAGTTACCCAGGGTCAGTTCACGGTGCATATGCGACTGGCCTACAGGCAGCTGAGGACTGCAGAATGCGTGTCCTGGAGCGTTATGGTGAGTTGGACTTGTTCCAGCCAGCCATGGGTGAAGATACAGTATCTGTCCCCCTCCTTATTTCTAGGATGTGATCCAGGGCAATGATTTGATGCCCAGATACCGCAAATGGAGCTTGAATGCTTTGAGGAGTTGATCAATAAAATGTACAGCTATATTTGCCTGTGCTGATTGTGCTGTGTAATGTTGAAGTAATTTAATCTAGGATTGCTGGTTTGTATTTCCATGCCCTAATGCGTGCGAAGCATGGGTATCCCTACCTATGTGTCAGTTGACGCGTCACAGACTCGATGTTGCAAGATATGTAATGATTAGTCAAAATGTACCTGGGGCTTGTTTCAGTGATGTAGTTCATTGTCCTTGCCATAAAAATTGGAGGCTTATTGTTATAGGACGTGGCGCCTCATAGTTTGCATTGACTAAGGTGGCACTAAAAGCTTGGATGTATCGTTTTAGTTGCCTGTTTAGTTCTTGTGCTGAATGAGTCTCTACTCTGGAGTGGGTCTTATTTTTGCATTCCATGGAATTAGCATTCAGTTGCTGCTATTTTAAATTTTAATTTGTATATTCAGAACGATTTAATTATTGAACAAGTGTACGTTTAGCCGTGAAGATGTTTAGCTGTAGACATGTGAAGTATGATGCTTTAGGGGTTGTATTTTTTCACGATAAGATGTAGCTATAAGAAGCTATAAGAATATATGTAAAACGTTGAATTGTTAAAAAGTTTCGTGGTATAATTTTTAGATATGTGTGTATAATTGTTGGTCTTTGGTATATGAATTATGAAAAAAATTATTTCATGAAAATAAATTATGTGTGTCATTGGCATTTATGAAATAAATTTTGTAACATTACTAAGTAAATTGTATTTTAACATTATAGAAAAAAATTTTATTTTTCTATAATTATTGTTTTGAATAATAAAAAATAATATTTAAATAATATAATTAATGAAAATAAACCTTTAAACCAATCAATTAAATATCAATAAGATGAATTCAAGAAGATAAATATGTAGAACCAAATATATTCCACACTTGGTGTGATTTTTTTGTTATTAATATAACAATTTTTCTCAACAAAATTGAATATAATACTAAAAATAAAATCATATTGAATTAGACATTTTGCAATTAAATTTAATCTAATGTTCAATTGTATGATGATAGCAATCAAGTTGTTATGGATAAACTTATGGATGAAATATGTGAAATGCTTTCGTCACCCAAGGTTGAGAGAACCGACCCGGTGATCGACCCGGTCGACCGAGTGGGTCGATGGTTCAACCGGTCGGACCGTTTGGACTGGGTTTGGACCGGTTGACCCGGTTTACCGTCCAACCGGGTTAGACCGGCACAACCCGGTGAACCTAAAATTTTATATATATATATATTTGTTATATATATTTTTTTCAAATTACTAACTAAAATCTAATAGAAAAGTTACAAGTACAAAATAATGAAGAAGAAGAGAAATGAGAAATTTATTTATGGTCCCACATTGATGGAGTAGAAGGTGATTACAAGACTCTCATTGCATAAATATGAGTTCTATTATAGAATGAGAATTGAGAAGTCCCACATTGCCAATTTAAGCATATTCTCAAACTTGGTAGCCTTATAAAAAAGCATGGAAGGCAACCCAATGACAATACAAAGTCATGGGCTTATAATAAAAGCTATGCTTTGTAAAAGAACTCAAGATTTTTGTGTGTTTTTTTCACCTATAATTGACATTCACACTCTAAAAACCAAAATGTAATTTAGATATAAATAATGTAGTAACACAACTAATTAGAGGATCATAATTCTTTTGATTTGGATATACAACAACAACAACAACAAACTCCCAATGTGGGTCCCGCTTACGCGGGGTTTGGGGATTTGATTTGGATATAATAATTTGGTAAACCATGCTTGAATATACAAATTACAAGAGTTTGATGATAAACAAAAAATATACATTTATTACATTAAATGAAATAAAAATTACAATAAATGTACTACTACAAAATAATGTGGAAGAAGAGATCATTAAATTATATATTTGATGAAAAAAATACTTTTTGATTTAACAACATAAATTACTAAAATCTAATAAAAAAAGTTACAAGTACAAAATAATGAGGAAGAAGAGAAATAAGAAATTTAATTATAGTCCCACATTGATAGAGTAAAAGGTGATTGCAATACCCTCATTACATAAATATAGGGTTTGTTAGATTGTGAGAAATGGGAAGTCCCACATCGCCATTTTGAGAAAATTCTCAAACTTGGTACCCTTATAAAAAAGTATGGAATGAATGGGCAAGCCAAGGATGCTATTGAAGGGTTGAGTTATGCTCAAAATTTTCATAGCTAAAAAAAAGTATTGATTTTTTATAAAAAGCTGGGAAAAACCGGTCCAATCGCGGGTGGGCTGGTTTTACCGGGTCAGCCGGTCCAACTGAGTTGTACCAGTTTTTTCCGGTTTGATAGTTTAACGGTTTTGAAGAAGTTCCGGACCGGTGATGTGGCCGGTTCCCGGTCCACCCGATTGAACCGGCTGGTCCGGTCCGGTTCTCTCAACCATGTCGTCACCTAGGTTTGACTATTTTCATAAATGATTCACATCAAAATTCAAACATAAATGCAATTTTTGTACAATAATTTTAAAACTTGTTGACTTATTTGTTCTATAAGAGCATCTTCATTTTTGTATATTTTTATGTTGAACTTCTATTAATGTTTATTAAAGTAACAACTAAACAATATCAAAATATGAACTAATAAACATCAAAATAATTGTAATTTTAAACTTGACCTAAAACCCATTTTAATTTTTACATGACAACTAAACCTTACCAAAACAAAGTTGATGAATTTCTGTGTTATTTGATGAATTTTACGTGGTAACGCTAAATGTTTATAGTCTTCAATATGGATGAACTTGTATTTTGTAGAGTATGTTCTTATATTTAGTTTGAGTAGTAGCCTATCTGATAATTGTGTCATTTAAGCGTTGAATATCACTGATTTATTGAAATAATTATTTTTTAGATACATCTAGTTTCTTTTGATTTCATTTTTTCACTATAGAATATAAATATATAATGGTATTTAGTGTATAATACAACAATTTTTAGTGTATGATGGAACAATATTTAGTGTGTCATGGAATATATTTTTTAAAAAAAACACTAATGTTGTAAAAAAAAAAACAATTAGGAGGGTGTGCAATTAATTGAACATATTTATATAAAAAAAAAACCTAAGAATATATTGCACGCAAGAAAATAGCAATAGTTTAGGAAGTCAACATACGTAGAATACAATAGTATTTAGTGTATAAAAGAACATTGTTTCGTGTATGAAGAAACAATATTTAGTGTGCGATAAAATATATATATTTTTAAAAACAACTAAACAGATTTTGAAAAAATAATAAAACAAAGTTAGGAAGGTGTACAATACAATATATCTCTTTTTAAAAAATAAAACTAAGCAAATGTTGTATAAAATATTTGGAAGGTAAAATAAAATAGTATTTAGTGTACAATAGAACAATGTTTGATGTATGATGGAACAATATTTAGTGTGTAGCAAAATATATTTTTCTTTAAAAAAAACTAAGCAGATGTTGAAAAAAAATAATAAAACAAAGTTAAGAAGGTTTAGAATACAATGTATTTCTTTTTAAAAAACAAAACTAAGCAAATGTTGCATAAAAGATTGGAAAGGTTTTTTTTTTTTTTTTGAAAAATAAAATAACTCAAGGCCTTAGTAAGTGCAAACTGTAGGCGTTGAATCCAATACCTCTAAAATCCTAACCTAAATATCCACCGCTACTCTAAATCACTTATTTTGAATTTTGTCGCCCAAATTAAATATTTATTATGCAATTGTGTGGCTCACTAAGCTGGCCATTGCACTAGTTGGGCCGCATGTTGTGTTTATTTATGGCCTAAGACGGCCGAGTGTACAACAATACTGCACCTTTAGCGGCTTTAGGTGCTTAATATAACAACTCCAGGTCAGGGCATAACAAGAGTATGTTTAGCCGTGAAGATGTTTATCCGTAAGATGTGAGTATGATGCTTTACACCGCATTCTCTTCCCCTATTTGGCGTACTAGTTGGTGCTGTCTCGTTGTAGTTTGGTAGAAACTGGTTTGACTAAGGCTTTGTTCTTTTCGTTGGAAAATTAACCCACCCCACACCCATCTACTTCTTTCCCTCTCTTCCCACTCTTTCCCACACTTAAAAAAAAATATCACATCTTCCCACATTCACCCACTCCTTCCCATATCTACATAAAACAACTATTTCTCATATTTGAAATTTTTTTATAATTTACGTAATTGTGTGTACGAATAATCTGATAACAATTATGAGCAGTTTTAATTTTTCGGATGTTATGGAACAGTTTTAGTTTTTTGCTTTTTCATTAATTTTTTAATTTTTATTTTTTTTTAATTCTATTTTTTAATTTTTTAATTTTTAATTTTTTTGTATTCATTTTTAATTTTTAATTTTTAATTTTTAAATTTTTAAATTTTTAATTTTTCGGATGTTATGGAACAATTTTATTTTTTTTCTTTTTCATTAATTTTTTATTTTTTTGTTTTTTTAAATTTTTTGATTCTATTTTTAAATTTTTAATTTTTTAAATTTTTAATTTTTAATTTTTAATTTTTTTGTACTTATTTTTATTTTTAAATTTTTATTTTTAAATTTTTAAATTTTCAAATTTTTAAATTTTTAATTTTTAATTTTTAATTTTTAATTTTTAATTTTTTAATTTTTTTTGTATTTATTTTTATTTTTTAAAAGAAAAATTTTAATTATAAATTTTTTTTTATTTTTTATTTTTTTGTATTTTTGTATTTTTTTATTTCAGAAAAACAACCAACGGAAAATTCTAAAAAAATAAAAAATAAAAAAATTTATACAAAAATAAAAAAAAAATTCAAAAAACTATAAAAATTAAAAAAAAATTTAAGAAAATTAAAATGAAAATAAAAATAAAAAAAATTAAAAAAAATTAAAAATTAGAATTAAAAAATTAAAATTAAAAAATAAATCAATAAAAATAAAAAATTAAAAAATTAAAAAATTAAAAAAAAATATTAAAAAAATAAAAAAATAAAAAAATAAAAAATAAAAAATAAAAAACAGAAAATAAAAAATCAAAAAATAAAAATAAAAAATAAAAAATAAAAATAAAAAATTAAAAAATAAATAAATAAATAAATAAACAAAAAAAAAAACAGAACAAAACAGAATAAACGAAAACAAAAAAATTTCATCATCATTAATTACTATCACAATAAAATTATTACATTATAAAACAAAAAAAATATTAATAACTAATAATTCAACTTCATTCAACTATATTCAACTTTCACCCACACTCATCCACTTTTTTTCACACTTAAAAAAAAACCACACTCACCCACTCCTTCCTCCCCTTTTCCATAATCACCTATTCCATACCCATTATTTTCCACTGAAAAAAACAGGGCCTAACTTAGGTCAGGGCATAGAAAATCATGGTGCAGGAAAGAAAATGGGTGTATTGGTCGAGGTGTCCTGATGCATAATTGACCTCATAGTGTCTGGAATCAGCAGCATCATTCCCATCAGGCTTTTCTAGTTTTTAATTTCTTTTTTGGGTTCAAGTTGCTTTGGAGGGGTCACGCCCCCTCAATTTTGTAGTCAATGAGATCCATGTCCAGAAACGTCTAAGTTGTTCATGAATTTATTCACTTTTGGACTTGGCTTCTCTACACAGCATTTGACAGCAATAATCCTTTTGTTCTTATTGACTATCTTTTGTTGATTTGCCCCTTTTTTTTAAAAAAAGACTTTCATAAAGTAATAGTGAAACCCAACTTTCTGACACCCTTTTCAAATGATATTTGTGCTCTTTTGGATGAGATCATTATCAAAATCAGTTATCGTTTAGGTTGTTGATTAGCAATCCGAGTGCAACTTTAAGGATATAAATTTGGCGCGCAAATTTATGGCCATTAAACTTTACTTTCTCAGTGTAATAGTTGAGGATTTTTGAGTTCGAGTTAGCGACCTAGACTAATAACTTTAAAATGCTATGTTCTTAATACATTATTTGTATTCAACTCATTTTAAGTAAGAATGGGAGCCTACGTGTTTTACTTTTTAAAATTTTCCTAATTATGATGTGATTATGTGGAGTTAGAAGCATAGTTTAGAATTGAATCGACTCAGAGTTGTGCGAGATAAACAAGGTGAATTGGGTTGTTCAATGCTAGAGTTAAGTGGACTTTTTATTTAGGCCCAAAACCAATAAATGAATTACTAGGTTGAAGAGAAAGAAGAAGAAAAAGAAGGCAACTGAATTTTTAATACTATCAGGCGCCCTCGTTTCAACCAAAACCACAACATCGGACTCTGCTCTCCTCAACACTCAACCCTCCATCTATCTTCTACACAATTCCTTGCACCGCTAGACCTAGCGAGCAAGAGAGAGGAGAGCAAAGAGGGAGAAGTGAAGGGCAGACTCAAGCAGCAACAGAACAACAAAAGAAGAGGTGGAGAAGTCGAGTAGTTTAGCAGCACAGGAGAAGAGGGGAGGGGTAGAACACCACACCCAAGCCACAAGGAGACTGAAACCTAACTTCAATAAGCCCAATTAATCCAGGAGTTGGATCCTTTAGCTTGGGTTGAGGTGGGTAATTCTTAATCCTTTAAATTAGTAATTAAATTCAAGGTTTTTCAAAGTTTTGACAATGGAAAATTAAGGAATTGCCCCATGATATTAGTGTGATTTGTGGATACTTCGAGAAGGAAGACGACCGAATGAGCTATTTGGATTGACATTGATATGAACTTGAGGTGCAATTTGGGGTGGTGTTGTGACGAGGGAGACGAAGTCATGGGTATAGAATTGGAGATGATGAGGGGCTGAGTGTTTCTTGAAGGTTGACTTCATATCTGATGGTCTAGCGAATTAGCAATTTGGTTTAATGGTGTCATCAACTCGCTAGAACGCCTTGGGAATTTTGTGGAATATGCCCTATTGTTGTTCTGCTTGTGATTGTGTACGTGTCGTAGTTGGAAGCAGAACTGAATCGACGAGCAGCTAGCCAGTTCATCAGAATGGTTCAGTGATGAACCGGTTCTGTGAACCAGGTAGTGGTTGCCCGGTTCAGCCTTGCCTCCCTTTTTGTTGGCTTATATGTTTTATTTGTGTGCTGTATGTTATGGGCTGAGTTGCACCCAACTTCCTGTGATCTGAACTGTTGAAGGTAGCCTGTGCGGTTAAAGGCCTCTTATTAAATGGTTTGTGAACTATGAGTTTTATTCGCTTGAACCTTGCTTGATTCGCCTTAAACATGACCAACTGTTTTTACATGAGAATTTGATTTGATGAGTTCTTCAAGTGTTTAGCTTAATTGTCGCTTGATTTGCTACATTGACCAAAGCAATGTCTTAATTACTCTAACAAGTTGATTCGAGTTTAAAATGATTCCTTGATTGTTTTTAGTGGTTATTTAAATGAGCTGTCGAGTTGGAAAGCAATTTGGGTTACAAATTAATACGTTTGTACTGCGTTTGAAAGCATACATTGACGAGTGTGTTTGGAATTGCTTTGATATGCATGTTTCTCTGAGTTTTGTGGTCAATGATGGCTGTTCGACCATCTGTTTTGACAAGGATGCTATTAAACCACAATTTTGAAGCTTTTGACACTTCTTTTGGTTTTAAACTGAGTGGCATATTGAAATGTTTTGGGTTAGAAGAATTGTGCTAATTATATGGACTCAGTTTGGAGAGTAGACCCGACTTACGGGAACTCCAAGTTTCTATGGAGTACACCCAGAAGTAGAAACCTTAGTATTTACTACCCCAATGAGGGTAGGAGTTCATTGACTTTGGGTAGCCATGGGGACACAAAAGGTCGTGAGTTATAATGCTCACTTAAATAGAGCATTAATTTGTGAATCTAATTCCCTGAAGTGATTTTCTTACCTATTATGTGCTTCAAACTACCTATTTTTTAATTATGTTAGCACAAAGGTTTGAAAAAGTGCAAGTACTCTTTGAAAGGACTTTTATTAAATAAGAAATGAGCTTCTTTATGTGAAATGAGTTTTATAATGTCCCACTTGGTTTAAGTAAGAGTTTTACCCCTTTTTGATCTTTGTTTGCTAAAAGAGCTTAAGTTGGTAACCCAAATGAATTCCCTTGATGTTAGATATTAAACTAAGAACCAAATGGCCTACCTTCCCTGTTCTTGAGTCCTTTCAAGGGTCAGCTACTGGTCATGTATGCTTAATATGTTGATATTAAATAAAAATTTTGTGTGACTACTACTTATGGTATTGTATGCAACTGTTTTGCGTGTACGAGATGCAGATTATCCACTAAGTGTGAGGTAGCTCACTCCCTCACTTTTTTCCTTTTCCCCCAAGTTCTTAAAAAGTCAGGTAGAAGTCCTTAGTTCACATAAATCAAGTTTAGACCTCCCTTTTGCTTTGGAAAAGGGCCCATATGTATGTATACCTGGATTCATAAGTTAAATGATGTATTGTGATATATTCGTGAGTTCTTGAGTATATGTAAGCTAAATACATTGGTTCATGTATTATATATTATCTAGTGGTCACTCTGAATAGTTGTGTGGGCTAATCATCTGGATAGTCGGTCATTTTTGAAAAGTAAACCCCAGTGTTCCCGATATGTGATCCGTGGAGCTGTACTTATCATTTTTTTCTTTTATTTAATTTCTTGTGTACTTTGAGGTGTGACCCGTAGAGTGGTGGTCTCCAACGCGTAGCTTTCGAGCTTGTCGTAAATTTCCTTTATGTTGTTTTTATTTATTTATTATTATAAGTACCAAATGTAAGACTATAAACCTAATACATGGTCGATTTTTAGGCATTCATTTCAAAATTTAGGAAATCACTAATACCTCTAGCCCTAGAGGTGGGGGTGTTACAGATGGTATCTATTCAATTCTCAACAGGCCAAAGTTTTGACCTACATCTTACTTTATTTTAGTTCACAAATAACTTTTAATGTAGCTAATTATTAGTGTTTTGTATTTGCAGGAATAGATGAAAAAAAGTTCCAAATTGGAGTAAGACACAACCTACTTTGAAGCATAGCTAATTGGTAGTGCCCAAATCAGTCAGGAAGTGCTAAAATCAGTTAAGGTGTTCCACGAATTAGGACTTTGAATAAAGAGGAGGCAAAAATCTAGCACCATGGTATGACCGTGACCCCTCTGTTGATTTTTTATTTTTTTTTTAGAATGATGCAAGGGCTATAAATAGAGGAGTTTTTTTGAATCTTTTAGGTTATCTTAGGTATTACCAGCTTATTTTTTTCTCTCTAATAGGTTTTGTAAACTCTTTCATCTTCATTAATGGAAATTTATAAATTTTAAGCCTTTGATTGAGCGTTTTGGAATTCTCTTGTTTCTTTCTTCGATTAGTACACAATCTCACTTTCTCTGTCCTAAATCTCTCCAAAAACTCTGATTTTAGGCAACCTAAATCCACCTCTTAAAACCCAAACATCTCCTCTTTATTTCCCTTCTTCTACCTTGATCATCAATACCACACTGTTGGGTTGATTTCTTATAAACTTGAAGAATCATTGCTAGAGGATCAAATCGAGACTTGATTATAGTGTTTGGCGATTGAATGTGGTTAAGAAGTTCATTTAGTCATAGAAATTTGATCATCAATGGATGTTAAAGTGTGGGTAATCTTCTCTGTTTTCATTTTTTATTGTATTTCGTAGGATTAGTCGTAGTTTAGGCTAGATTTTCTTTTAGGGGTGATCTCCTTGAGGAATGTCGGTAACGTATTAGTGGCCATGTCGAGCCCTGATCACCCCATGTCTTGTGTGCTATATGTTATTTAAATGTGCTTAGTTAGTTTATAGATAGGTTAGTTTAGTTTCCTTGATTATTACTTACTTTGGATCCATATTTGTAGAAAATGTAGATTAAACTTGCATGATAGAGTAGCTTAGTATAGTTAGTCAAATTGAAACCCCAATTCTCAGTCAAGACAATCTTAAGCTAATCATACATTATCCATGCGGATGACTTTTTACCCTTTCTCAGCCCCTTACAAATACATCAATAGCATTAGAATAGGATCCTGTGACCCTAGGTTGCGATCTTAATCTTGCATTTCATATAATTATCTAGGTACATCTTGAGTGATGATATGCCATGTGGTGTACCCTGGGGTGTAAATGTGTTTCTATTGTACTAATTGATTTTATTGTTTGATTGTTGCGTGCTTGGAATAAACCAATTGATTGAAAAGTCATTGTCTATTAGTGTATGTGTTAAATGACTTGTTCTCTTATGAGTTAGCTAAGTGTTGGCTCTATTAGTAACTGTCTTTATGCATGCATCTTTGATAACATAGTTGTAGGTATGCTTGGTTTTGAACTCAAAAGGTTTGAAATAGTTAACTTCAAGCCTTTTCTTTGCCCTCGTGTACGATTTGCTCATCAGGCCGTAAAATAGAGAGAGCATATGTACTGAAAAGTTTGTAGAGAAGGGGCTAGAGGTCGTTAAACTATTTTTCATTTTTGAAACTTAGCTATATACAGTGTTGAAGTCTTTTCTAATTAAAATAGGTTTGCCATGCATTCCATGACTTGCATCTATTCCGGTACTACATAGGTTTCGATGTATGAATATATGATCCTATGTGTAGTTAGATGTGCTTATGAATGTATACATGACGAGACATGCAGGCTATGATATTTTTTAATGATGAATTATTAGAAAATGTATTAGAGCTTAGCTTATATGTTTGAAAACCCTACTAGATGATACCTTCATCTTGTAAATTCTAAATTGTTTAAGGAAATTCAGTGGGATTTTCATATGCATGCATGTAAATATGAGTGATAGTGTTGGAGTCCTACGGACCAGTGCATGGGTGTTGTTCCCGTCGTCCCATACTATGGTCGTTGCTGCTTGCTTGTACGATGTTCCTATTGCTCTATGAGTGGTCGGTGTTGTTTATACGATGTATTTTGTGCTTTCCATCTTGCGACTACTGCTGCTATCGAATCGCCCATATGCTATGCTATCGGCTATTCACCATATGGGATGTTATTCTTGTTGTAGGATTGGCAACTTAGACATTCTGAATATACTAAACCCCAAAACACCTAAAATGAAAAAGGGAGAAAGAACCTGACAGACTTTAGAATTGTTATACCATGTATGTCACTTACTAGAGGGAATGACCCATACATTATCAGTGTTTTCTTAAGTATTAATGCATAGTCTGGGAGCTAGAACTACCTAAAAGAAATCTTCTCTTTCTTCCTGTGAGTCCTTAATGTCCCCACGATCCTCGATCGGGCGGATGTATCCCATAGACCATCTAGGCACACTTTTGACCATAGGCTACTATTAAGCAAAAATTTAATAAAAATAAATACTATGCACAATAATTTCTTGATATACAAAAATGTCTATCATTTTATTTTGAGTACAATCTTATTTAAGAGAATATACCTCGTTAATTATGTCTCGCTCTCAAGAGATCACCTTTTGATTCCGATTCATTATGTTATTTTTTTGTCTTTGTTTTATTTTCCATTAATAAGACTTTATATGAATTAGCTGGATGCTTATCATGTTTTTGATGTCGAGTCACCCATATCTAAAAATTGATTGCATCAGATAGTGACTGCATACGCACATTCTAGTAAGGGTACTGTATGGACACATTCTTCATGTGCATGTCAAGGAACATGTAATTTTATTTGATTTGGAATATGGGTTGCACTCACTTTTTTTTGTTGTGAGCTGCTTACGTGTCTCTTTTATAGAGGATAGACCAACCGTAGTTCTTTTCAATTTAGTTTATTTGATTTGTATTTTATTTTGGTTAAGTTAATAATCATAATTCAATTCAATTTAGACTTTGAATTTCGTTTATTTGAACTAGATTACTAGCCGCAAATTTAATTTAATTTTGTCATTCGATTTTTGACTTTAACGACAAAATTTTTTTAGCCATTTCTTAACAAAATTTCTTTATTTTGCTGACTTAGTCATTTTTGGGGTTGGTCTTTTTATTTTATTTACATACTCAAATTGATATAGTTCTTAATTCGAAATTTGTTTTTTAGGCTTACATCATGGAGGGGGAAAATTTCGTGAGCTTCATTGAATATGTGGCTCGGGTTTGGCCCATTTCGATAGACTTGGGATTTGAGAAAGATTTTATAGTTCTTTTTTTTTTAGGAGCTTGGCTTTTTATCTGTTTGTTTATGTAACGTGTAACCAAGAGTTATAAAATTGTAATTTTGGCCTTTTATTAACAAGGAGGAAGATAAATAAGAGTTTTTAGTCAACTTCATGTACTTAGAAGTCTGAGGGGGTCAGTTTCTATATTGTGGAGCTTGACTTTTTTTCATTTGAGCCGATAAGGTGCAATCGACTTAAAAAATTCACTTTTTGTAAGGAGAGGGTGCCGATTTGAGCCCAATTGAGAACCTCGATTTAAATTGAACCCAAAAATTTTATATCAAGTTTCCTACGTATCCTTAGTGGGATCAAGTCAATGCAGTTTTAGCTGTTGCTGGATTTAGATACTTTTTTTTAAAATTTGTTTAAATAGATGCACAGAAAGTTATTCGCATCTAACTTATGATTTGTAGGTACGCGCCCTTTTGATGTATTTTGGTCATAGAACTTAATCGCTTTGAACTCATTTTTTGATATTATTGAGCTTCAACGAAGCTCAGTATAAACCTCCATTGTATGATCTTATTGACCATTATTTTGCTCAAATTGCATAGCTGCTTTTATTAGCTTCTATACAATAGTATTGTCAGGTTGAAATCCCTCTTTGTCAATAAACAATAGCAAAATCCAATCCATCCACACGTAAGACCCCTCCAGCACCAAAATTTTTGATAAAAAAAGGTCAACATGTGAAGAAAATTTGTCTCTTATCCCTTTCCACTAACGCAAAATCATAGAGCCTATCTTTTGCATATGGGCTGTCATGTACACATAATAAAGTCAACTTAAAAATATGATATATAGGTCATGTTTGACAAAGAGTTTTTTGGCCAAAAAGAGTCTTTTTGACCAAAATTAGCTTTTTGACCAAGTAAAAAAACTAATTTGGGTGTTTGGTGAAAGAGCTTTTCAAAAGAGCTTTTTGGGTTCAAAAAGCTAATTTGAAAAAGTTAATTCCATGAGCTTTTTGGAAGAGCTTTTTGAAGAATTAACTTTTTGTCTCACAACTTTGTCAGAAACAACTAATTTTATCAAACAGTTTTTCAATAAACAGCTAATACAAACAGCTAACAGCTGTTTGCCAAACAGGGTCATAGACCTTTCAAGGCTTTTTCCCCTTTTAATGCCTTCATATTAGTCTGGTGCCTTCATGATTCAGTTCTTTGGAACTCTATCCTAGAGATTTGGAAATTCTATTTGGCAATGATATCCTTAAAAAGATAATAAAATAAAATCATCTAGAACTCTCCTAAAACAAGATAACTCTTTTTAAGGATTATAAATACATATGAGTCATCCCGCTTTTGAAGTCTAGCTTCTCTGTCAGCCTCTTCTTTCTTTGAACACGATTTCAAACCAAACTCTTGCCCCCCTTTTTTGGGTGAGTGTGGTAAATCTACTGACATATCGTGATAAAGATTTGATAACCACAACCTCTCGTTCTTCTACCATAGTTTGATTATGCACAAATAACACCTAGTCAAGACTGGATTTACGACATCAAGCCAAGATTCAACTTTTGAAGAAACTTTAGATTGGACTAAATCAGATTTACGATGTCACTCATGATTCAATTTCCTAATTTTTATAGAAATATCAGGTTTTCACAATAAACTGGAGACAAATATCTCATTCCCCTATTCCAACCTATAGGTCCCTATAGATTCCTAGGAATTGAGATTTTCTCTCAATGGATCCCTAAGGATCCAAGTTTGTACCGATCCCTAAGGACCCCGGAATCCTAGGAATCCAAAATTTTTAGAGTCCCCAAAGACCCAATATTTTCATAAATCTCCAAGAACACTTACGACCCCTAAGAATAATTTAGTTATCTTCTCTGCGGTGATCTTACAAGAGTTTTGAACCTCTAAAGATCCAAAACTATGTCTCCAAGTGGAACATATTAGCCATAGGAATAAGATAGGGGTAAAAAAAAACAAAAAACAAAATGAGGGACCTCAGTTGAAATCTCCAATCTTACTTCCTCTTTCACCATTTGAAGGGAGATGCGGAACAAAGTTAATTGCTAGTAGAATTTCTGAACTTACGGTATTTTCCTTCTGCAAAATTTTCACAATTGTTCCTCCTATTATGTTAGGATGCTTCCGACGTCGTCTTCTTCCTTCTTTCTCTCTCTCTATCTTTTTTTTAACTAGTCTAGACTCGTACTTTGTACGGTGCATGATAAAATAGACATTTTGGAGATATACACTACTGAAATAATAAGCAAATAACCATTGTAGACATAATTAATATTAAAATTTAGAGAAGACAACAGAATAACTCAAT
Source organism: Selenicereus undatus (assembly GCA_017589665.1). Taxonomy (NCBI): domain Eukaryota; kingdom Viridiplantae; phylum Streptophyta; class Magnoliopsida; order Caryophyllales; family Cactaceae; genus Selenicereus; species Selenicereus undatus. The sequence goes on from JACYFF010031955.1 coordinate 70,536,731, forward strand.
GAAAAATATAAATAGATACCAACTTTGTGCATAATCATTGGGAGTAATAATTTAAAAACCAAATGAATGTAAAAGGTGTGATATAAGTATGATTGAGATAATAGATTGTGAATATGCTAAAAATTATGCTAAATGAAATTATGATAAGTCAACCTATGACGCCAATGATAAATAATCCACCTCATCTTCTTGTACCTATACGGAAAATAAAGTTTTAATGATAATTTGATTAACAATGAGAGAATTGAAGTTTGTAGTTATACGTCATCTATTTGGTATACCTAACATTAATATTTCATAAGTAATACACTTATTCCTTTTAACTGATTGGTGTAATAGAAGTTGATGAGATACATCAGATGTTTGAGATAAGGGAGGTGGTTATAACAGAGGTATGATAAGAGGGGGATTTGAGAGTTTAAAACAACAACAAAAAAAGAAAAGAAAAAGGGTTGGCTTGTGAAAGATGAAGAGACATGATGACTTTCAAAGACGTGAGAACTCACAAATTTGTGAGTGCATAGGAGAGGTGTGAGAATTGAGATCACATTGTAACTAATTTACATTTTAAAAAAAAAACGTAATCATAGTTTAGAAGGGCTAGCAAATGGCAGCTAGCACATACGTAGAAGCATTGGATTGGCATGCGTTGGTATAAGATTTAAATCTTCTTTCACCGAATTTTATGTGGTGATATTTGTCACTTGATTTTAATGTTAAATATCTCTCTCTTTAATTTTTTCGTTGAGCTTTTACACTTTAATCTTTTTTGGGGGGGGGGGGGGGCAAATTTGTTCAGTTTTAAAAACATATTCTATTAATACAAGTTTAATTTACATATAACAGTTTTGTTCAGCTTTAAAAACATATTATATTAATATAAGTTTAATTAAATATAAAAGTTGTAGCCCACAATAAGGGTTGGCGAACAACAGCCACATAAAGGATATACATTCAAGAGAAAGAACCAAAGTAAGAGATACAACCACTACAGAGGAATCCTAAAAATCATTTCATCCTGAAAAAATTTAGTAATTGGGGCTTCAACCCAAACAAAAAGAAAAAAAAATTCTCGTTGGTAAAAATAACGCATAACAACCATTAAGGCTCATAAGTTATCCAATGGATGACACCACGACTGATTTTCTCATTTCACCCCACCATGTCGATCTTCAATGCATCCTCACTCAAATAGTAACACTTAACTTACTGGGATGTAGATGAACCATTGAATCCCACAGTAGTCTCCAACCATGTAAGGCCCTGTTCTTTTCAGTGGGAAATGAGGGGTGTTGAATGGGTGATTGTGGGAAAGGGGGGGAAGGAGTGGGTGAGTGTGGTTTTTTTTTT
>JACYFF010031955.1:70543080-70556263 GCA_017589665.1 Selenicereus undatus
TTGTTTATTTTATGTTTTTTTATTTATTTTTTTGTATTTTTTTTATTTTATTTTTTTATTTTTTATTTTAACTTTTTATTTTTTTACTTTTTATTTTTTCTTTTGTTTTATTTTTTAATTTTCATTTTTTTAATTTTCATTTTTTAATTTTATTTATTTATTTATTTATTATTTTGTTATTTTTTATTTTTTACTTTTTGCTTTTTATTTTTTATTTTTTTATTTGTTATTTTTTATTTCTTATTTGTTATTTTTATTTTTTATTGTTCATTTTTTTTATTTGTGTATTTTTTTAATTTTTAATTTTTTAATTTTTTTAATTTTTTTATTTTTAATTTTTTAATTCTAATTTTTTAATTTTTTAAATTTTTTTTACTTTTATTTTCATTTTAATTTGTCTTTTTGCATTTGTATTTTGTATTTTGTATTTTGTATTTTTTATTTTTAATTTTGAATTTGTAATTTGTAATTTTTTAATTTTTTTATTTGTAATAATATGTTTTTGCAAATTAAAAAATCAAAAAAATAAAAAAGTAAAAATTAAAAATTAAAAGTTAAAAATAAATAAAAAAAATTAAAAATTAAAAAACTAAAAAATAAAAAATAGAATCAAAAAATTTAAAAAAATTAAAAAATAAAAAATTAATGAAAAAGAAAAAAATAACACTGTTCGATGACATCCGCAAAATTAGAAATTAAAAAATTAAAAAATTAAAAACTAAAATTAAAAAATTAAAAAATTAAACATTAAAATATAGAATTACATAATTAAAACAAAGTTAACAATTAAAAAATTAATGAAAAATAAAAAAACTAAAACTGTTCCATAATATCCAAAAAATTTAAAATTAAGAAATTAAAAAATTAAAAAATTAAAAATTAAAAATTAAAAATTAAAAAATTAAAAATTAAAAATAAATACAAAAAAAATTAAAGTTTAAAAAATTTAAAAATAATAAAAATTAAAAATTAAAAATTAAAAAATAGAATTAAAAAATTAAAAAAAATTAAAAAAATTAAAAAATTAATGAAAAAGAAAAAAAATAAAATTGTTCCATAACATCTGAAAAATTAAAAATTAAAAAATTAAATAAATAAAAAACTCAAAATTAAAAAATTAAAAATTAAAGATAAATACCAAAAATTAAAAAATTAAAAAATTAAACATTAAAAAATAGAATTAAAAGATTAAAAAAAATTTAAAAATTAAAAAATTAAGGAAAAAGAAAAAAAAATAAATTGTTCCATAACATCCGAAAAATTAAAACTGCTTATAATTGCTATCAGATTATTCGCACACACAATTACGTAAAGTATAAAAAATTTTCAAATATGGGAAATGGTTGTTTTATGTAGGTGTGGGAAGGAGTGGGTGAATGTGGGAAGAAGTTGGTGAATGTGGGAAAGAGTGGTATTTTTTTTTAAGTGTGGGAAAGAGTGGGAAGAGGGGGGAAAAAGTGGGTGGGTGGGGGTTGGGTGGATTTCCCACCCAAAAGAACAGGGCCTAAGTCTTCCGTCCCTTAGAAATAAAAGCACCATGTATTCAAATAGCATATCTCACATCTATATGAAATCTAGGCCACACATCTCACCATTGTAAATATTAAATTACAATATGATGAAAAATATTTAAATGGAAGTGAAAGATAAAGTTTGAATCCATGACAGTAAATAGTGCTCAATGTACTTCCTTTTTAAAAAAAAAAATAGCCATGAATGAATGATACATCACCAGGAAACTGACATGATTACTATACATCTGTCTACATGACATATTTGATAAAGTTGCAGGAAATAGGAATAGAAATCAAACAAAGGTGAAGCAACTCACCTCCATGTCTTCCATTAATTTATCAACGAAAATGCAACCGAAACCCTGGCGCCATCTGAAAAGAAATATTAAACATAAATAAATAAATAAAAATCCAAAATGTAGAGGACCCATAATCAAAATGTACCATCATACCACGGCTCCAACTCCAACGAACTCAAGGGTGTTTCTTTTTCCCCCCTTTTCTTCTCTGGTTAGGAGGTGGGGAAGGACCTGGTAAAGTTTCTATAAATCTATGATTCTATCTACTGTTGTACTATATCTATGCTCAACAGGCAATTCAAAAGAATGAAATGAAGCAGTTCGTCTACACGTATTAAATTAAAAGGGGGGAGCCCACAACCTGATGCTGCTTGCTTTGATTATCCCAACACTTCTCCCACTTCTTAATCTGTTTTAGAGTATTGCTTTTCCTCCTAATCAGTGCCTGAAAGCCAACCGGGTCACAAGGGGCGACATGGTGCATGGAGCTGTCTGAAGGACCCTTCACCAGGAACTGCATCATGAACTTATTCTGTTGATTGGTGCCAGCATGCCATGGTCTCTGAGCAAATTAAAGCTCGTCTGCATTTTTAAGTATCGTTGGTTTGAATTTTAAGAGCTTAGCATAGCATATTCAATGAATTGATGGAACATGTAATTGTGTATGTAGTTCATCTTCAGGTCTTCGATTATGAACTCACTGGCTGCCTTCCCAGTTGCTTGTAAATTCATGTAGTAAAATCAGTACAATCTAAGCTACTTAAAGCAATGCTAAGTTCTGTTTTCCACACATGTAGCTAGATAGGTTCCCTCATGAAAAATCAAAGAACAAAGCGAGGTTGCACTTGGAATAAGCAAACAGGAAAAAGTTTAGTACGACCATTACAGCACATGTAGGCAGTGAAGTTTTTGATACTTTGTGAGCAAGGGCGGAAATAAACCCTAAAAATTAGAGAAAATCCATAGGATTAATTAAAACCCAAACAAAGTTAAGACTTAAGAATCAAAAGGTGGCAAGAAGCGTGTTCTGGTTACAATTTCACATGGTGCATGATTCAGGGTCAGCGATGAACAAAATACAAACACAAATCAAACGACTAAATTTGGGAAATTGGCACACAAATAAAGTGAGATCTTTCTTTTTCCTTGAAATTCCAAGTATATATAGAAAGTTCACAAATATTGTAACCACCGCATCCTACACAAGAACAATAGCCTTGAGAATTGAGAATACAAACTTAGGTTACAACCAATCTAATAATCAAGCCAAAAAGAGCTAATATTGGGGAAACTTATCCAAACTTGAACACTATAGTTTTTTTTTTCCCTACAAAATGGATTAAAAGAAAGAGAGATTAGAAGGGGGTTAAGTTTGCAACTACGGAGGCACTGAGATTTTGTGCATCGAGTCAAATTCTAAGTCTGGGTTTTCAATTTATTAACCACACCTTAAGAGTTCGAATTCACATTGCTCATTTTTTTCTGCCGGAATGCTCATCTTCAACAACCCATTTGCCTACTCTTATGTTTAATCAATTCCCAAATATTTGACCACAGTTTCACAACTCACATTATGTCACCTCTTGAATCAATCAATATCATGAACTAAAGGGTTATTACATGGAAGACAATGCAATTAAATTCAACACACAAAAAAAAATTTGACCATCAACGAAATTAAACTAACTCAACCTCCCCCCTCCAACACCTCTCAAGGGAAAAAAACAAAATCATGAAACAGAGGGGCTAGATTAGCTTTCGCTGCCCATTTTATGCCAATCTCACACTGATGCAAAAACTTTCTAGGAATTAGAAAGGCATATCAAACATTTAAAGATATCAAATAATCATCACTCCCAAAATGCCAACCGATCAAGCAAATTTCTTTAACAGAGTACGGGCTAAATTGAACCCACATGAATTCAATAGGAAGGGAAAGTCTGAGATGAGAGGAAAACGGGTCGCTTATAATCAGAACTTTAGAAGGCAGAAAATGAAATATTGAGCTTCCAGTTTTACGAAATAGATGAAAGCGCTATTTTCTCAAAAGGAGAATTCTTACAGGGTGCCGAAAAGAGGAAAAATAGAAGCAGCATTCCTGCTAGAGAGATGATTTAAACAAATCGTATAGACAACAGGAAGAACAGAAGAAATGCAGGACATAAACAGGAATTGAAGTACTGGAAAGAGAAAGGGGAAAGAGAGACAGAGCAGACCAGTGGTGAGAGGCTTGATCAGACCAGCTGGTTGCATTTAAAATTATTGAAGACTTCATTCCCCATCCTTGGTTTATTCTGGGCTCTCCTCCTTTCTCTCTAGTGAAGAAAACCCTAATCACTGAACTTTCTAAAAATCTTCTAGTCGATTATATTTCGACTACTGTAATCTACCCTATGGATGAACGGATTAGATTAGGGATGAAGAAAAACAAACAAAAAGTAATGAAATCAGGAATGGAACAAAGCATAGAAAAAAAGAACAGACCTTGATCGACCACCGTTGGCAGCCCGACGGCTGTGACTCCCACAGACATCCATCTCCCGTAAGCCCAACAGACCACTATGACTACAAAACAAGCCTTAGAAGTTAGCAATTTGGGGTTTTAAAACATTTAAATAAAAATAATTAACAATAATTACAAAACCATGAATTGCTCACAGTAAACCGAATCGTCACCACAGCATTGCGGTAGTTGTAGAACCATGAATTGCTTTGGTGGGAGAGGCGAGGGGCAGAGAGAGAGAGAGAGAGAGAGAGAGAGAGGAAGAGAGTTGTGAAGATTGAGAAGTGAGTGAGTTTGAGGAGGTGTAGCAGCCCAATCCTCAATTGATGAAGAGGAAGAATGGAAGATGGTGGAAGATGGGAAAACAAAGCGATGATTTCGGGCGGGGGGGGGGGGGGGGCGCGTCGCCGGGGCAATTTAGGTGTGGGAAGCATGCAATCTGGAAGATAGAGAGAGAAGGAGAGATGGGAAGAGAGAGAATCAATGCCGGGGTACGTGAAAAGATGAGACTTTAACAGTCTGGTAAGTATTTTAGTATGTAGTTTGGTGGTTTTTTAATTTTAAATTTTGTTAGATGTAATCAACGATGGAGGTTACGAGTTATATTTAATGGACGGCCCACAGTTTACAAAAATCCGAAATTCATTCTCTTACCATTATTTGACGGTTGTTAAAAGATTTCTGTATAATATAGATAGATAGAGATGGATATGGATAGATAATTTTTAAAATTTATAATTAAAATTAATTTTTTTAGTTTTTACTTACTTTGTTGGGATTAAATAAGAGTTCTGGAATAAGAGATAGAAGAATTCTTAGCCTCTATTTATAATATAAAGATTTCAGACATTTTCTTGTTTTTTTGCTTTCTACCAGTCTTTTTCTTTTGCTCTGTTTTTCTTTTTCTACTCTACCCCTTCTCCATCACTTCTCTGTTATTCTAACGCAATTTACTACGTACAACCATATGGACAAATCAATTGTTCACTCAGGCCCACCACTAGCAGCAAATTATACAGAAGGTGTTCTTGTGCAACATTAATTATAATCAGCACTAATAGTAGGAATGAGTGAGTAGTGGAGTGGCAAGGGTGTTTTAATCAAATTGGTGAGGTCATGGGTTCAATTGGTGGTAAAAGTAAAGCCTATTTTTTTAATTATTATTCTTTTCGTCCTAAAAGTCTTTTAAGTGCCTTTCAAAAAAAATTCTAATTTTTTTTAATTCTTCCATTGAAATATTAAGGCATGCACTTGTATTTACAACATGGTTCTACGTTCACTATTTTTGTATAAAAATCATAATTTTAAGATAAATATTAATTCAAAATTTGTATATTTATTATCCACATTTTTACTCAATAGAAGCATATAGTGTAATGTAAATATAATCCAACTCACAAAAAGTATGTCATACTCACTAAATATAAGTCATAGCTCACTAAAAGACAAATATATCATACCTTAGAATATGAACAAAAAAGTATATGTGCTAATTAAAATTGTGTACTATATTGTTTGTTCATTCATTTTTTATTATGAGTGATTAATATTCTACGCTAAATCATATTGGTCACAAAATACATTTTATGGCTCACCAAATATCTATCATAGCTCACTAAATAAATAGCATAGCTCACTAAAAAGAATAGTATAGATAACCAGCAAATAATATTTTCAAGTTCTTAGATTATGTTACAGCTCAATCATTTTTTACTATAACATAAGGGTGTTTGTATTATACTTTGTGAGCATAATAGAAATGTAGTGAATTAATTAAATATAGTCCAACTCACTAAATATATGTCATAACTTACTAAATATATGCTATAACTCACTAAATATATGTCATAGCTCACTAAAAAAATATAGACAACTAGAATATAGTTTAGTAAGTTTCAAATGCACAATTATATTATCTTTTATTATGACATAAACGCATTCATATTATACATATTTAGTCAGTATAATACAAATATAATCCAAGGCACTAAAAGCATGTCATAGCACACTAAATATAAGTCATAACTCACTAAAAACCGAATATATCATACCTTAGAATATGAATATAAAAGTAAATGTGCTAACTAAAATTGTGTACTATATTGTTTGTTCACTCATTTTTTATCATCAATGATTCGTATTCCACGCTAAATCATATTGGCCACCAAATACATTTTATAGCTCACTAAATATCTATCATAACTCACTAAATAAACAACATAGCTTACTAAAAAGAACAGTATAGATAGCCAGCAAATAATATTGTCAAGTTCTTGGGTTATGTTGCACCTCAATCATTTTTTACTATGACATAGGGGTGTTTGTATTATATTTTGCGAGTATAATAGAAATGTAGTAAATTAATTAAATATAGTCCAACTCACTAAATATATGTCATACCTCACGAAATATATGTCACAGCTCACTAAAAAAATATAGACAATTAGAACATAGTTTAGTGAGTCTCAGATGCACAATAATATTTTTTTTAGTACAATAACACATTTTAATAAGTTATATAGTATTTTTACTAAGTGAAACCTAGGGTACATAAGATGCATTTGATTGATCTCACTAAAAGTATGTATTAACTCACTAAAATTATGTCTTAGCTTACTAAGTATTGTAGTGAGCTATATATTTTTAGTGAGCAGAAATTCGATTGTACAATTGCTTCTGTAGTATTGTAGTGAGCTATACATTTTTAGTAAGTTAAAATTCGATTGTACAATTGCTTCTGTAAAACCGGTTGTATGATATAACAACTCAATAAATAAATATTATAGCTCACTAAAAAAATATAGATAATTAGAATACAGTTTAGTGAGTTTCAGATTCACAATAACATTTTTTTAGTACAATAGCACATTTAATAAGTTATATAGTATTTTTACTAAGTAAAACTTGGATACATAAGATACATTAGTTTCGGCATGTCTACTCACTAAAAGTATGCATTAGATCACTAATACTGTGTCTCAACTCACCAAAATATTTTAGTGAGTTATATATTATTTTTAGTGAGCAAAACTGAATGATCAATAGCATATTTTAGTGATTTATAAGATATTTTTAGTGAGCCGAAATCCAACAATTTTTTTTATTTTTTTGTACGTGATGCAGTAGATAGATAATTTATAAACCCAATTATACAATTGTATTTATACAATAAGATGAATTATATACGGGAAGTTAACATTTTCATACCGTAACGTATGCAACATTAATATTTTCATACGTCAAGGTTTTAGAGTGAATAATTTCGTACCTCGACGTTTGTTGACTAAATTTTTAGGTACCCTCCAATTTTTCTTTAAGTTTCTAAACTTTTCATATTTGCATTTTAGCCCCAATCCTTAAAAATTTACTTTCGAAAAATCTACAATTGTATTTGTAGTTTTTTGTCCCATAATAAATCAAATTGTCCTTGTCCATCTGGTATCAGAGCCACGTGCACTAAAATAATTAAGTTTATTAAGCTAAGTAATGATTGAGCTAATTAACTCTGGTTAATGCAAGAACCATCACCTGCTTGCCCTAGTCCTAATTATTCACATATTGTTCATTCACCAGAAGGTAATATCTCATTAGCACCACAATTAAACTATATTATTGATATAGCTTTAGAATTAAAATCGGAATTAGCAAAAATTAAGACTGAATTAAAAGATCTTAAAAATTAGTTAACCATTGTCCATCTTTCTCTTATTAACGAAGTTAGACATAGCGAAAAAGCTACTTCTAGAATTAGTACTCCTTTTCAGCATAAATATCATTTCCAAAACCCAAAGAATAAGACTCCATTTCCTTTGCAAAAAATAAAAATTCAAAAAGAACTAGGAGAGCAATCTACTGAAAAGAAAGAAAAAGAAGATGGAGTATGAAAAATATAATCTCAAGGAGCTAAAAAAAATGTTCGATGAAGAACAAAATCTAGAAGAACTAAACAAAATCATGAGCGTAATTAGTGATAAGCATGATGTCTTATTTGATGATAACGAAGAGACCAATAATGTTAAACTAGAAGAAGAAATATATCAGCAGATGAATCTGATAAAATTAAGAGATCTTAATGTTTTACCATTAGAAGAAATTAGAAGAAAACTGGAAAAGAAATATTCTAAAATGACTGATGAAAACGAAATTAATGAGATTGGAGAAGAGATTGACCTATATGAAACAGAAACTAATCTAGTTAATAATGTCGTTCCTAAACCTGAAGAATTCGGTGAACCATCTAGAAGAAATACTCATTTCTTAAGACCTAGGTATGTTCCTGCAGGACGCACAAGCAATTTTTCCTTTGGGTTTATCCCAAGGAAAAACATGACCTATGAAGAAATTGGTCTTATCCCAATTAGCCAAACTGGATATATCTTAAACATTGACGGAGTCCGTAATAGAGAAGAAATATTTGAACACTGGAAAAGAGGAATGAATAGTATCTTAAACCTAAACGCTACATGGACTGCTGCAAACTTCCTAAATTATATCGAGCATAGTTTCTCTAGCACTATAGCTGACTGGTATGATTCATTAAGTGAAGATGGTAAAAATACATTAAGAATAATGGAAACACCAACTGCTATGTTCAAAAGTCTATGCAAAGAAATTGAAACTGAATTTATGGGAGCTAAAATTGATTCTGAAGAAAAAGCCCGAGAATGGCAAAGAAAAATTAACAACATAGAACTATGCGATATGAGGTACCTAGAAAATTATATTGCAGAATTTAGTCAATATTATTACAAAGTTGGGCATAATGAAACAAACCTTGGCATGTTCTACGACAAGTTGCCATATCCTATAAATTCTATAATTAATGAAAAATACATGGCATGGTTAGAACGAACAGATGTTGTCGATACCCTTGGTTCAAGAATTTCCTATTTGCGAAAATGGGTCAATGAACAATGTCTTGATCTTCAAAAGCAAAAGAAGATTAAGAAGCAATTTTTGACCTGCTGGGATTCATCTAACCAGTGGGGGAAAGAATTTGAGAAAAGAAGAAAGAGAAAATTCTATATAAAAAAAGAGCTTCAACAAGCAGAGGGGCGAAAAATATAGAAGAAAATATTACAACAAACCAAGTCCTAAAAAACGTAGATTTTTTAGGAAAGCTGCTTATTGCCCAGCAGGAAAAAACAACTGCAAATGTTGGGCATGTGGAGAAGTAGGACATTATGCTAATGAATGCAAAAACATAAAGAATAACAAACTTATTGAAACTTTAGGTAGCCTAGATTATGTTGAGCTTAGTGAAGATGAAGCATTAGACCTAGCTTTAAGCAATAATAAAGGAATCGTTGAAATCATAAAGGACAGTGAATATGAAGAAAGTGATTATGAAGAAACTAGCCATATGATGGAAAGTAGCTCAGTTAGCCTTGGTGATCTTCAAGGAGAAGAATTTGTTGTAGACAATGATCATGAAGAAGTCAAAGGAGATTGGGTCCTTCTCATAATCCAAAAAGACAGGATCTATAAAAAATTAATTTTTCAATTAAAAAGCGAATACGTATGTGAAATGATGGAAGGAGATCTTGAGATAAAGGATTGTGAGTATGATGTGGGGGAAGTTAATCTGATTAATTGGGATAATATCCTAAAGCATAACAAAGATAGAAAGTATAGGTATATCCATATCGGAAGCGTTCAAGTTCAAATCACTCCATTACAACATTATGGTAAAGATATTGATCTGTACGCTCTGTGATATTAGGCATACCAAATTTAATAATCAGATAATCACAGGGATAAAAACCAATTTATGTAATGGGTCAGTAGGCTTCAATTGTCGACCTGGATATTATGTGAGCCTAAAAGATGAATTTGCGAAAAATTTCTTATCTCTCAAGATTAAAACAGTCGGGATGGATATGAAGAGAGGAGGATATCCCTTAAGGATATTTTGAAAAATTATCTACAAATTAGATAACACAATAGATCCTAAGACTAAGGTAACAATGATTGAGGCAGAAAAATTTGAAAGTCCTACCCCCATGCAAAAGATCCAAAGGATCAAATCCAATCCACAGGAGATAAAAATCGATCATTTATGGATATCTAGCTTTTCCAATCCTACAAAGATCAATAAGAAAAATATAATAAAAATTGATGAGAAAGTTAAAATCACCATTAAACCCCAATTACTAAGAAGTATGAGCACAAGGTCAGATTGGGGAGAAGGATCTTCATCCGCTAAAGAAGAGCTTAAAGAAGATGACACAGTTAGCATGACCAGTGAAATGAGTAGAATGAGTTTTAAAGTTGCAAGACCCAGTCTAGATCGATTAACAAGTCTAGATAGAAGTGTCATTGGGTACAAAACAAGGACTGTTAGTGAACCAATTTATGAGGATGAATTAGTCAAAAATATGGCTATGGAAATATGCTATGAAGCTACCAATACAAACCCTAATAGCATCTACATACCAATAAAGGTATGTTTAGAGGGATATAATAAATATGAACTATGTGTTTACATAGATAGATAGTGGTTGTTCTATATGCTTTGGAAAAAGATCATTATTTCCTGAATTTTTATGGAAAAAAGCTAAAAATCCGTTACAAGTAAGGATAGCTGATAGCAGTGTTATGAGCCACAATGAAGCCATAGAAGGATTATCCATAGAATTAGGAGGAGTTTAATGTATTATACCAATTTTATGGGCTACTGATCAACCCTATCATGATATGATTATTGGAAATAATTTTCAAAGATTATATTCTCCATGCACTCAAACCATAAATCAAATAATATTTACAATTAATGGTCATTCAGTTCCTATTGAAAATTTAAGTAAGGCTTACACTCATCAAAAAATTGAATTTACACGCAGCCAATGTGATGAGAAGGTAATACCAGCGCAACGAGAAATAGCACTAGCAATCTCATTACTTGAATGATCTATTAAAGAGCAGATTGTTGAACAACAAGAAAAATTATGCAAAGAACTCTACTCTGATAATCCTCTGAAATTTTGGGACAAAGACAAAACATTTGCTAAAATCACTTTATTAAAACCCAATACTATCATCCGAGTCAAACAAATGGTGTATACCCACCAGGACATTCAAGAGTTTAATTAACAAATCAAAGAACTTCTAGATAAAGGATTTATTAGAAACAGTAAGAGCTCGCACACTAGTCTTGCTTTCATGGTAAGAAATCATACTGAAGAAAAAAGGGAAAAAGCTAGAATGGTAATCAATTATAAAAAACTTAATGACAATACTGTCTTTGATGGTTATTATATTCCTAACAAAACAGTTTTTTTTAACAGAATTCAAGGAGCCTCTTGGTTCTCGAAAATGGATTGCAAAAGTGGTTATTGGCAGATAAAAATAGATGAAGAAAGTATTCCTTTAACTGCATTTAGTGCTCCACGAGGCCATTATGAATGGATAGTAATGCCATTTGGTCTTAAAAATGCACCTCAAATATTTTAGAGAAGAATGGAGAACATCTTCAAGGATCTTAATCATTGTTGTTTAGTTTACATTGATGATATCCTTATCTTTTCTAAAACCATAGAACAGCACAAGGACGATGTCTTAGCCATCACCCAAAGATGCATTGATCATGGTATTATACTTAGTAAAAACAAATGCATTTATGCTGAATAAGAAATTGAGTTTTTAGGACTAGAGATAAAAGACGGACAGATTATTCTACAAAAATATATTTTGAAAAAAATAGAAAACTTTCTTGAAAAGATCGAAGATAGGAAGCAACTAGAAAGATTTCTAGGATGTCTTACCTATGCGTCTAATTTCATTAAAGATTTGGCTAAACTAAGAAAACCATTGCAACAAAAACTCAAGAAAGATGTTAGCTAGACATGGACCACTAATGTTTCAAAGATTATCCAGAACTTCAAAAAGATGTGTAAAAATCTTCCTGTTCTTAATCTACCTAATGAAGAAGACGACTTAGTTTTTGAAACAGATGTCAGCAATGAACATTGGAGTGCGGTATTCAAAATCAAAGAAGGAGAAAAACTCGCCAAATATTGCAGTTGATGTACCTGCCGATGACCAAGTTAGGGTTCAATAGAATACAACTAACTCATCAACCAAAGGAAGATAACATCAAGGGGAAACCAAGGAAAGTGGTCACATAAAATGATGGTTGTGAGGCATCAAGTATGTGGAGGGAGAATGGTGCTTAGAATCAAGTGATTCTAAGTGGGAAAACAATGATCTTTAATGTGAATTTGATGTACAACCAAGGGTGGAAATGGACCCAAGCTACAAACTAGCAAAAACACAACACAAAAAGGGAAAAGTCACGGCATTGAGGGTGGCACGGTCGTGCCATGGAGCACGGTGTGGCCGTGCCTCATTTCTGCCCACACGTTCCAAGCTTAGTGATCTTTCACAGTTTGATGTGTTTATGTGTTTGGGTTCAAGGTAAGCCCAAAGGGAGTATTCTTAGCTAGAACTTAAGCATGGAGATGGACATGAACAAGGGTTATGGATGTGGAAGATGGAAAGGAGAATCAAAGTAAGAAATACTAACTTCAAAACAAAAGCTAGCAAATCACTTTAATCCTCTTAGGAAAAACCTTGAGTAATACAATCAAAGGATAGAACTAAACTCTCGGAAAGGATACAGAAACACCACCAATCCTTGAGTTTAGGGTCCTTAAGCTTGATTAAGATACAGAAACACCACTTAACCAAAACTTAAGACTTCACTTGATCACCACTTAGTTCGGCCTAAACTAAGATAAGCAAGCTAAGTATTTGAGGTTAGTGCCTAAGCACAAAAGAGGAAGCCAATGCTTCAACTTCACTTGAATTCAATTCATAAAGGGTTGTATATTACAAGCATGGCCATGTGCTCCTTAAGTAGGCAGCAA
>JACYFF010031955.1:70556273-70613381 GCA_017589665.1 Selenicereus undatus
ATTGATTTGATTCTTTTAAATCAAAGGGCATGGTGACATTTCCATCAGCAGTGGAAGTTTTAATAAGGCAGAATGCAACTATCCTACAATGGAAAAAGAAATCCTTGCAGTCATAAGGGGAATTGAAAAGTTCTTAATCTTTTTAGCCCCAAAACCTTTTCTTATTCGAACAGATTGTAAAAAAATACTTGGTTTTGTAAAAAAGAATTTATCAAACATGCAAGCGCAAGGGAGACTCTTGCATTGGCAATTATGGTTTAACCAATTTTCCTTCTCTATTGAACATATACAGGGATCGAAGAACTCCCTGGAAGACAGTCTAACTTGAGAACTCGCCAATGGTGATCATCAAAGCCGACCTCCTGCCAGAAGAAGAGGAAATCCTAAATGAAATACTAGTCATACTAGAATGGGTCACGCCTTCTAGTAAAGTCCTTATTGATAACTTGGAATTCAATACCAAAAGTAGATCACGCTTTGGTTTACTTTCTACTGCCTACCTAATTGCCCAAAGATTTTCCCTTCTAGAATTACAAGTTAGTTATCTTCAGTGTCCTTATGATATCCAAGAAAAAATAAGTTCTCATGTTAAATAAAAATGGTTCAATGAATGGTATGCAGCTTGCATCGACTTTTATCATCATTATTCCTATGATACTTGGGAGTCTTGGAGTACAACGATTTATTTTCCCGACAGATCTGGAGTTGGTGGCATTTGCTTCCCAGCCAATTCATTATCTCCCAATGATCCTATCTTTAAAGCTTGGAAATATGGGATGGTACTTTATTTCTCAGAAGTCCCGGATCCAAGTTTCCCATTTTTCTCAACCTTAACTAAGTTCCAGCAATATATGTTCAAAAAGTTCCATTGGATTCTTAAATCTCCTGAGGGACCAACAAAAATTCCAGTTCGCAAATACCTAACTTTAGAAGTTTATAGCGCACTGATTGAATATGAAAATGGAAAAGCCAAATCAGCTCATTATCTTGTCCAAATCGTTGATTGCGACGATCCAAATGATCAATGACAAAACTGGATTCATAGAGATCCAGTACATCTAGTTATTGATCCAGTATTAGCAAGGGCTATTGGATTTTTTAACATTTATCATCAATGTTGGGCATTGATCCAAAAAGGAAAAACGTTAATGCATTGTAGAAACACTACTTTCGCCTATAGTAATGAGTTTAAAGATTACATGAAAGTGGATGGTGCAGAATCAGAAGATATCTTTGATTACCTCTTTGATGTGGGAGCTGGAAAATTCTTATCGAAAAACGGAAAAAAATATTTCCTTGAGTTATTTGAAGAATATGATCCAGAGCATCTTAAGCAAATTGATGAAGATTTTGATGATTATCCAGATAATGATGGTCTGGAAGATATAATTGGAGATGAAGGCATGTAGAATCTCAATAATGATGACTAGTCTTATCATCATTAAAAGTTCTAAAAAGGTTGTCCCATTATTGTACTATTTTGACAAATGTTTGGTCTATAAATTAGGGTATGTACTGTAGCTGTCAGTTTACTGTAGCCATGTGAAAAATCTGTAGCCATTAGGGCATCCTATGTACCCCCATCCCCTCTATAAATAGAGAGGTCGAAGGCAGAGAGGAGATACAGTCATTTGAGCATTCTTGAGCAAAAAGAGAAGTTGGGATTTTTCATTTCTCTATGAACAAGCATTTCTAATGATCTTAGTTTAAGTCTCTCATCAAAGCCTTCCATTGTAATAATTTCACTTTCAAGCTTTTAATAAAAGAAGTTTCCCAGTAGGGAACGTTATCCAATTGAACCTCATGTCTTAAATATTATAATTTGTTGATTAAAGTTCCACTATCCTTGAAAAAGATTAAAAGCTTGATTAGTGACGACGGTCTGAGGTAGGAAACGAAACAGATCTGTGTTGTGCCTGATCTAAGGAAGGTAGGGTTGAGATTAGCAATCTCTATAAGCCGGAAGTTAGAGGAACACTGGAGTCCAGCGCCGACTAAGTTCAGGTAACGGTCAAAACTCTCTAATTAAGTTTTTTTTTTTTTTTTTGCTAAGCATGGTGGGCCTATAACCACAGAAAGTATAATATATAAGATATAAGTAGTAGATTGTGATAGCTAGTACCAGTATAGTCTGTATAAGAAAGATAATCAAGCATATTTGTTGAAAAAACCCAAAAAATAGCTTATTTTCATATTTTTTCATTCTAGGGATTTTTCTGCAATTTCTAAAATGTTTCGGACTAAAAGCTAAAAAGAAGAAAGTAAGGAAGTTAGTTAAAAATCAAAAAAACATAACACAGGGTACAAAAAAATTATGAGAGTTAAAAATATTAACTCACCAAACCACAAGATATAAAAAAGTTAAATATTCATTATATACTAACCGCTATTCTAATAGCTTTTTTAGGAACTGTGACCCACAATCAGGGGCAAATTAACTGCAAAAGTAGCCTCCATTTCCGTGTTTCAACCGTCTTTCCTCCTTTCCTTTTCAATTTTGACTTCTTTTCTCACCACATCACATCACTAGGTACTCAGCCTACTTGCATACAACGTACATAGTGCATAGTTTCTCGGTTTGGCTTTCCGCATCATGTGAACATGTTTAGACTTGGATGATTTTCTTTCTTTTAATAAAATGAAACCAAGCCAAGACAAATTAGCACAGGATTGTTGGAAAGATTTCAACTCTCCGTTTCGCGTTTGAGCCCTTCAAGCTTTGCGCATAACTTTAATGATTTTATTTTAGTTAACTCATCATCAGAATGTATGCATATTATTCATCAAGATTTTCTATTATTATTGTTTTTAGATCAACATTGCAGAGTTATACAATCATTAAGCACAAGTCCAACATAAGATTTTAAGCATATATATACATACATATATATACACACCCTTGCGCGCGCGCACACACACATACATACACACACACACATATTTGTATATATGTACATATATATATGTATATATTAAAATATATATATGTAGATGTATATGTATATGTAGATGTGTATATATATATATATATATATATATATATATATATATATATATATATATACATATATATGTATGTATGTATGTATGTATGTATATATAGCCTCTTTATTGGCAGCATTGCTGGTAGAGGTAAGGTTGCATACATTTGGATCTCACCAGACCCCGCGAAAGCGCGACTCACACTGGGAGTTGTTGTTGTTGTTGATATATATATATATATATATATATATATATATATATATATATATAAAATGTTGGACTATGAAAATTTCTCTTTCAACAGTTGCCCCTCTGTAACAAAGGTATGAAACCTTATGAACATTGATGATGCACAAAATTTTGATGCTAATGAATTTATCCAATAGTCGCTAACTATTTTTTTTTTTTGGCAGCAATTGATTAACGACCATGGATGTGACTCTCAGCACTCAAAAGGCACCAAACGAGAATGGTAATGAATGTGATTTTGGTCTATATTATCAACGGTACATCTCCCTATAATATTTGAAAGTCGATGCTCTTTTTGACTCCAAAGTCTTCAAAACCTCATGGTTCAGAAAAGAGAGCATTCGAAAAGGAACACTTGAATACACTCAAAATGAAGAATGTGACTGCATTGATGTCTGTAGGGCTCAGGAATATTGCTTTAATGCTGCTTTGCTTGAAAAGGTGAACATTGAGCATAGTGGTGAAGAAAAATATCCCATAAGACGACACTTTTACCTAGCATTTGTAAGACTTCTTAAAACCAAGTGGAACTTGGGAGTATAATTTCAATTTCATGGTTGTGCGACATATAAGCCTGGTATCATGGAGTGGACATGGCACATTTTGACTAAATTTGGACTGACTTTGAAACAAGTTGTCGTTTTTGGTGTTGTGTTTGTTTTTTAATTTCCTTGTCACTTCAACTACAACGTATGGAGAGCTTTTGTGAGCATTGGAGGCCTTTAACAAATACCCTTGATCATGGCGCTGGCGAAATTGATATTTCTCTTTATGACTTATAGAGAATTAGTGGGTTGCCGGTTATCGATGATATGTGCAAAGAATTTTTACCTTTTAATGATCTTTCATGTGATCTCACCAAGTATCCACCTACTATTGTGGAGATTCTACAGACTCATGCTGAGCTCTATCGCTTCCAGAAGCATGATTATGTTTTGCAATTGGTGGTTAGATTATTTTTATAAAGGAGAATTAACCCTTATTGCTAGAGAATATAAAGGTGGCCAACAAAAATCGAAGAAAAATAGCCCCCAGCAGGTTTCTTCAAGTCCTTGTATAACAACTTTAGATGTTACAAGGGAAGGGGAGCTTGTGGCTTTTCTAGCTTTTTGGTTAAGCCATTTCGCTTTACCTCATCGCAGAGATGTCATACAACCGAAGACCTTCATGATGGATGCATTATTAGCAAAGGGTCAGAGACTTTCCTTAGCTACAATAGTCCTTGGATACATCTCTTATGGTTTGGAGCAGACAATGGGTCATCTTGACCATCCGAGTGAAGCAGGAGCAACTCTCCCTACACATCATGTGATAAGTGGTTGGTTGAGTTATTCCGGCGCTTGTATTCCTGTTGTCCTTATCGTAAGTGAAAAAAAGAGTTCCGTATCCTCATTCGTTATATTAGTAACACTCATGTGACCCTCTCTTTATCTCAAGCAAGGCACATATGTAGAGATGAGCAATTTGCTTATCTTCGGGCAAACACTTTTCATGAAGACTCGCAAAGTGGCTGAGATTTTACTCATATGGGATTATTAGATGATGACTTTTGATACCTCTTATTCATTCGCTCACTACTACTTCCAATGCGGGTTGCATCCAAACTGATTTTAGAGCCTTATTATCCGAATTGATTTGCTATTTTGTGATTCCATATTCCTTATAGCTGTTACGAAGAAGTATGTAGTTGGACTTACTGTACTTGGTTGGTTAAATCTACAACCCCATATATGAGCCAAACGATCCACAAGATCCACACAATTTTTAATGAAAAATCGATTCTGAGGACACCCATCTATGTTGTTGAGCATATATGTCCTGCCTTTCGTTTAACTGAAAGTCCAAGTAAGGTTTTTGAATTACCTTACGGTGCTTCTTCAAAGGAAAAGTCTAGAGCTATCTGTTCTAAGAAAGGAAAAGAAAAAGTTTTGCAAGATCGTCCAAAACCACAAAAGTAGAAGAAAACTTCCCAAGAGCAATCCCTTAGTGAAACAAATTTCAAAAGAGCTCGTTAGGATCGCCCTAACTACTCAGATGATTCTGACACCGGGAATGGCATAGGGTTTAAAGATTTGCCCTTATCTGTAGGGATAGCAGTGGATCCTGGACCTGACCCAAACCCATCGAACTGAGCCTAATTTAAAGGGTCTAGGTCCAATGAAATGAGACCCAACGGGTCTTAAGCGGTTTTAGATATGAGGGATGTAAGTTGGGTTTGGGTCCGAAGAATTCAGACCCAAACCCGACTTGAGACCCATTTAAGACCCATTAATTTTTTTTTAAATGTGGCAAATGCAATTGGCTAAAGTGACTCTCACTTAGTCAACCTAAAGCCATTTTGGTTTCTGCCGGTCATAGAAGCAGAATTATTTTATTATGATCGTTTAAAATTTGGTGGACTTTGTCGTTGTGGTTTGTATTAGAATATTATTTTTGGTGTGCAAAGCGTAAATAAGAACACTTAGTTAAGGTATATGTTACTAAACTATTTTTTTTATTAAATATCATGTCGTCTAAATTTAATTGTTTGTTGTTAGAATATGGTAACTCATATTGGGATGTAGAAAAAATAGTTTTTAATGTGGAAAACAGTAAGGATTTGTTTAGGACTCGTGGATCCACCATGGCCATAGGATCTGGGTTTGGGTTCCTTCTTTCCAGACCCAATAGGTCTGGGGCGGATCTAGGTCTAGGTCCAAAACAATTAAATGGGCTGGGTCCAAGTGGACCCGACCCAGACCTAACCCATCGCTATTCCTATTTATCTGACTTTCAGCAAGAAAATTTGCAACCACAATATGCCCCCACATTAGAGAGCGTGGATGCGTCTCCACTAATTGTTCTCCTATTGAAGAAGAACATCATGATCCTATTGTGAATTGCTATCATCCCTATACCATGGGCAGTGGTTCTCGATGATGTAGTGGAGGTTAAACCAATTCAGAGTGTCCCTACCACAATAAGGAGCCTCTTTCATAGCTCAATGGAAGACTGGGTCCAATGGAGTCTTCTTAGGGGGTAAAAGCGGTCGTGGATATGGTTTCCAATTAGGACTCAACCCAAGCTTTGTTGGCCAATAGGGTGCGGGTTTTCGAATCCTTAAAAGTCCTTTGCTCCATAGTTGACAGCTCTCATCTTAGCATTGCAGAAATTTTATTGGTTGACTTCTAGGGTAGAGGAAGCATTTAATGCTGCTGAGTTTATCATAAAAACTGAAGAATTGGTGGATACTCAATGACTGAATCTTTTGTCTTCTCAAAATTCCATTTACTCTTCTGAAATTGCTCAGATTGAGAACAATCTTAAGGATTTATTCACTAATGCTTTGGAGCTCAAACTTAAGGAGAATGAGACCCTAAATGAAGAGGGATGCGTTCGTAAAATGCAAGAGCACTTCCTAAATCAGAAACAAAATTTTGTTTCTGTAAAAGGTGAACTGAGGACCTCTCTCGATCTTAAGAGAAAGGAAAGAGAAAACGTTAAGTGGAGTTAACTGAAGTAGGATATACAAAGCTCTATGACTTGGAAAAGAAGAAGGATCAACTGAAGAATTTGATTGACTCTATTTTCTCCTTCAATAAATAATTACTTCATGTTTCATTTTTCTACCTTATTTCTCTTTGTTTTCAATTTGTGTTTTGATTTTGGTCATTAATCTCGGCCGTACCGCATCATTTTGAAGGATGAAATAAGACATAAATATATTCATGATGTAGCTTTTTTTTGGTTGTTGCTAGTATTTCTTTCCCTTTTCCTCTTTTTTTGTTTTGCATAACAATAATAAAAATTAACATAGTTGCACTGAAAAAATGGCAATTCAAAGTTGACTTCCACTTTGAATTTCACATGACAATTTGCAATGCCGCATGAATCAACTAACTATGCATTAAGGAAAAAAAGGTTTTTTTTTTTTTTTGTTGCGGCTATGTCTAACATGAGGCTAGATTGCCACATACCCCTTTTTAAGGGATGAAGCCTTACGTGGTTCATTACAACTCAACTAATTGGAAGCTTCAAGTAAAGATTTTTTTTGCAAATTTGCTATTTGATACAACCATCTATAATTTGTCCATCATGATTTGAGAGCTCATATGCTCCATTACGGAAGACCTTGGTACCTACATGGGGGCCTTCCTATTTGGACTCAAATGTCCGTTGTGCCTTTTGATTGATGACAATAGGCCTCCTTAGTGTTAAGACCAAATCACCAACACCAAATGAGCGAAAGCTTGACTCACATGTTAAATGCACCAGCTATTTGAGCTTGGTAAATATCAAGCCTTTGTTGAGCCATTAACTGATGCTCGTAAATGCTTTAAGTTCGGCCAATTTGACTTAAGTATCTAGATTAGCGAATTGCATGGCCACTCTTAGGGAAGACAATTGCACTTCAAGGGCTAGCACAACTTTCAAACCAAAACCAAATTGTAGGGCGCAACTAGTTGCAGTTTGAAGTATGCTTCGATAAGCCCATAAAGCTTCTGGTAATCATTCATGCCAATCCCTCTTTGATCTTGAGGCCATTTTTCTTTAGAATCTTGCAAAGCACTTTATTGAATGCTTCAGCTTGGTCATTTGATGATGGATTATAGGTTGATGAGAAGTTGTGTCTGAACTTGTACTTCTTTATAAGTCTTGTCATCACTTGATTTTTAAAGTAGAGGGAATTGTCTGAAATGATCTTGTACGAAACTCCGTATCTATAAATGAGATGAGTCATGACAAAGCCAACGACTTATTTTGCCCCCACTTCTTTTAACAAAATAGCTTTAGCCCACTTTGAGAAATAATAGGTACAACAAAACCTCCCAGTGTGGGTCCCGCTTTCACGGAGTCTGGGAAGATCCAGATATAGGCAGCCTTACCTCTACTGACATCCCTGCCCATAGAGAGGCTGATTCTAATTGAGAAATAATATGTGGTTGCTAAAATGAATATATGGCCACGTGAAGAAGATGGCTTGAAAGGTCCCATGATGCCGAGCCCCCATGTATAAAAGGGCCAAGATAACATGCTAGGGTAGAGTAATTGTGGTGCTCACAAATAAAATCACCATGCACTTAACAAGCTTGACAAGCCTTGGCAAACTTTATCGCATCTTGAACCATAGTTGGTCAGTAATAGCCCAATCTTTTGATTTGATCAGCAAGTTTTAGACCTGCTTGATGAGCACCACATACTCTAGCACGGACTTCATTTAGGATGTATACAGTCTCCTTCCTTGACAAGCATCTAAGTAACACCCCATCAAAAGCTTTTCGATACAAAGTGTCATTTTTTAATATAAATCCTAATGCTCACTGTTTTACATTTACCCTTTTCTTTGTGTTAGCGGGTAAGATGCCATACAGGAGCTACCCAATAAGAGGTTGTCTCTAATCTGGTTCTTCTTTGACCTTAAAACTGAGATCACATTCGTTTCTTTTGTTTGGTCAAAATGATATAAGGCTAAGGGCAATAACTGATATTCCCCGATGGTTATTTGAATTTCTCTTTCATTTGGGAGCATTAATAAAGCAGCCAACTTTGGTATGGTGTTTGCCTTATCATTTTTAGACCTCAACACATGACTGAGTTCTACCTGAGGAAATTGGTTCATAAGACACCTTGCCCTTTGGTAAAAGGAAACTAATTTGGCATTTCTTACTTCATACTAACCATTTATTTGTTGGATAATTAACTAGCAATCATCGAATATTTCAAGCTTGTCAATATGTATTTCAAGACCAATTCAAGGTTGATGATGAGTGCCTCATATTCAGCCACATTATTGGAATAGATCTCGAGGAGGGAGAATGAATAAAGGATAAGTCCTCTCAATGGTGTGGCAAATATAATCCCTACTCCAACTTCTCAACTCCTTGATGCCCTAGCAAAATATAACGACAATGGTTTTGTCCCAACAAGCATAACTTCATCATCTAACAGATCATCTAACACTTCCTCAATATCTGGACATGGATGTGTTGTTAGGAAATCAGCTAGCTTGTGCCTTCACTACCTTTTGAGCCACAAACTTGATGTCAAAAGGGGCCAAAAGCATAACCCATTTGGCCAATCTACTCGATAACACAACCTTAGACAATATGTATTTTGATGGATTTGCCCTTGAGATTATAGGGATCTGATAGGACAGGAGGTAATGCCTTAACTTTTGAGCGGTTAAGACAAGAGCAAGGAAAATTTTCTCCATAGAGGAGTAATTTATTTCTGCATCCACCATTGTCCGGCTAATATAGTACAACGTATTTTCTTTCCCTTCAGCATTGCATTTGACCAACATGGCTCCTAAAGACCGTTCGAGGGCTGCTATGTACAAAATTAGGGGTCTTCTTGTACTGGAGCCATTAAACAGGAGGCCTTGTTAAGTATTGTTTGATGCTTTTAAAAATAGTTTGATAAGCTTGATCCCAAATGAAGGGAGTGTCTTTTTTCAAGTCTTGTGAAAGGTTGACACCTTCCTAACAAATTTGAGATGAACTGTCTTATATAAGCTAGCTATCTTTGTAAGCTTCGTGATTCTCTAAAGTATCTTGGAAGGGCATTTGGATTGTGGCTTTGACTGTGGGCATTGCTTTAAATTCCTTCTTTTTAAATAACGAAGTCGAGGAACTTCCCCGAAGTACCCCAAATGCACATTTTAAGGGGTTCATTTTGAGTTGATGTATATGTAACTTTTCGAAGACCTTTCTTAGTCATGTGAATGATTTTCTCTACTTTTATCTTCACAACCAAATCATCAACATATCATTCAACTAGGTAGTGGAGGAAGTCATGAAAAATGATTGTCATGGCTCTTTGGTTGGTGGCCCTGACATTTTTCAAACCAAACGACATTATCGTATAGCAGTATGTGCCTTGTGGTTTTCGAAAGGTAGTTAAATCCTCATCTTTGTGATTCATCGTGATTTGATTGTAACTTGAGAAACCATCTATGAAAGATAGAGCTCTAAACCCCGAAGTGGCATCTACAAGGAGCTTGGTGATTGGTAGTCAAAAATCATCCTTGGGGCATGCATTGTTTAAGTGCCTGAAGTCTACACATATGCGGAGTTGAGCACTCTTTTTCTGAATAGTGACGATGTTAGCCAACCAAGTTGGGTATTGAATGTCATGAATGAAATTAGCCTTTATGAGCATGTCTACCTTAATGTTATTTAGATTGTTAGCTGAGGATGAAAGTGCCACTGAGGCTGGTTGATTGGCTTTACAGCTTTACAGACAGCGAACTTATGAACAATGACATTTGGATCCAAACCCATCATATCTAGATATCCCCAAGCAAATACATCTTCGAATTCTTGAAGGAGTTGCTCATATTATGCCACTTCTTCACCATTTATCTCCTAAAACTCATCGATTGTTGCTTGATCGCCATCTTCCATTTTTGGCGGTGTAGGTTGAATAACCTTGATAAAATCCTAATAGGGCTCTCATTCAGGAGATAAGTCGTCGTTTAAGCTTTTACGCAAAATAGCTTTAGCTTGAATTTCACCATATATTTCATGGTCTGTTATGACAATCTCTTATTGTTTGGAAGATTCTAGATAAGGAAATTCAAAATTTTAAATATCTTCCTTATCCACGATGGACACGACATTAACTTGTTCTGCTTGCTCAACTTTGTTTCGTTCACAAATCCTAACAAGGCTCTTAAGTTGTCACTTTTTCTTCTTCTGCTTCCACTTCTTTTGCTTTCTGACTTGGATATTCTATTGTTTAGGTTCATTAACTTTCCCAAGTCTCTAAAACACCAAAATTCAAGGTTGGACTTGCTCAATTTGAGAGAATATCTCTTGTTCTTGAGGTGTAAAAACCACATCCTTCATGGCATAAGCCTTTAGAATTCCCCTATTTTTTGATACTTGAAGATTTTCGGAGCTATCTCCTTTAAATGATGCTTTTAGGATTCAATCTTTGGGAGAGATGTTTATTTGTTTGTTGGCTTAGTAAATTCTCCTCTTATTATTCTTTTTCTTCTTTATTTGAGATGCTGATAATCCTCTTAGAGGTGGACTATTTGAAAAAGACGCTTCTGTTGGAGGGTTTGATGATTTTTCTCTTAAAACCACTCTTTTCTTGCCGAGTGATGTTCTTATGACCAAGTTTTATTTGGGAATCAACTGGTCAATTCTTCGGAGGGAAAAAGTGTAACTCATGACAAGAAAGTACACTATTTCCCTTATTAGTGTCAAGGCCTTTTGACCAACCTTTCTTTTGTCCTTAAGCGTGTATTTGAATAACACCCTTGTTGATGCGGATTGATGCTCCTTAGCTTCACTAGCATAACTATTGACAACTGGAATGACCTTTTGAGGCAAAGCAAGAGCCTTGGGGTTTTCTTTTTGATTGCTCCTTTTGTTCTAAAGGAACTTGGGAGGTTCAAGAATTTGTTGATTTGTAAAACTTGGCATTAACGTAATTAACGTCTTCCCCATTAAAAGGATTTGCATCCCCTTGGATTGTCCTCTCATTGCCATGCTTGTTAGTGTATTTCCAACATTGGTGGAGAGTTGAGGCAATAGCCTTTTAACATAGAGCCACGACCGCCCGAGTAGGGCATTGTAAGAAGGATCGGCAACTATTACATGAAAGATAGCATTTGTGTACAAGTCATGTAGTTTAACTTTTAAAGTGATAGTGCTAACGCTTTTTGCCCCAGTGGATTAAATCCTTGTATCGTGACCAAAGTCGAGGACAACTCAGTTGATGTTATCTCTATCACTCTCGACATTCTTAATGGAAGAAGATTGATTGCAAAACCAGAATCAAGTAAGATTCAATTAATCCTTTTATCATCGAGTATACCAGTGACATATAAAGGCTTTGCTATGATTCGTGCACCTCAATTGGAGGTCCTCGTCAGAGAATGTTACGTGGCTTGCATATAGCATGTCGGTTTAAAGGGGAGGACAACACCTCATCCACCTAAATGGGGTCGACTTGATGCTTGTAGTCATCAGGGTCCATTAACTCTTAAATAAGTGCCCTTGTTAGCTCTTTTGACATTTTTAAAGCATCATAGACACTTAGGTGCTGGAATTCACTTGAGATGAGAGATGACATCATAACGGA
This sequence comes from Selenicereus undatus, assembly GCA_017589665.1. Classification (NCBI taxonomy): domain Eukaryota; kingdom Viridiplantae; phylum Streptophyta; class Magnoliopsida; order Caryophyllales; family Cactaceae; genus Selenicereus; species Selenicereus undatus. Next base: position 70,568,580 of record JACYFF010031955.1, read on the forward strand.
CCTAACAGACCCTTAACGAACTTGAAAAGGGACCAGGATGGGAAGATCCTTCCTAGGCTCCTTAGTTGACTGTCTATCCTTAGCGGTACCTTTGTTATTTGTGCTTGAAGGGATTGCTCGGTCTTCACTTTTTCCTTTAGCATTCGTCGATGCTGGTGGTCCTTCTAGTGTTCTTTCTTTCTCCTTCTCTTTTCCCACTGATTCTGACAGTTAGAGTTGATGACCAGACTGAAGAGTTACTTGGTCCACTTCTTAAGTGGTATTTGCAGGATTGGTGTTTACTTCTTCCCACTCATCAGCCAAAGAAACCTTACAGCATTAGATTGCTTCATCTTCTGGGGTGTTATCATTATTAGAGGAATCATTATTGAAGAAACCCTTGGGGGTGTAGTTGCGTAAAGGGAAATGGGTCTTAATCAGTGGTATGTGCTACTCTTCATAAGTTATCTCTGGCTTCTTTTTGGCCTTCGACTTCTTCTTTTTGCTTTTCTTATTTTTCTTTTGTGACGACTTCAACCCTCATATTTTGACTCCTGATGATTGAGAAACTTGGATCACTCCTTGTAAAAATGACCTCCTGTTAAGGTAAGTTTGCAAGACAAAGTTAACACCATTATCATCTTCTGATGCTGCCCATGCCTCTAGACTTGGGTCTAGGCAGAAATCATAGAAAGTTGGCACTCTTGGTGAAGGAGAAGGCATATCTTGATAGGTCCACACTATTGCCACATCATCATCAGCAATGAATTTGATAAGGACTGCATGAGGTAGTAATGACACCACTGGAATCCACTTTATTAATTTTTGAGGATGATGTGTGAGAGTCATCCTTTTGTTTAACCATTGAGGTTGCATTTGATGATATAGTAACCCTTTTGAGTGGAGCTCCCTTTATCTCAATTTCTCTCCTCCTAATCTTGTCTTCAATCATATCTTTAAAGACATGACAGTCCTTATGGGATGACTAATGATGCCGTGGTACGGGCAATACTTAGGGTCATTTGTCTTGTTAGCTTCAACAGGCCACTTTGGTTTCGAAAGGTTGATGGTTTTTGCAGCCATTAACTCATCAAATATCTCTTGCACATCATCATCATCATTAAAGGGATTCTTTTGGTGTGAGTTATCGACCTTCCTCTTTTTGCTTGCCTTTACCGTTTTTGTTGAAAGTTTTGCCAATGCTTAGCTTTGGGCTTGTTTTGATAAAGGTGGCCATTGGCTCTCTTTTCTTGGTTGGCCTTTTGCATTCTTCCTTCTTAGGTTGTGCACGTTTTTTACAAGCAAGTTGCCTTACCACATTACCTGCCTTAGACGTGAGGGCATCAAACTTTTGAGAGTCAACAGTGCCAACGTATCTAGCAATTTAAGGATCTAAGTTGTTAGCACATATTTGAATAGTTGACTGCTCGCTTAGCTTTTCTAGGCATTCCAGGCTTAGACTCCTCCGCCTCGTAATGAAGTAATTCACACTCTCATTTGGCCTCTAACGCATGTTAGCAATGTCTATTATGGAAACCTTTCATTTTGAACTCACAAATTGAGCCATGAATGCCCTTTGGAGGTCATCCCAAGTGTGAAGGACCCAAGCTGAAGCTGAGTACACCATGTAAAGGCTACCCCTTTAAGGGAATGTATAAGCTGCCTAATTAGTAATGCATCATTGAAGGCAGTTTCACCATATGCTGAGTAGAAATAGACCAACTATTTCTGAGGTGACCTTTATTTCATTGAACTTCTCAAAGTTCGGCTTTTGGTAACCTTTGGGGAACAAAATGGAGTCATAGTGACTTGGATAAGGGTTTCTATATCCCAATGCTAGGGGACTCATGGCTACTCACTGCTCCTTGGTTACTTATGCTATCAACTCCTTGATATCTTGTGGAGTAATAACAGTGTTGCTACTGTCAACCTCATTAATTTTTTTTTCACACTCTATTTTTAAGGCGAGTAGCGAGTTCAGCTATTTCGGCCTCTTTTTTTACAAGGTTCGTTTGGAACTCTTGTATTTGTTGCTTGATACTTAGAGTGTTAGTTACTAAGATAAACATGTTTTTAGCCTTATCATCCTCAGTAATTTGGTCCTGTGGGATAACAGCTGATGGCTCTTCCTCTTGGAAGAGAGTTTTGAGGTCATAAAAGGCAAAACTTGTAATCTCATCTTGTTCTTCAAGTTGGTCTTTACCTTGATCGAAGGTGATGATCAATGATTGTAAGGTCATCACGGCATATGTTAATGCTTTGGCCCTTGATTTTGTGATCAGGCCACTATATGCTTGTGATTCATTCTTGTTTGAGACGAGATCACTTTGGCTGTGTAATCTATAAGACAATATCATTTTGCCTTTTGTAGGAAATTGAGAAGGAGTCACCTTCTAACCTACAGAGGTCTCAACACCATAGTAGGGGTACTTGAGGTTGAAGGTTTGACAAATTTAACTTTCGGAGTTTTAGGTGTTGTTTAGTCCTCTAAATAGAAGGTCACGATTACCTCAGCTATGCGAATATCAATAGATAGTCCCGATAAAAATCTACCTCATCGAGTGGACTTAAGGATCTTTTTGACTCTTAAAGTTCCTTCCCCAAATGGCTTATTGGGTTCTTTAAGGTTAGGGGTTTTCTGCTTGACTTTGTCCCCTTTCTAGTGAATGTAGGGGCCTAAGTTTGAATTGAGCCCGAGGTTGGGACCCAAACTTCCCTTGATCGGGTTGCTGGTGCCTCCTTTGTTAGGGTTTCCCTCCAAGTTGGGAGTTGTTTAGGGTGGGGAATTGGCACCGGGTTAAATGACATAGCCATTGAGGTGTATGCCATGGATGGCGACTTTCATTAAGAAGCCCTCCTCAATGTTGTTTTGGCTAGCTCTAAGGCTGGTGAAGGAGTTGGCTTGGGTGTGCTAGACGCAGTGCGATGCTTGTCGTTTCTACGCTTGTTGCCCTTGTAACTCTTAATCGCCTCCTTTGTTAGTGGCTTGTGGGCCTGGGGGCAGGCCTGGTTGCCCTTTGAAGTCCTTGAAGTGTTTACATAGAATTTGCTAATAAACTTAACAAGGATGGTTCTTGGTTCTGCAGTGAAGACCATTTGGATGTTTCTCCTCGCCTTAAGCATCTCGTGCTTGACCATAATGATGGAGGAATCTCATTGAAATTAATGATAACTTAAGGTGCCATTTTCCTGTAGATGTCCCACAAAAACAAAACAAAAGAAAGAAATGTATAAATATTAGTCAAAATAAAAAATCGGAGATGAAATGAAAAATAGGGTCCCACCGAGCATCCCACAAATTATGTTGAGTGAAAATTTAATAAAAATAAATAATACACACAACATAACTTTTTGATGTACAAAAATGTCTATCAGTTTATTTTGAGTACGACCCTATTCAAGAGGATAGACCTCCTTAATTACGTCCCTCTCTTGGGAGAGCACCCTTTGATTCCAATTCATTTTGTTTACTTTTTGTCTTTGTTTTATTTTGCATTAATAAGACTTTATATGAATTGCCTTGACATTTATCATGTTCTCAATGTCGTGTCTCCCATATCAAAAATTTGATTGCATCAAATAGTGGCCGCACAAGCACCTTCTGGAAAAGGTACTACACGTGCACATTCTTTATGTGCAGGTTAAGGAACAAGTAATTTTCTTTGATTTGGAATTTGGGTTGCACTCAGTTTTTTTTTTGTGGGTTGTCTACATGCATCTTTTATAGAGGATCAAACCATCCGTAATTCTTTTCATTTGATTTGATTTGATTTGTATTTTATTTTTAGTTAAGTTAATAAACATAATTTAGTTTTATTTTTGCTTTGAATTTCATTTATTTAAACTAGATTAATAGCAGAAAATTTGATTTAATTTTGTAATTTGATTTTTGACTTTAACAGCTAAATTTTTTGGCCATTTCATAGCAAAATTTCTTTATTTTGCTGACTTAGTCTGTTTTGGAGTTGGTCTTTTTATTTTATTTTTTTTGCTTTGAATTTACCAAAAAAAAATTATTCATAGGCTTTCTATGTACTCAAATTGATGTAGTTTTTAATCCGAAATTGTTTTTTTAGGCCTACATCATGGATGGGGAAAATTTGGTGAGCTTGGTTATATATTTAGCTTGGGTTTGGTCCATTTTGGTGGACTTGATATTTGAGAAAGATTTTATATTATTATTATTTTTTTATGGAGATTGGCTTTTCATTTGTTTTGGTTATGTAACGTGTAACCCAAGGAAATAGAATTATGATTTTGGTCTTTTACAAAAGAAAGGGAAGATAAATGAGGGTTTTTGGTCCACTTCATGGACTTTAAAATTTGAGGGGGTCGGTTTCTATATTATGAGGGTTGACTTTTTGTTGTTTGAGTAGGTAAGGTGCAATCGGCTTGAAAAACTCACTTTGTGTAAGGCTGAGGGTGTCAATTTTAGCCCATTCGAGAACTTCGGTTTAAACTAAACCAAAAAAATTTATATCAAGCTTTCGATGTGCCCTTAGTGGGATCAAATCAATATAATTCTAGTCAGTGTTGGATTTAGCATACTTTTTTATTTGCATAAGTAGCTGCATAGAAAGTTATTCACATCCACTTTATGATTTGTACATGCCCCTTTGATGTATTTTAGCCATAGAACCTAATCACTTTGACCTCATTTTTTGATACTATTGAGCATCAATGAAGTGCAATATAAACCTCCTTCATTGTATGATCTTGTTGACCATTATTTTACCCAAATTGCATAGTTGCTTTTATTAGCTTCTATACAAAAGTTTAGCCAGGTTGGAATCCTCTTTGTCAATAAACAATAGCAAAATTCAATCCATCCATATGTAAGATCATTTTAGTCCTCCAGTATCAAAATTTTTGTTAAAAAAGGTCAACAGGTGAAACCATCTTTGTTTTTTTCTTTTATAAAAAGATTTGCCTTTGATGCTTTTCCATTTATGCAAAATCAAAGAGCCTACCTTTTGCATATTGGCTGTAGGGATGGCAATGGATCAAATTTGGATCGGATGTATAGACATCTAAATCCAATCCAATTAATAATCGAATTTTAAAATCTGGTCTAAATCCGACTTCGTCGGATCAGAGGTTAAATCGGATTCAGATCGGCTTTGGATCAGATTAAATCCGGATATAATGGGATTATATGGATTTTTATTCAATATTTGCATAATTTTTTCCATGTCCAACCTTGTTTTTGCTCACTTGTAAATGCAATGTTAACAACTCTTTAGTGCCAAATAACTTTTCATATATAACATTTCAATATGTAAGAGTAAAAAATGTTAGAAAAAGAGAAAGAGAATTCACTTTAGATGGAAGGAGATAAACAATAGTAGAACGGTTGGAAAGAAATGGGAGAAAGTACAGCTTTGATTGAGAAAGAGGAGAGATCGAGAAGAAGATCAAGGGAGAAGAGAAAATGAGTCAATAAAGAGTGTATTGCACATAAGGTGTGGACCTTATGCGGATTTTGTTAGGGTTATATTATCGGAATTTTTCTATCTTCAAAAAAAGGTGAAACTATTAAAAAATGATAACGGATGGGATGTTAATTAGATTGTGATGGACCCTCCAAATATAATTCGATCGAAGTTGGATTCGGATTATTTTTGTTAGATTCGAGTCAGATTATTTTTTATCAAATTCGAATTGGATAATTTATCTCAAATCGAATTTGATTTGCATCAAATTCGGACTATACTGCCATCCCTAATTGGCTATCAACTTAAAATGTGTTATAGACCTTGCATGACTTTTCCCCTTTTCAATGCGTTCACATTTGTTTAGCACCGTCATGCTTAAGTTCATTAGGACTCTATCCTTATGAGATTTTGAAATTCTATTTCGCAAGGATATCCTTGAAAAAATAATAAATAAAATCAACTAGAACACTCTTAAAATCAGATGACCCCTTTTAAGGATTATCATATATATATATATATATATATATATATTGTAAGTTGGATGAAATTACCGTATGAGTGCCATGTGTCGTGCCATATATGATGTCATGTGTAATGCCATGTAGAATTAATTAGCTACATAAATGTCCATTTATGGTTAAACTAATGCAATGCTATATTTATTTTAAAAAATAACTTTTTGCATATCTTATGTGTTATTAATATATTATAATAAAATATTCATTGCTTTAATGAATTAAAAAGGTGGTCCGTAAATTTTTCCCATAAAATGCTACATATATTAGAGAATTTTGACAAGAAAATAGTAAATAAACAATTATGGTACGAAAACAAAAGGAATTAAGTGATTTAATATGAAAGAAAGAAAAGAAAAAACAATAACTCAAAAAAATAATAATTATGTTGTTATGGAGTTGTTACTACTTTTGAAATTGATATATTTTATTGCGTATTTGTATTTAATGAACTTAGAACTACAATTAGCTAAAAGATTCTTGCATGCACTTTTCACATATCTTATGTAGTCATTAGTAAGACCATAGTATAATCTTTATTAAATTAAGATAAATAAAAAGTTGGTCCATTTATCTAAACTAGTCCACAAAAGAAAGGACACCTCTTATATTAGGGAATTTTTAAAAATTAATAAAAAAATAATTATGATATAGATACAAAAGGAATTTAAAATAGTTTAATGGAAAAAGAAAAAGAACCAATGATAACTCAAAAAAATAATTATTTTGTAATGCCATATCTATATATTAAAGTGACCCAATGTCATGTAGTCATTGCTAATTAGTACTTATTCTCCAAAAAATTTAATCATTTAACGATGAAATACTGAACAAATAAAATAAAAAAGTGAGTTCAAATTAAAAATGAAGAGCATGTTGTTACAACAAAAAAAGAATCTAGCAAAACGCACAACTATTGATAATTAAATAATATGACACATCAATTTACTTTTATTGTTCGAAAAGAAACTATATATTATATTAGTAATATATTTAAAAAATATTTGAATTATGTCTTTGCATCACAAGGGTATAGTCCTAGTAAATACATATTAGTCATCCAGCTTTTGAAGTCTTCTCTATTAGCCTCTTCTTTCTTCGAACAAGATTTCAAACCAAACTCCTGCCCCCTTTTTTTGGGTGTGTGGCAGACCTACTCACATATCTTGGTAAACGTTTGATAATTGTAGCCTCTTCTTCCTCTGTCATAGTTTGATTATGCACAAATAACACCAAGTCAAGACTGGATTTACGACATTAAGCCAAGATTCAATTTTTAAAGAGATTTAAGACTGAATTAAATCAGACATACGATGTCACTCATGATTTAATTTCTTAATTTTCATAGAAATCTCAGATTTTGACAATAAACTGGAGACACATATCCTATCCCCCCTTGTTACAGCCTATGAAAATTAAGATTCCTAGGAATCGAGATTTTCTCTCAATGGCTCCCTAAGAATCCTAGATTCCTAAGGATCCAAGTTTGTGGGGGTTCCTAAGCACCCGGATTCCTAGGAATCCAAAAATTATTAGAGTGCCTAAAGACCCAATATTTTTAGAAATCTCCAAGAACACTTACAACTCCTAAGAATAATCTAGCTCTCTTCTTTGTGGTGATCTTAAAAGAATTTTGGACCTCTAAAGATCCAAAACTCTATCTCAAAACAGAAGATATTTGCCGCAGGAATAGGATCTGGGTAAAAAAAAAATAAAAAAATACAAGGGACCTCAGATGAGATCTCCAATCTTACTTCTCGTTTCACCATATGAGTATTTAAATTTGAACGTACATTGGGAACAAAATAAGTGCTTGTAGAGTTTATGAACTTACCATATTTTCCTTCCGTAATTTTTTCATAATTGTTTCTCCTATTATTTTAGGATGCTTCAAATGTCTTCTTCTTCCTTTTCTATATATTTTTTTTGGTTTAAGACATTTTCTTTCTTTTTTGCTTTGTGCCAGTCTTTTTCTTTGGGAAATTTACAGAAGGGTCATCCTTTAACAGGCTTGTAACTGACCCATTTTTTCTTGCAACAAATGGGTGTTGCTTTTGGAGGGAAAGGTAAGTGGCTGAAAAAGCAAAAGCATGTTGAATGGCCAAAATGCCCTTAATGAGTAATTACTCCCTCTCTCTCTACCTGATGGTTGTCACTTTCTCTCTCCACCAAAATGTGGGAGCAGAATCAGGTGCCATCTTTTACCATGGTCCAAATCCCGGGTTTGTGCATAGTACATAGATGTGCTCTCTCTGTCTCCATCTCTGTCTCTCAATCTCTCTCAATAGCTGAATCTACTCCTGAAAGTGTGCGGTAGTGAGCAATTGTGCTTTAGAATTAAGGAAAATCTTGCCCTAATTTCTACAATGAGGTGTGGTTGTGGGAGAAGAAGTGGGTGAGGCAAGGTGTGTAGTTATAGTTTGGAGAAAGTGCAGAGGGAGGCTAGTCTTGAGCTTGGAGTGTTTGGGGATGGTGGATAGCTAATGACGAAGGTCAGCTGTAAACTCAGACGAGGAAGGGTTGGAACATCTGACATGGGTAGACGACTACCAGCAGAGTGCTAAACAATAGATATGTGAAATAATGTTTTAGCTTTAAAACAACTTCATGTCGAATGATGCTGTGGTGAATGGTTTCGGCTGTATGAAGGATAAATGTCTGGGGTAAATGTATGCAGTGTTGTTGGTCATCATTTACTAGGGTATCATAAGAGTAGTTGTCACGTGAACTCAATTGTATGAGTGACCAGGGGGATGTAGCAGGGTTGGATAGGGCATTATTCTTTACTAAGGAAGATGATGTTATAAAAACCAACATTGACTGAGAATGGAGCTGTGGCAAACCAGGGGAAATGTGGTGTTCACCATGGTAGACATAGTGTACTAAATAGGTACACCGATAGCAATGGTGTTGTAGACAATATTATGTACTTCTGTATAGTAATTTATGCATTATTGGTTGCGATGATAAAAAACTATTATTGTATGACGTTCAGGGTAGCTGAGAAGATAGTTGACCGATTGACTGGTGACGTCTGGTATAAATGCATGTTGATGGTGTTGTTGTGGGAGGCAGTGGTGGCAGGAGAGAGGTAGTTCTTTATGTGTTATGGGGGCGCGAGTTGGAGGAAGGTGGAGATGGAAAAGTAACATATGTAGAGGGTTCAAGAAAATGTATTGTGGTGAAAAAGGGGACAGGGATGAAGGATGTGCGAAGAATGGCGACAGAGATTACTGGGAATGATTTGTTTGAGCAGAAATTGTAGTATAGTTTAAAGTACGACCAGGGAATGGTAATGGCAGTCGAGGGGAATGTTGATATTAGGATGTTTTTTTAAAGGGAATAAGGAGCATAAGTATTTTTATGTGAGTGAGAGTGATGAGCCAAAGAGGCGAGCACAGACGGTAGGTGCATCATGCAAAAGGAGAATGCAGAGCTGTGATCATGGCATGGTTTGCATGAGAAGTGGGAGGGATGGGGATGCTGTGGCGCAAGAGGGTCGTAAGGGAGATGATAGATAACCGGGACTGAAAAGGTGGTTTAATTAGTAAGACTAATTTGATGAACTACATTACTGAATGGGGTTTATGAGGATGAGTTACTTAAATGTTGTTTTCATGGAAATTGTAGGGCGTTGATGACTAAAAAGGGCAGATATGTTGGTGATTACCACTGAAGCAGGCTGAGACCGGGGGGAATAATTGAACTGTCTTATGATGATGAGATCTCTGTGGCGTCAGACGATGTGGGTGATGAGGACACACAGAAGGAGGCGAACAAGGAAGCAAAGCAAGTGGGGGTGATGAATGGAATAACGAGAATGAGAGCGTGTGGCCACGATCAAGTCTATAAGTACAAAGCTACTACCACAAGTTGAGCATATGGAAGAATTTAATAATGGGAGTGGGGTAGATCTTTTAATCAGCAAAAGCTCTTCGACAAGTGATGTGCAAGTTTGCATATCATAGGCCACCTCAGCTATAGGTTTGAGCGAAACTGCAAACAAAGAATTGTGATTAGGTGCGATGCAACAGACTGTCCTTTCTACATGTGTCTGAGAGGTGGGAAGAACACACAGGTAATGTCCATAAAGGAGTTCAAAAGACCGCATTAACACAGTGTTAGAGAGCTGTGTAAGATGGGTGTTTGGGGTAGACAGCATATTAGGGCAGAACTTCTTGCACACCTCATGCAAGGTGAAGTGAGGTTGTGTCTTGATTATTTACCAAGGGACATTATGCGGGATATAGAGTTGGATTTGGGGATTCGGCTAACATAAATACAGTCATGGAGGGCAGGGGAGTTCGTGCGCATAATGGTGCTTGGGAAGCCGGTTGATAATTACAAACTTCTCCTGTGGATGTGTGCTGCTATCATAAGAGCGAACCCGAGGTCCGTGGCTTTCTGTGAAGTTGAGGGTTCTAGGTTTAAGAGGATGTTAATCGCATGTGCTGCTAATGTGAATGATTTTAAACTTGGGCACAGGATCATACTATTTGTGGACGACACCCATCTAAGTGGACCTTACAAAGGGACCCTGGTTGCTCCTTGCACTCTGGATGTGGATAACCAATTGTTCAATTTTGCATATGGCATAGTATGTGGTAAGAAAATTGAGGAGTGAGTCTGGTTCTTAGAAACGATTGCCGAGTGCTTAGGGGGTATGAAGCCTGTGATAATGTCAGACAAGAACCCTGCTATAATTATTGCTGTGGCACAAGTGTTCGATAAGGAGTACCATAGCTACTACCTACGTCACTTAACGAAGAATCTTTTGAAAGAGGTAGCTAAGCATGGTATCTGGATAGAAGCGACGAAATAGATTGTGAAGGAAATGTTGTACAAAGTTTCCTATTCTCCAACAGTAGCTGAGTACAATGCTGCATTGGAAGAATTAAGGTGCTACAAAGCAGAGCTTGTTGCCTGAGTAGAGGTGAACGAGCTAGAACAGTGGGCTACTTCCAAATTTGGGAAGGAGAGATGAGGTAGAATGAACAACAATGTCATAGAAAGTTGGAACAATTGGATGAGATGACTACGCCCTATGCCCATGCCTTAGCTTGTGAATGGCCACCTAGAGAAGCTTAGGAAGAAGATGGACAAGCACAAGCAGGACATTGTCAAGTGGAAGAATTGGATAGGGGAGAGAATATAGCAAAAGTTAGCGGACACTTACAAGAAGATGGGTTGTATTGTAGCGATGGAGTGCTACAGTCACTACAAGAAAAAGACCAAATAAAGACGGAATCAGCGACGGAAAGCGGTTAATCAGCGACGGAATTGCTGTCAGATTACGGCTCGTCGCTGAGTACCCGGCGACGGATTCAGCGACAGAAATTGCGACATACTTTTTTTGAGGGGGAATTGCGACGGATTCAGCCATCAGCGACGGAAATTCCGTCTCTGATGGCGACGGATTAAAATTCCGTCGCCCCCTGTCCAAAAAAAAAATTCCCCCAATCCGTCGCCATTCCGTCGCTACTTTCCTCTTTTTTTAAAAAAAATAAAGTCGCTTGTTTTTGATCATATCCATACATACAAATCAATCCCTGCAAGAAATTTACAAGATCTTTGCACTCAATCAACATCCAATGGCTTCGAATATGATTTCATTCGAAGCGTTCTCAACAATTTTAAGACACACAAAGGTGGAATTTCACATCCAACGCAACACTTCCAACCAAGGGTTTTCAATTCACAAACCACAAGTTCCAAACAAACTCTCTACATATCACAAGCTACAAGTTCCAAACAAAGTCTGTACATATCACAAATCCAAACAAACCAGAAGTTGCTAGTAATTGAGAATGAAGTTATATATATGTTTACAGAAGAGGGAGAAGCAAGTGCCAAATGAGAGGGGAGTGAAATAAGCACCAGGGGGAGGGGAGCGAAATAAGCAGAAAGGGGAGGGGACGCAAGCAGTAAGAGATGTACTTCGTGAAGAATCAAGCAGAAGAGCCACTAGCTGAAGAAAAACTGCAACCAACTCAATCACCAAGGTCTTCCTCTTCCTCTTCCTCTTCCTCTGACTCACCATCTTCCTTATTATATTGCGAGTGATGAGTAAATGGTGGCTGAGATCCCGAGCCAGACGCCTGTTGCATTTGAAAGAAAGCTTGGAGGCGCTGATCGATGCTCATTATTTGTTGGCTCAGTTGTTGGTTGGTTTGGCTGAGCAATCTGTTAGATTCATCCAGTTGCTTACATTTCTCCATAACCAACCGGTAGCTTTCAGCTTGTGAAGTTAGCTCACCCCCCAAGTTGGTTACTACACCCCTTAAGTCATTGAGCTCTTGTTGCAATGGCGTAGAACCGGTACATGCTGATAGGCATTTCAGTGAAGAACGCATTAGTATTGCAATTAAGTAAAATCAATGTATAACCATGGTCGTTGAAACTTTAATATGAAAACTATACTGGATCTTTGAGTGGGACTGAAGTAACCAGATTCCCTCATGTTGACAGCCTCGCACCAATGCCATAAATACGACCCTTCTTGTTCTTGAACGTCTTCACCCACAACTCATTTGGGTTTGAAAATGGTTGGTTTGGATCTTGAGAAGTGTCATCCTCGGTCCCTTAAGAGTTAATAACATTTTGAAAATCACGTTCAAAGGATTGCTACAATACCGTAACATGCGCACGAAATCATGCATACAACAATTACTTAAAATAAAGTATACAAGTTCATGTTGAACTATCAATGAAGATTGAGAATAGCTAATTGCTTACATATGTTTGTTGTGATTTCTTGTCAACCCAAGGGGCATCTTCTTTGCCCTAGAGTTTGTGAGTGCGACTGAATAATTCAACAATAGTGGGCTCCGTCCCAAGTTATTCCCTCTATGTACGTGCCAGAAAGAATGATGTCAAGCACAACACAAAATATAGTATTAAACTTAAACGAATACGTAGCAAACATTAATTCATTTACCAGACGCCGCCTATGCTCATGCATAGGGATCGAGCCACAGGTGTGGAGAGATGGGCCACCACTTTCTGGAGTTCCCAGTCGGTTCTTCTAGGTTGTTTCACGTAATTTCTTGTAGTGTTCATTCGCCCAGTGCTGTTGGAGTCCCTCTCATTAAGCATTACCGTTATGCTTCCTTGCTTTACCAAAGAAGTCTCTTAAGCGTGCATTGCCTCGGTTTTCAAAATTCCTTCTTATATAGTTCTCATGGATTGGATCCCAAGTAAACCACTTCTGCAATCATGAAAACAAAAAACACATCAAATAATTCAATAGTAATATATCACGTTCATAGAAACTGTTAGTACGAAGTCACTGTAGTTACCTTGAACTCTCCAAACCACAAATCTCATACTGGTTTGGGCACTTTGCTCCAAGTAGGCCAAGCTCTGTCAAATTTACTTTGAAATATGAGCGAAATCCTACTAACAGCACCATCATTGGGGAGAAACCTAATTGAACATAACACATCAAATTGATTACTTGTTATGCAAAATTCATGTATTACTTCATAAGATATAACAAATGAAGACTTACCTATTACCATCTGGCTCAATCCAAGTCTTAGCTCGAGTGCTCCCATGACTGGATTGTGCTTCACTTTCACCACTTCCAATGTTCTCTTGGGACTGGTTTGTGTTAGGGTGAGCGGGTTGGGGACTGGACTGCACAGTGTGAACAACATGGGGGTTTGGAGGAATGTTTTAGGCAAATTGGCCGTACATGGTGCTTTGGTTGGGAATGTATGAGGTTTGATGATGGAAAGCCCCAAATGGGGGAAGTAGTGGTCCTGAAATACCTGGTAGTAAGCAGCCATTGTGGCTCCTAGCTGAACTGGTATATGAGGTACCTGGGAGGAAGATGGATCAATGTCTATTGCGGTCGGATCTACGGCAGAGCTCTTACGCCCTCGTCCTCTACCTCAAGGGGAGGACTTACCTCGACGAGAACTTGAATCCATACCTGAAATAGGTGACAACAAAGCCAAGTACAAATTTCTTCTCATTTTCTACATATATGGCGTAAAAGTAAATGCAGACAAGATTAGATTTTTGATAACAACTTTCAACAACTTTACTAATCAAGCTAATAAGTTGGCACACACAGAAGAAAATGTCATTATACATATATAGACCATATGTTGACAAAGCCTTAGCTTAATTGACACCTCTGTCTATTGCGCATCCTCTTTCCTCGGACTCTTGTTGGTTTACTAGATTTTTCTTAAGATCGACAAGGGGCCCAATTAGCAGTTCCACTTTCCCATTGTACTGCCATGTGTTTTATCACATTGATCTTTAAGTATATATACAACAGGGTCAAATATTAATATTAATATTAACATTAATGGAAGTTGAAAACAAATAGCTAATCAGTACAATTGTTGAGTATTAATTACTTAATCTGAATGACTATACACTTAAATACAGTCAAGTAAAAGGTTAGGCATTTGAATTGTATCTAAACAAATGAAAGTAATAATCACGATTACAAGATAGCATATAATGAGGGTTTGACTGCCCATTCATAAGTAATGGTGTTGCCCTGTCGTTTCCTTTTTTTTTTCCACAAGCACCCAAAAAAAAAACTTATAAATTTCGACAAAAATACTTATATTCTCACGAATATCACAAAACTATTAATTCATACATATCTAGTTCACCACTTTATTCCACCAACATATCAAATTTGAACTTAAATTACCAAATCTAAGTGTACATTGCATTGGGCGAAATCTTTAAATAAACATGAGCTACAACTTCATACGGGTTAACATTTGAACAAAATTATAAACTAAAGCATCTCAATCCACCAACATATCAACTTTCAAGTTCACATCACCAAACCTAATTCCTAAATTGCATTTAGCAAAATCTCCAACCAAATTAGATCAATAATTTCACACAAACACCACATTTCAACAACATTATCAATTAAAACATTTCATTCCACCAACATATGAAATTTCAACTTCAAACTACCAAACCTCAACCTTAAATCGCATTTACCAAATTCTTGGAACGAATTAGAGCAATAACCTCACACAAATTGCACATTTCAATAAAATTATCAATCAAACCATTTAATTTCACCAACATATCAAACTTTAACTTCAAACTACCAAACCTAAACCCTAAATCGCATTTACCCCAATCTTGAACCAAATTAAAGCAATAACCTCACACAAACATCACATTTCAGCATAAATATGAACTAACTATGCAATTCTAACAATGTAATACAAAAATTTGTAGAAATTACAAGTAGTTTAGTTGAAAAAAAAAACGTCAAAGAGCTCCAAAAACCGGCGGTGGAATTGGCGGCGGCAGGCAGCAGGTGGTGGCCTGCGGCAGGGGAGGCGTGGACGGCCGGCGGCGGGGGAGGGGGACGACCGACGGTGGCCTGGCTAGGCAGGGGACAACGTCGCGCTGGCTTCGGGGCTCCGTTCGGGTCTCACTCTCTCTCTCTCTTCGAATGGGTGCAAATGAAACTAGAAAAATTCTGGTTTCATTTAACTGGGCTAGTAACGGAATGGCGACGGAATTTCCGTCGCCATCCCGGTTTTTAAAAAAAAAAAATTTGAAATTTTTTTTTTGGGCGATGGAAATTTCCGTCGCCAATTTTCCCCAAAAAAAATTTTATTTTTTGGCGACGCAACTTGTCAATTACAACGACGGAATTTTACATTCGTCGCCGTATCTGTCGCACAATCTGACTTTTTTCTAAAATTGTTCTTTTGTCGCCAAATCTGTCGTTAATTTTTTCCGTCGTTATTTTTAGCTTTTTTAGTTGTGAGTTTGATGCTAGAGGAATACAGTGTGGAGCTAACCAACAACAGTTAGTTAGTGGTGAAGTTGGGCCAACAGACTTGCACTTGTAGGTAATGGCAAATGTGAGGTCTTCCATGCTGTCATGTCTTGGCTGTGATAGCTAAGGCGAACTTATGGGTATATGACTACATGCACCCAATTTATAAGGGTACGATCCAACAACTCATATATAACCAGTTGGCGCACCCGATGAAAACACATGACATGGGAAAAGTTGATGGGAAGACGAGCTAGGTGGTTGTCAGGGAAGAGCTTGATGACGAGTATGACCGATGCATATTGCCCCCGAATAGTGGGCGACAGCCCTGTAGGACAACGTGCAAGCGGAAAGTCACAAACGCTGGGCACTAAATCTCGAAGGTGCTCAAAATGCAGCGAAGTTGGTCATATGAGGTGCATCTATCGTAATGTCGTGCCAATTTTGATGCAAGCTATGAAGGCAATCTTATGCAGGGTGAAGATTTATTCGATGGTTCGTATATGCCAGGCTCAGGCAGGACATGAGGTTGTTTTGTATAATTGTCGACCATAGATGGAGAAGGTTATCCCTCGAAGATGTAAGTGGTGTAGTCACTGCTGGTGTTTGTCGTGTATGCTTTGGAATGGGGTCATACTGGTTGAGACGTCACCGCACGGCCAGCCCGTTTTGTTCATGTTCAAGGCAATGTTTGCATGGTGAATGTGTGTAGGTGATCTTCCATGTTCATCGACCGGAAGAGAGAAGTTCACCGTGGTAAACTGTGATCAAGAATGGCTAAAACCATTGGTACTTAGCAAATTGCAACCAAGCTTGTTGTAAACTGTTTCACATTGTGATAGACGGCCATTGGATTGGGTTGGTCGTAAACTGAGTCCAGGGTGGTCATAAACTAAGTCCTGGGTAAACATTTGTTCAGGTTGCCATGGTAAACAATGCCCATGTGCTAGAATGCAGAAGGTTGGCCCCACAGTGTATCCATGGTCGGACAGTGTATCCATGGCCCCACACTGTGTCAATAAAGTACATGTGGGTACCACTGTGGGGTCGACCTCTACATGGTCGGACAGTTTGTGAACACTGTAGTTTACCCCTTCTCATATATTTCTTACTTAGGTAAACGGTTGGTCAGGTTGCGGTAGACATAAACGTCTCCGCATCAGGAGGGGTTAAGGAAAAGGGGCACATAGTTGGCAATAGGAAAAAAGACTTACACAGGCACTGTAAGAGACGGGTAACATGATCATAGGGGACACGCAAATAATGCATTAAAATGACAAAAACACCAAGTAGTGAATTAGATGCACATTGAATGCAAAGAGTACACTCTCTAAATGCGTGTAGAAGCTACTAATTCATTGTCATAAGTGAACTCCCTAGAAACACGTACGCCTAGATGGCCAACTCAGTTAAACGCGTGACACACACACACCGCAAGGACATGAAGTATGCAAGCAATTATAAGGTTGGGGGAGGTCATTCTTACTTTGACAACGAAAGTGATGTGTGTGCGTTCGAACCTATGGGGTACCAAGAAGACCTTCGATAAGTGTCATAGAAGGCAAACTCCACCTATGAAGCCGATTGACTCTATGAAACCGTGGCTCATTCTTGTTGATCGCAGTATCTCCCTAGCATTTTCATCTCCAACCTGTACTTCGAAGATCACCATAATGGTTACCCGGGTCACTAACCGTAACCCCTAAGATTTTGGTGGAAAGATGCGCATGTAATGCCTCTGCAATTCCATATCGCAATTCAAACACCGTGTAATAACCTGACCCTAGCCTGTATTAATTTATTTAAATCATATTTATTTATTTAATTAATCGTGCTTATTCATTTAATTAATAATTTATTGATTTAATCACTCATGGTTATTGGTTTAACCAAATCATGTTTATTAATTTAGTTACACTTAATTTATATATTTACCGAATTACCTTATGTCATCTAAATTTTTCGCTTTTATTTATCGTATTTAAGCATCCCAGTTGGGGGATATTTCATTTGGGTCCTACTTTGCAATTCAAGTTTCATTGATTTGAAATTCAAGTTTCGTTGATTGATTAAATTTCAGGTGAATCGATAGTAGGCCTCGACAATTATGAATGAGCATTGCATTATTTTTCATAACGTCACAAAATTTTAAGTTTTAGGGACGCAAAAACCTGGGCCCGAATTCATTTATTTTGACCCAATTTGTAGGGCCCAAATTATGGCCCAATTTCATTGGGCTCAAATTTTGGTCCGAAACTTTTATTGCAATTAAATTAAATTAATTACTATCACTTGTGCCTAACTTTAATTAGCAAAAAGATATTTTTGGAGGATTAAATATTATCCAAGTATCAAAGATAAATATCCAAGTCATTTACCACCAAGACAAGTCTAACCTTCATTTTCTTACTCTCTCGTCCAGCATCAAACACCACCTCCATCCTCTAGCATCCAAGCTCAAAGTGAGTAAAAATTCTAACTCTATCTTGATGTATTTTTGGTTATGGTGATTGTTTTAGTTATGATTTATGTTTTCATGACCAAAATAAATGTTATCATGAAAATTTTATTGATTTGGAGATATTGATCATGGTGGGGTTGAGCTTGAAGCATGTTAAGGTTAGGGTTTTGTCATCATCAAGTTAGCTTAAGTCAAGTGATGGATTTGTATTGTTTTTGTGTATGATTTTGTAATCTTTAGTCTTATTGATGATTATGATGATGTTTTTGTTATTCGGAATGATTTCAAGTAAGAATTTATGCGAAAAAAAGAGGAGAAAGAAAAAATAGTGAGAGTTGGAAATGGCAAAAAACAGAGGGGAATTTGACATTAAACTGGTAATGATTGGCCCATTGAAAAATTATAATTTTTAGTCAGTAGATAGGTCAGTGTGTTAGCTTTCAAATGCATTTTGAATCTCCTTAATCTGAGTTCTGTGGACAAAGTTATGGTCATTTTACGAGAACTACGCAGGTTAGCCTAAAACTGACACACTTGTGGTCTAGCCCCATTTTGGGAACTCTATTGTGCGAATCATATTTTGTTTTGTAAATGAAAGTTTTTTGAGACTTATTAATATTTCGATATTGGGATTTTAGGTCTCCATTTGAGGTTAAGGGTGAAAGTGTTGAATTTTTGAAATTAACTGACCTGCTTTGGTACAAATTGGGTTGTTATTGCAATTTCTGTGCAGAGTATACTTGGTGAAAAATTCTGGAACTTTTACTCTAGATTTTCCATATTATTTTCAAATTTCCTACAAGATTTCATGAATTTTAGTTGAGTATTTGGAGTTTGGTGATTTTTGGAAGCATTGTGAGTAATTGTGTAAAGAGCAATAATAAAGATTAAGTGAGATTGATCATGCACTCATTTTGTGTATTTTGGGCCAAGTAAGGTCATTTAAGGAAGAAATGAATATTCATGGAGCTTTTAGCTTGATCAATGAGAAAGAAGAAGACAAGTATACAATTTTGGAGCTTAATTATGAGTTTTGAATAATTGGATATTACAAAGAATGTACCAAGTTTGGGGAGTTTAATAGCTTTCATTGGGATCAATAACCTATTTGGGGTGAAAAACTGTATTTAATGGACTTGTGAGTGAAATATGGGAAGTGGAAAGAATTTTTGACTCAGAAACCATATTTATCAGACCAAGTTACTGCAGTTTATGCTATTTTGAACCAAGATATATCTCTCTTGGCCTCAAACCTCTATTACTTACTCAATTCAGAATGTATCAAATGTATTTATTAAGCCAATCTAGTGTATTCACTATTATCTATACATCAGCGAGCCTTAAACCCATATCAACAACCTATTTCAGAAAAGGCCAAAACCACTCTCCCATTTGTCACCATCAAGGTCTTTTCCTTTGTAACCTCATTTATCTCATTGAGGTATATTTTACTTTCATTTGCTTTATGTCGAATTTAATTACTTTCATTAATTTAGTTTTGAAGTTATATTGAAATACCCAAGTTATGTATACCATTTAATTACTCAACTTCTATTACATATACTTTTACTTACTCAATTATGTGAGTAAGGAACATTTACTGATTACACATACTTATAATGACATTTATGAAACAGAGTCAAGGCCTAGTTATCGTTTCCTGTTATGCATAAGTGTTATCAAGTCAGAACATATTTATCAAGTCAGATGACATTTTTTTTAAAAGACTCAAGGTACGCCCATTGCCTGTATCTTCAGAAAGCATAACATGTTTATCAAGTTACAACTTTTAATGAGTTTATCAATGAATCAGTTTATACAACGATCTGCATTTAACTTATGACCCTGTCGGCTATCATCTATAGGACGCCAGCCCATCATTTACCCGTGCAGCTTCAAGCCAACTCATGATCGGATTGGCAGGTGTACACCTATGTATAGATCATATCATTGCAAGGGGTTAACATCCAGATAATAATGAGCAATTCAGTTTCATATTACTTTCATTTTGATTGTTATTGCGAACTAAATGAATTGCAAATGCGGGTACCCATCAACAGTGTTTCTACTTTCATTTTACAGTACAGGAATGCAAGTACTGAGTTTTTAGCTCACATTTTCGAATTGTTTTCATGTTTTCCAGTTTAGGTGATGAAGTATCACATGTTTCTCCACTTAGGAAGCCCTTTTGGAAGTCATTAGATGCTCACAGTGGATTCAGCATAGCATGAGTGTTAGGATCGACCTCAGGATCAAGTTGGGTCTATATTCAATATCCTTGTGTAGTGTAGAGTGCGAATTAGCACGTGGTATGATTAACTAGATTGTATTGAAGTTGAACTATTATGGACTTTGGTCTTGGAGTTTTTCAGTTTAATGGATATTGTGATTGTGAACAAGAGTTGCAAGATTAAATGGTTTCAGTGAGCCTTGTCCCTATTAGAACGACAGTAGTGCCTTCTATCATTAAGTCTTCTGCTGCAGTTTTCCGTAAATCATGTCATTAGCATTTTGGGGATGTTACACACCAATCAGCCAGGAGTTTCCGACTTGGGAGGGATGCCAATCCGTGATCTTCTCGGGGCAGTTTGAAAGCTGTACTTCATTCCGTTGCCTTCCGTAATAGGTGTAGAGTTTATATCCACCTGTGCTCCTAGTTGACCCCATTGGACAATGTGCATATATGTGTCATCAGTCCAGCTGTAGAGTTCGTGGGCTGTTACGGATTGTGAGACAATGAACATGCTAAGTGAGGTGATTGACGGTCTTGGGATGGGATCTATGCCCACCATGTGTGTTGTCCCTTGATCTGAAGTTAGCTTCAACGCGTAAGATGCACCCATAGCCACTTCATGCTAATGTACGTTGTTGATCGCTCCACATGTGATAAAACTCCCTTACAATGGGGATTTGTGCAGGAATATGCGCAAACGTTGGGAGCAACCACCGTAGGTTGTGCAGTCATTGACAGGAGACAGCATCGAAGTCCTCCCAATAACGTACCAGGAAGTCATATATGACCTCAACGTTAGGTTGTCCACGGGCATGAATTGCGTGCCCTCAACCCACCCAATTGTTGGCGCATAGGGGGGTATATTCATATCCATTCTCATCCTCAAATGTGATGGATGGGAGGGGCTTTGGGGTGGATGATAGTGAAGGGGCAAATAATAGAGGCATAACAGCAACCCCATTTTCAAATTTAAGCTGTACATGTGGTGAACAATATGTGTAGGACTTCATTAATTCAAATGGGGACCACTACGTCAATACAACAACTATTCCCTAAATGGTGTGTTAGTGGGAAAGCAGGTGGCAGAGTTAATTGTATCCCCTTCCATGGTATCGCAGTAGAATAGTTCATCTCCCACACCACCATTGTCAACCACAGTACACCTTCAACTATAGGTGGTAAAAGTCCAGAATTTGTTGCAGGTTACGAGGATAAGGATGTTTTGGTCAAATGAGGGCCCCACTGTGCAAAATTGCTATGAAGCGCTTAGGCTGGAGTGTACCGTAAACTATGGTTCGGTGTACCATGGTCCCTTTTCAGCAAATGGGTAATACTCACAAAATAGTCAACACAACAATAAAGTTGAAAATTTAATGTGCCCAACCACTCTAGTACCTAATTGAATGTGTACCAGAAGGAACTTGCAATGTTGGACGTGATTAATGCGTCAGTAATAGATTGGCTTAAATGCGACTGTGTTTGCCATTATAAAAGGGAAGTAGGTGAGGCCACATTACATTAGTAGTATTGCGGAGGTTGTCTTCAGAATTTACCAACACAACATGGCTGGCCCATCTAGGAGAACATCATATAATCAGACATCTGGAAGGTCGGGGGCCAGTCTCAGTGACTTCAACAATGTGAGAAAATTTTATTGCAACTACAGTTTGGAAGCTGTAATGGTTGGGGATGATGATAACTACAGGAAGCGTCACGTTGTCTGCCCTTCTGAGGTAAAAAATCATTGCTCGAATTTGTACTCTGTCGTTATGTTCCCAAAAAAAAAAAATTGCTTACCGTGCTCACATGTGTTGTGCATGTCGCTCCATGCACCACTGCATGTAGCACCCAAATGCATGTCCATACTTGGCCATAATAGATCCGGACTATCCGAAACAAGCCAGAGACATCAATAACTAGCTAACTGAGAGCTACAAGAGGTTCTCGATTTGGTCTGCACAGAATAAAACGATCACCAATTTATCTAAGAAAAAGGTCAGGATATGGACTGGAAGGTGAGGGCTAATCTACAAAATGGAAGCAATGGTGTGGAATTTTGGGCGTAATGAACATCGTCCTCGTCATTTGCCTAAAGTGGTTGTGGGGAGTGTGAGTCCACCAATGATGGGGGACATTGCCATCAAAGATGATAAGGCTTTCTTGACCTCTTTGGTTAGTGACTATGAAAGTTAGTATGGACTTATTTTTGGCATTTATGTTTGTGGTGTGTTTATTGTGGTCCATAATGCTAAAACAAAATTACACTTGAAGGGGAGGAATGATAATTTCCGACTCTAGGATATCCTGGATTTTATGGAAATAATTTTTAGATGTTAATTTTTTTATAATGTATTTCTAAGTACCAACTATTTTAGGTAAACTATTAGTAAGGGTCAATATTTTTCAAAACAGTTACTTTTCAAAGTTTTTCTTTGCAACTTAGTCTCTGAACTTTTTGAATTTGCTATTTTTGCCCAAAATGAGGTTTAACGTGCAAATACTAAAGTTTTTGAAATTTTTTGATAAAACTAGGCTTGTATTTTTGTTTGGACTTTTTATAATGACTTTTCTGATATTAGTTATCACAATCTACTACATATATCATAAATATTATATTTTTTGTGATTAATGGCCCACCATGCTTAGTACAATAATTAAAGCCTAACTAGAAAGCTTCGACCATTACATGAACTTAGTCGGCACTGGATTCTGATGTTCGTGTAGCTTCCAGTTTACAGAGATTGTTAATGTCAACACCTTCCTTAGAACAGGTACAACATAGATTCGTTTTGTTTCCTACCTCGGAACGTAGTCACTAATCAAGTTTTATATATTTTAAAGGATAGTGAGACTTTAATAAAGAAATTATAATATTTAAGGCATAAGGTTTAATTGAATAACGTTCCCTACTGGGAAACTTCTTTTATTGAAAACTTTAAAGTGGAAATATTACAATAGAAAGCTTAAAGAGGATCTTAAGCTAAGATCATTAGAGATGCTTGCTCATAGAGAAATGGAGAATCTCGATTTCTCTTTTGCTCAAGAATGCCCTATTGGCTATAGTACACATTGATTTTTCATATGGCTATAGTACACACTGATTTTTCATATGGCTACAGCGAACTGCTTTGTTTTACAAACCTAACAGTTGTCAAAATAGTACAATAACAGGGCAACTACTTTTCAGAGCTTTTAATGATGACAAGACTAGTCATCATTATTGAGATTTTGCATGCCTTCATCTCCTATTATATCTTCCAGACTATCATTGTCTAGATAATTATGAAAATCTTCATCTAATTGAAGATGTTCTAGGTCCCATTTCTCAAATAATTCAAGAAGATATTTCTTTTCTTTTTCTGATAAAAAATTTTCAACTCCAATATCAAAGAGATAATAAAAAATTTCTTCGGAAACCACTTTCTCCACCTTCATGTATTCTTTAAACTCATTGCCATAGGCAAAAGTAGTATTTCTGCAATGCATTAACGTTTTTCCTTGTTCAACTAATGGCCAACTTTGATGATAAATGTTGTAAAAACCAATGATTCTTGCTAAAGTAGAATCAGTAACTAATTCTCATTGATCTGGAAACCATTATTGTCGTTGATCATAGGGATCGTCGTAATCAACAATCTAAACAAGATAATGGATTGATTTGGCTTTTCCATTTTCATACTCGATTAGGGCACAATGTACCTCCATATATAGGCATTGATTATTTGAAAATTTTGTTGGACCATCAGGAGATGTTAGAATCCAATGGATCCTTCTGAACATGCATTCTTAGAACTTGGTTAATTATGAGGAAAATGGGTACTTTGGATCTAGAAATTTTAGAAAGTAAAGTACCATCCTATACTCCCATGTTAGGGAGGGCAATGGATCGGGTTTGGATTGGGTCCACCAAGATCCAGATCCAGATTCACTTTTCAGACCTGGATCTAGATTTGATCCAAATTTACAGGGTCTATAAAATTTGGATCTAGACCCAGATCCTCTGGATCAAAAGGGTCTAGTGTGTCCTTAATGGGTCCTACTACTTTGAGTCACGTTTTTCACTTTCTTTTTCTTTTTACAACAAAATAAAAGTACATACATAAAATTTTACCATATTGTTAACTTCATCACCAGAACACAAAGCAAAATACTGAATTATAAGTAGAAATTACTCATAGTGGCCCACTATTCTCTATTATTACATCACTAAACATAAGCAAAATAAGTTGTCTAATATCGATGCATAACTATCAATTTCCAAACCTCGGTCTACAAGCTGGAAACAAATTACAAAGTCCATAATACCAAAGGCTCAAAACATGATGAAGCTGTAGCACCGACCGTGAAGGTGTATGACTATGATTAGTGCTGGAGTACAACGATCGGTGGAACCGTGGAAGGGATACGGCATATGCGAACTGCGGGCTGGGTGGCTGATTGGCTGAGAATTTTGAGAGAGATAGACGGAGAGGGAGAGTAAGGGTCTGAGGGACTCAAAAGCCTTAAAACGCAGAAGGCCAAAAAACTCTAGGCAAAATAACAATGCACGATCAAAGAAAATAAAATAAACGGGTCTGTATATGGGTCTAGGGTTGGGTCTCTATCTCAAAGTCTCATATTCAGATCCAGATCCAACCCAGACCCAATAAGACTCGGATCCTCTAAAAATCCAACAGGTCCATATTTTTAGGATCCATATCCTTAAAAATGAAACAGGTCTGATGGATCTGGATCGGGTCCAGGATCTGCTACCATCCCTATCCCAGGCTTGAATGACGGGGTCATTTGGAGAGATTGAATTTGCTGGGAAAATATCACCACCAACTCTAGATTTATCAGAAAAGTAAATTGTTGTACTCAAAGACTCCCAAATATTAGAGGAATAATTATGATAATAGTCAATGCAGGCTGCATACCATTCATTGAATCATTTTTCTTGAACATAATAACTTATTTTTTCTAGGATATCATAAGGACATCTTAGGTAATTAACTTGTAACTCTAGAAGTAAAAATCTTTGGGTTATTTGGTAGGCAGAAGATAGCAAACCAAAACATAATCTACTTTTTGTATGGAATTTCAAATTATCAATAAGGACTTTACTACAAGGAGAAACACATTCTAGTAACAATGGCATTTCATTATGGATTTCCTTCTTTTCTAGCAGGAGTTATGCTCTGATGATCGGCATTAGCGATTTCTCGAGTTAAACTATCTACTAACGAGTTCTTCGATCCCTGTATATGTTCAATAAAGAAGGAAAACCAGTTAAGCCATAATTGTCATTGCAGGAGTCGCCCTTGCGCTTGCATATTTGATAAGTTCTTTTTCACAAAACCAAGTATTCCTTTGCAATTAGTTCGAATAAGAAAAGGTTTTGGGGCTAAAAAGATTAAGAACTTTTCAATTCCCCTTATGACTGCAAGGATTTCTTTTTCCATCGTGGGGGTAGTTGTATTGTGCATTATTAAAACTTCCACTGCAATATTTGCAGGGTTTTTCACCTTCTTTGATTTTAAGTGCTGCGCTCCAATGCTCATTACTGACATCTGTCTCAAGCACTAAATCATATCCTTCATTAAGCAAATTAAGAACATGAAGATTTTTACACCTCTTTTTGAAATTTTGAACAATCTTTGTATCATTAGTGGTCCATGTCCAACTTACTTCTTTCTTGAGTTTCTGTTGCAATGGTTTTCTCAATTTAACTAAATCTTTAATAAAATCAGAAGCAAAGGTAAGGCATATAAGGAATATTTCTAGTTGCTTCCTATCTTCAATTTTTTCAGGAAAATTCTCCATTTTTTTCAGAATATGCTTTTATAGGATGATTTGTTCACCTTTTATTTCTAAGCCTAGGAAGTCAATTTCTTGTTCATCATAAATTCACTTGTTCTTACCAAGTATGATACCATGATCAATGCATCTTTGGGTGACAACTAAAACACCATCTTTGTGTTGTTTTATAGTCTTAGAGAAGACATGGATACCATCAATGTAAACTAGACAATAGTGATTAAGATCTTTAAAGATGTTATTGATTCTTCTTTGGAATATTTGAGGTGCATTTTTAAGACCAAATGTCATTACTATCCATTCATAATGTCTTTGTGGGGCACTAAATGTAGTTAAAGGAGTACTTTCCTCATCCATTTTTATCTACTAATAATCGCATTTACAATCCATTTTTGAGAATCAAGAAGAGCCTTGAAGTTTATTGAAAAGGACTATTTTGTTAGGAATGTAATAACCATCAAATATAGTATTATCATTAAGCTTTTCATAATTGATTACCATTCTTGTTTTTCCTCTCTTTTCTTCAACATGATTTCTTACCATGAATGTGGGGCAGGTGTGAAGACTCTTGCTATTCCTTATTAATCCTTTATCCAAAATTTCTTTGATTAGTTTATCAAATTCCTAGATATCCTGGCATGTGTACATCATTTGTTTAACTCGAATAATAGTATTGGGATTTAACGAGGTAATTTTTGCAAATGTCGTATCTTTATCCCAAGATTTTAGTGGATTATCATAGTAGAGTTCTTTGCATAATTTTTCTTATTGTTCAAAAATTTGCTCTTTAATAGATAACTCAAGTAATGAGATTATCAGTGCTATTTCACGTTGTACAGACATTACCTTCTCACCGTGCTGGCTGCGTGTAAACTCAATTTTTGATGAGTGTAAGCCTTGGTTAAGTTTTCAATAGGAAGTGAGTGACCATTTATTGTGAATATTATTTCGTTATGGTCTGTGTGCATAGAGAATATAATCTCTAAAAATGATTTCCAATAATCATATCATGAGAGGATTGATCAGTAGCCCATAGAATTGGTACAATGCATTGGACTCCTTCTAATTCTATGGACAATCCTTCTATGACTTCATTGTGACTCATAATGCTATTATCAGCTATCTTCACTTGTAAAGGATTTTTAGCTCTTTTACACATAAACTCTTGATATAATAATCTTTTTCCAAAGCATAAAGAACAACCACTATCTATGCAGGCACGCAACTCATATTTATTATATCCCTCAAAGCATATGTTTATTGAGATATAGATGCTATTAGGATTTATGTTGGTAACTTCATAGCATAACTCCATAGTCATATTTTTGACTAATCTATCCTTATAAATTGGCTCACTGACAGTTCTTGTTTTGTACCCAACAACTTTCCTATCTAGACTCATACTTCTGTCTACACAATGACTTGCGGGTTCAAAACTGTTCTACTCATTTCACCAGTCGTGCTAATTGTATCATCTTCTTTAAGCTCTTCTTTAGCTAAAAAAGATCCTTCTCCCCATTCTGATCTCGCACTTATACTTCTTAATAATTGGGTTTGATGGTAATTTTACCATTCTCATCAATTTTTACCACATTTTTCTTATTGATTTTTGTAGGATTAGCAAAGTTGGATATCCATGACTGATCAATTTTTATCTCCTATGGGTTGGGTTTAATCCTCTGGATTTTTTACAAGGGGGTAGGATTTTCAAATTTTTCTACCTCTATCATTGTGACCTTACTCTTTGGATCTATAGTATTACCTAATTTGTAGATAATTTTTGAAAATATCCTTAATGGATATCCTCCTCTTTTCGTATCCATCCTGACTATTTTTATTTTAAGGGATAAGAAGCTTTTGGCAAATTCGTCTTGTAAACTCACATAATATCTAGGCTGAAAATTGAATCCTACCGATCGATTACATAAATTAGTCTTAATCCCTATGATAATTTGATTATTGAATTTTGTATGCCTAATATTACAGAGCAAACCATAAAGATCAATATCTTTGCCAAAATATTCTAGTGAAGTGATTTGAACTTGGATACTTCTAACATGGATATACCTATACTTTCTATCTTTGTTATGCTTGAGGATGCTTTGCCAATTAATAAGATTAACCCCACATCATACTCACTGTCTTTTAGCTCTAAATGTCCTTCCGTCATTTTTGCATACATACTTGCTCTTTAATTGAAAGATGAATTTTTTTATAGATCATGTCCTTCTAGATTATAGGAAGGACCAAATCTCCTTTGACTTCCTCATTATCAATGTCTATGACAAACTCTTCTTCTTGAAGATCGTCAATACTAATTGAGTCACTTTCCATCATATCGCTGGTTTCTTCATAATCATTTTCTTTATATTCATTGTTCAGTATGATTTCAACAATTCCTTTGTTATTATTTAGGGTTAGGTCTAATGCCTCATGTTCACTAAGCTCAACATAATCTATGATACCCAAGGTCTCGATAAACTTGTTGTTCTTCCTATTTTTGCATTAATTAGTATAATGTCCTACTTCTTTGCATGCCCATCATTTGCAGTTGTTCTTCCCTACAGGACAATAAGCTGCTTTCCTAAAAAATCTATATTTTTTAAGACTCGATTTGTTATAATATTTTCTTCTATATTTTTATCCTCTTTGCTTATTAAAGTTCTTTTTCTTATAAAATTTTCTTTTTCGTCTCCTTTTAGGCTCTTTTTCCCGTATCCCAGCAAGTTAAGAATTGTTTTTAATTTTCTTTTGCTTTTGGAGATCAAGACATTAATCATTGACCCATTTTCTTAAATAAGAGATTCTTGAACCAAGGGTATCAATGACATTAGCACATTGAAGCCGCAATGTACTTTTCATTAATTATGGAATTTATCGGATATGACAATTTATCATAGAACATACTAAGATTAGTTTCATTATACCCAATTTTGTAATAATATTGATCAAATTCAGCAATATAATTTTTCAGATATCTCATATTGCATAATTCTATATTATTAATCTTTCTCTACCATTCTCTTGCCTTTTCTTTAGATTCAAGTTTAGCTTTGATCAATTCGATTTCAATTTCCTTACATACATTTTTGAACGTAGCAGCTGGTGTTTCTATAATTCTTAATGTATTTTTACCATCTTCATTTAATGAATCATACTAATAAGCTACAGTGCCAGAGAAACTATGTTTAATGTAGTTTAGAAAATTTGCAGCAACCCAGGTAGTATTTAGGTTTAAGACACTATTCATGCCTCTTTCCAGTGTTTAAATATTTGTTCTCTATTACGAGCTCGATCTATGTTTAAGATGTATCCCATCTGACTAATTGGAGTAAGGCCGACTTCTTCAAAGGTTATAGTTTTCCTTGGGATGAACCCGAACGAAAAGTTAGTTGTACATCCTATTAGAACATACCTAGGTTTTATGAAATGAGCATTTCTTCTAGAAGGTTCACCAAATTCCTCAGACTTAGGAACAATATTGTTAACCAGATTGGTCTCTATCTCACCTAAGTCGAGTTCTTCTCCAAGTTCATTAATCTCATCTTGAACAACCATTTTACCATATTTTTTAATCAAATTTTCTTTTAATTTCTTCTAAGGGCACAACATTACGATCTTCTAGCTTGATTAGGTTCATCTGCCTGATATATTTCTTCTTTTAATTGGGCATTGTTAGTCTCTTCATTAGATAATACATCATGTTTGTCACTAATTGTGCCTATAATCTTGTTTAATTCTTCTGAATTTTGTTCTCTCTCAAACATATTATATAGTTCTTCAAGAGTATACTACTTATACTCTATCTTCTTCTTCTTTTTCTACTTTTTCAGTCGATTTCTCACCTGATTTTCTCCTACTTCTTTTTGAATTGTTATATCATGCAAAGGAAATGGATTCTTATTTTTTGAGTTTTGGAAATGATATTTATACTAAAATGGAGTATTAATTCTGGAAGTAACTTTTCAGCTATGCCTTACCTCATTAAGTAGAGAAAGGTGAATTATAGATAATTGCTTCTTAAGCTCCTTGATTTTGGTCTTAATTTTACCTAATTTTTCTTTTAATTCTAAAATTATATCAGTGATATAATTTCATTGAGGTGACTACTAAAGAAATGTCTTCTGGTGAGTGAACAATGTGATAATAATTCGGTCTAGGGTAAGTAGGAGATGATTCAAGCATTAATCACAGTTAATTAGCTTAATTAATTATTAATTACTTAATTATTTTTGGTCACATGGCTTTGATACCAATTAAAAGAGGGGCTTGAGTAGTACTTATAAGAAAAATTACACATGCACAAATTTTAGAACTTTGAAAGTAAGTTTTTAAGGATTTATGCCAAAATGCCAATATGAGAAGTTTGAGGGGTAAAATGAAAATGAAAAAAGTGCCCCTTAAAATAGTTTCCATAGAATATTGACCCTTTAAAATATATTCTAATAACATGGTCCCCTAATTATAATTTCCACACAAAGCAGGGTATCTGGCAGCGATATTTTCCGGGGAATGATGTGCTTTATTTTGCTGCTACTCACTTTAGCATGTAATATTCTGAAGTTGTATTTTGTTAGTTGATTTGGACGTTGTCGTATGTGGAATATGCCAGTATGTATGTTCATTTCCCGTTCAAGTACTGTTATTGTCAATGTTAACCCCCTATAATTATTTGTGTTATTGTTATAATTCATGAAGATGCAAACACTATTATGGGTACTAAATATTTACGCAAAAATGAGATGAAATTTTCTGCAAGTGTATGGCTTAGCATTGTAGCACTTACAATGTCGTCCCCAAGAATGAGATATGAAATTTGGACACTTACCGAAACAAAAACTAGCATATTTATAGAAACATCTAACTAAAACTAAACGGCAATAACTAGAAAAATGAGTCAAAGTACTGAAATTCTAGCAAACTCATTCTAACATATGTAGAACTAAAAAGGGAAGAAATAACAATTCGCCAACCCAAAGCACATTACCAGTAAAACAAAAGTTAATGCTCTTAAGCTCACGCCCACCAAGTTAAAAACATCCCTAATATCTTACAAAGAAAGTAAACAAAACTAAAGAGTGGGACTGCCAAGTACGAAACAGGGGAAATAATCGAACTAAGCAATGCAGCAAATTGTAGCTAAGTTTCAATCCTCCACAACGTTAAAACCCCAAATGAAGGAACGAAGTTAGCAACCCAGAAACCGGGTTTTGGAATAGGGGAACCAACTCAAAACAGGCGAGGGGACAACTTGTCATTTCAGCTCTGGAAGCCAAATGTAACTTGAGCAACTGAATGCAATTTTTATAACAAAACTCAAAATTTCATTCAAGGTTTGGACTTGAACTAAATGCAAAATTAAGAGCAATATCTAGAACTTGAAGAACAGAATGGAATGAAAAAAAAAAAAAGGCTGCTTTACTCCTACTGTCTCCCTTATGCCTGCTACCCCTAATAGCCGTATTCTCCTCTTCCCCTCATCCATTCTTCAATTATGAACCCACCCATTAATTCCCAGTTGATTCCCATAACTATTGAACCCAATTAGATGAGTAAATTGCTTTTAATACTCGTCATTGATGAAGGAGAAAAAGAAACAGTTAAAGATCGTGAGTTAATGAAAATGATTAAAGGTGTAATGAAGAAGAAAAAAGGGGGGCAGGGGCTCTTATGAATAGCATGCATTTGTTTAGCAGACAGAAGAAGAAGAAGAGGTTGGGAGCCTCGATCTTCTAGGAAGAGCTGAAGAGGAGAGAAAAAATGGAAGGAGGGAATCGCCTAAGTCAGGTGATTAGCGTGTGACTAATAAATGAAGATGGGGGGTGGATTAGTAGTGTTCATGAGTTTGGGTAGTAGATGGGCTACAGGGCAGGAAAGAAAATGAAGGTTAGGAGTGGGAGAACTGGGCCTCGAGTGTGAGAGTGCACCGACCCGAAATGAGGAGAAGAAAGGAGCTGTCGGCATGGTGCTGGGCTGCAGGAATGGGAAGGAGGAAGATTAGGCCATCGCTGAAACAAAAAGAACAGGCTTGAAGTGAGATTGAGAGAAAAGCTGGGGGAGCAGCGAAGGCAGACTGGGTCAAGGCTTCGAGCCTGTGCTCCCAGCTGAATTCAACATTTTTTTTCTTCTTCTTTTTGTGGTCCAACACTTCTTCTGCCATCTCGTTTTGTAAGAATTTTGAACTTCTTATTTATTTTATTTATATCTTCATAATCGTACAAAATAAAGAAAAACATATTAAAACTCTAATTTAGAAATATATTTTGAACAAATATTAGACAATAAAAAGGTATAACAGGTTATGATTGTGGGTTGAACAAATAGTCCACACCTAAATTTTGCTTGTCCTCCAGTGAAATGAAACTATAAATCATATAAAAAAAAAAAATCTTAACTCACTTTTATAGGAATCATGGTTACACTTAGCATATGCACCAAGTCCTTTAAACTCCTAGGTTACCATTAGTGAATTAGTAAAGTCTCGTGAGAGTTATAGAAGATATACCCACAAAATCTATAAATAGAAAAATAATTGTGAAAATCTTTTTGGTTTTTTTTTTCAAAGATACTATATACGATTGGGAAAAAATATACACATATTCCAATCAAGCATATTAGTCAAGCAACGTAAGCACTAGATCACATATAAACACAATGTACACAACAAAAGAACTTTCAATCCCCACTGATAATATCTATATACAATCTTCCACCCACTTGGAAAATATGTACAAGCCTGACTGCCAGAACACGAATTTAGGTATATGTGGAACATTCCCACTCATGTGTTTAAAATATAACTAGGGTGGATTCATTTTCCAATCATACAAACTACCATAGGCTTGTTAGGATTCTTAATTCTCCACTATTAAGATGTAAAATGCAAAATAATAATCAAGAGGATTTTATAGGGTTGTAATGGGACCAAGGGTAAAGGGTTAGGAGAGGGACAAACAATTTGGAAAAATGAGATGCTAAAAGCCAAGTGACTTAAGAGCAACCAACACTTACATAAAATATAACAATAACTCTTCTAAAAATTAAACAATATAACGAACACCCCACAAAAATGGACTATTGAAAATGAGTATATACAATGACAATGTACTCATGTCAAACACTCTTATTCACAACACTTTTTCTTCAACTTTTTTCAAAATTTTTCGACAAATTTTTTTCTTTTTGTTCCTTGCTTTTTCTCTTTTTTCTCATTAAGAAAATGAATGAGTGGCATGTATGAAAGGAACATCTCAATTTCCAAATGGTTACAATGATACGTCCCCCAATATCAACCACCAATTACACAAAACACTTAAAAGCTACCCACCAAATATTAAGGAATTGCTTCACTAGTCTTGACTTAGGTATAAGAAATGTGTTTAGGCCATGGGCTAAAATGACGGGCATACATCAAATGAAAATGGTCAAAGCCTAAAAAGGGTTAGCAAAGGGGTAAAATAGTCAAATCAAGGTGGTAGTTTGGCTTATGTGTTTTACAAAACAAATGAATGTCTCCATCATATTACCATAATACACATGTTGAATGTGATTTCAAAGAAAATTAAAGCAAATTCTAGCAATGTAATCATCGAAACGACACAAATGAAAGAAATATGTGAGACTAAAAATGATAAATTAGTCTTTAACGCTCAAAAGCTCACGGGTTATCCACCAAAGTTAAACTTGCTACCGAAAAATGTCAGGGATTAGGACTATATACAAATATCACACTTTGGCCTAAGTTTTATCATGCACGCCGCATCTATATACAACCTAACAACTTAGGTGCAAGAGGACATAATCAATCACAATAATGCATATATTCCAAAAAAAAAAACAAAAATCCTTTTGGATTTCAATTTTTTCTATTTTTTTCACTTTTTACCTATTTTTATTTCAATTTTTTTTTTTGAAACACAGTTTCACACCCCCACATCTAAGTCAGACAATGTCCTCATTGGGAGTGAAGGAAATAATAAAACTAAAAAGAAAATAAATATACAAAAAGAAAATAACACCTAAAAAGAAAGAAAATGACAAGACTGTAAAATTCAAAATGAAAACATTAACAATAAAATAAAGCAAATACATACAAAAGAAAACAAACTGAAAAGAGAAAACAGAGAAGAATGATTATACCAAGTCAGATAAAAAGTACACCTAAGCAATAGTCTCCTGAAATCTATTCAAATTGAGGTCTATGGAGCATTAGCCACTCCATACCAAGCTGAAGATTTCTACTTAAACCAAAAACCATTAACGAACAAAGTAGCTTATCAAACTGCTAAGAACAACTCTTAACAAAAGTGCAAAAATGAAAATTAAGGAGTTGTTACCAAATAAAGTACATCCATAGCATTAATGCAGCACAAGAAGGGGTCTGATTCAACTTGTCAAATTGTTGGGCCTAAACATCAAAAAGGCATGTGTACTTAAAATTAGCTAATAAATGGATCATCGGCCCCGAAGTTTGATAATCATGAATGAGCTGTTTAGGCAAGTAAGTGGGTCCCGAATCGACAAGTCCTTTAATTTCAATATGCTTAAAAGTCTGGTCCAAATAAGCAATCATAGGCACAACGGTCTCAAACTTAGTAAATGTAGACTTAGAAGGCTCAAAAAGATGGTGAGTAATTATGGGGTCAAAAGAAAATGACTCATATTCAACATGAAAATCCACATCAAAACTTCCATTGATATTAAACCCGCATGAACAAGACCCAAATTCCACAGAAAAAATATCATTATCAAATTCAAAACTAGTAGGCTCAACCACCCCTTCACGTGACTCGGGTAAATAAATATTTTTTTATTCATCGAGATCATGATGCTCATTCAACTAACTAACACTTTCAACTTCTACACCCTCCTCAAACACACAAGAGTGATTAAAAGGGGTGGGTGAGTTAACATTAACTAGGACATCCTTAGTGACATCCCTATGTGTGCAAATATGGGGTGCAAGGTCAGAGGATAGAGATACAGGGAGGTCCTCCTCTTGTTCTTGGGTAGACAAAGGCATATCATCATACAAATTAGAACTAGGAAGAGAAGAGGGCTCAAAATCATCGCAAAGACTAACTTTAGATTTAGGAAATCTTAAACTAAAGTCAGGCTCATTCCAATTATAACCCTCACTACGATGATTAACACAGTGAGAATATTTGATAATTCGTTCCTTCATAGTCTCTAACATTCTCTAAGTCAATTCATTTATCTTTTTTCCAAGACTTGCACAAGTAGCATCAACATAATTACGATAAGGACAATTACGAAGATCATGATCAGAAGACTCACAATAATCAAACAAAACAGGAGATAGATAAGAGTAGGATGGGTGGTCACAAGAGGTCCCTAAAATGATGCCAGTGGTAAGGACTAGCATGAGAAACATATTCTCCATGAGTTTGGTATCCAAAGGTATCTTTAGATTGTTCAAACTCATAAGTGTCCCAAATTAATTTTCAAAGAAATCCCATAACTCATCGTGAGTTTTAAACAATAATCTTATTACACCTCCAGGACAAATAGATTGAACATAATTTGTAAATTCAACATTCAAACCCAAAATGATGACCTCACAAATTTTCCAATCTTAAAATTTTGATTCAATTGAGCACGATAATCATTAAAACTCAATAAATAACTCCAGAACGAATCTTGCTCAAATTGTGGGAAATGAAAAATTGGCACTCTTGAAGCTCTTATTTTTAAAGAATTGTCTATTTTTTAAAGATTTTTAATTTTTTAAATTTTGCTTGGTTGTTTTTTTAATGACTTTAACACAGCTAACTATAAACTAATGACTAAAACAAAAATGAAGCACTTAAATAATTAAGTCAGCAAACAAAATAAACTAACAAAAATATAATTATATTACCAAAAGAAAAGAAAGATCTAGAAGATATAAACAACAATGATTGACCGAACACAAAAATAAAAAATAAGCACAAACACAAAACACGAGCTCCTTTTTCTTTTCTGACTTTAAAGCCTCAAAAACTTATATCAAAACTTAAAACAAAACAAAAACTAAAAATAAAATAGAATAGAAAATCAAACTATAAACTTAGAACACTATACGCAAATAATTAAACACAATCACAATATATTTTTCTCAATTTTTTCTGTCCCAAAATAGTGTAGAAAAATCAAATCTGAAAATTATTTCTGGAGATTACTGCAAATTTCAGAAATGTCTAAAAACTCCACAACAATTCATCTAGATTTTAAAAATCCCTAAGAATCCACTAAAAAGTTAGAAAAACAAAGTCAGCACTAGACCTGACAACCAGCCCCCAAACATCTAAACATAAACTAAAAATTCAAAAAACCTACAGTGATGATTTTTTTTTGGGGGTAAATTCTAGTTATGTCTCTACACTATTCATAGCAAAACTGTTAGTTCTGATTTTTTGTTTCAGTAGAAAATATTCACTAAATGCAAAATGAAATTGAACAAAATAAAAATAAAAATACCAACTCTAATCGAAGATGAAAAACAAAGGAAATGTAAACTAAACTAGAACAACTATAACTAAACAAATACTTAAGCAAAATCAAAACTCAAAATCGAAAAGCACGAAAATAAACGAAAATGACTCAAACGACTACCAGATTCACAACCTAGATTCACAAAATCCCAAAATCTTGGCATGATTTTTCGCAAGCATATGGCTTAACGTCGTAGCAATAATGATATCATCCGCAGGCATGAGATATGAAATTTGGACGCTTAATAAAACAAAAACTAGCATATTTACAGCACCATCTGACTAAAACTAAACGACAACAACTAGAAAAATCGCTCGAAGTACTCAAATTCTAGAAAAATCATTCTAACATATGCATAACTAAAAAGGGAGGAAACAACAATTTGCCAACGCAAAACATCATTACCAGTGAAACAAAAATTAAAAGCCTTAGAGTTTACACCCATCATGTTAAGAACATGCGTAATATCTCACAAAGAAAGTAAACAAAACTGAAGAGTGGGACTACCAGGTACGGAATAGGGAGATAATCGAACTAAGTAAAGTAGCAAACTGTCGTTGAATTTCAATTTTCTACAACGTTAAAACCTAAATGAAGGAACGAAGTCAGCAACCTAGAAACTGGGTTCTAGAATAGGGGAAAGAACTTGAAACAGGGGAGGGTACAACTTGTAATTTTAGCTCTTCAAACCAAATATGACTTGAACAACTTATTGCAATTTCTATAACAAAACTAGCTCAAAATTTCATTCGAAGGTTGGAAAGTCAAAATCCAATTGAACTAAATGCAAAACTAAGAGCAAGATCTGGAACTTGAAGAACAAAAACGGAATGGAAAAAAAAACACAAATTGCTACTCTATTCTACTGTACTCTGTTCGCCTCCTGCTGCCCTTAATAGTCATCTTCTTTGCTTCCCCCATACATTCTTCAATTAAGAACCAACCCATTAATTCCCAATTGATTATTATAACTGCTGAACCCAGTTGGATGAGTGGATTGCCTTTAATACTCGCCGTTGATGCAGGAGACGAGAAATAGTTAAAGATGCTGAATTAATAAAAATGATTAAAGGTGTAATGAAGAAGAAGAAACTGGGGGCAGGGGCTTTGTGAATAGCGTGCATTTGTTTAGCAGATAGAAGAACAAGAA
Organism: Selenicereus undatus; assembly: GCA_017589665.1. NCBI lineage: Eukaryota > Viridiplantae > Streptophyta > Magnoliopsida > Caryophyllales > Cactaceae > Selenicereus > Selenicereus undatus. The sequence goes on from JACYFF010031955.1 coordinate 70,606,424, forward strand.
GAGGCCGGGAGCTGCGATCTTCTAGGAAGAGCCGAAGAGTAGAGAGAATAATGGAAGGAGGAGGGAATCGCCTGAGTCAGGTGATCAGCGTGTGACTGGTAAATGACGATGGGGGGTGGATTAGTAGTGTTTATGCGTTTGGGCAGTTGATGGGCTGCTGAGCAGGAAAGAAAAAGAAGGCTGGGAGTTGGAGAACTGGGCCTCGGGTGAGAGAGAGCACCGACCCAAAATAAGGAGAAGAAAGGAGTTGTCGGGATGGTGCTAGGCTGCTGGGATTGGAAGGGGAAAGATAGGGCCACGGCTGAAACAAAAGGAACTTGCTTGAAGTGAGAGTGCGAGGCAAGCTAGGGGAGGAGCCAAGGCAAATTGGGGCAAGGCTTCGAGCCTGTGCTCGAAGCTGGCTTCAACCCTTTTTTTCTCCTTCTTTTTATACTCCAACACTTGTTCTTCCATACTGTTTTGCAAGAATTTTTAACTTCTTATTTATTTTATTCAAATTTTCATAATTCCTATAAAATAAATAGAAACATATTAAAATTCTATTTTACAAATTTTTTTTAGTAAATATTAGATAATAAAAAGGTATAAAATATTATAATTATGGGTTGAACAAATAGCCCCACGCCTAAATTTTGCTTGTCCTCAAGTTAAATGAAACAAAAAATCCTACGAAAAGAAAATTAAATCCTAACTCACTTTTAAAGGAATCACGGTTGCACTTTGCATATGAAAAAAGTCTTTTAGACCACTAGGTTGTCCTTAGTGAATGAGTAAGGTCCCATGAGAGTTACATAAAACATACCCACAAAATCTATAAAAAGAAAAAGAATTTCGAAATATTTTTGGAATACAACACCACAAAATAAATACATATTCCAATCATCCATATCACTCAAGCAACCTAAGCACTAGATCACATATAAATAATGTACCCTTAAAAAAACTCTCAATCGCGACTGATGATATCTATACACAATCTTTCACCCCACTTGGGAAATATGTGCAAGCCCGACTTGTAGAACCTTACTTTGGGGATATGTGAAGGACTACCGCTCATGCATTTAAAATATAACAAGGGTTCACTCAATTCAACTTCCAATGATACAAACTACCATAGGCTTGTTAGGATTCTTAATTCTCCACCACTAAGATGCAGAATGCAAAGTAAAAATCAAGAGGAACTTATAGGTTTGTAATGGGGTCAAGGGTAAGGGTTAGGAGAGGGGCAAACAATTTGGGAAAATGAGAAGCTAAAAGTCAAGTGACTTAAGAGCAACCAACACTTACACAAACTATAACGATAACTCTTCCAAAACTTATAACAAAATAAAGCATACCCCACAAAAATGGACTATTGAAAATGAGTATATATAATGACAATGTACTTGTGTCAAACACTATTATTCAGAACACTTTTTCTTCTTCAACTTTTTTCTAAATTTTTTTTCAAATTTTGTTCTTTTTGTTCCTTGCTTTTTCTCTTTTTGTTCCGTGCTTTTTCTCTTTTTTTCTCATTAACAAAATGAATGAATGGTATATATGGAAAGAGCATCTCAATTTCCAAATGGTTACAATGATATGTTCTCCAATATCAATCACCAATTACATAAAACACCTAAAAGCTACTTGCCAAATGTTGAAGAGTTGCTTCACAAGTCTTGGCTTAGATATAGGAAATGTGTTTAGGCCAATGGCAAAAATGAAGGGCACACATCAAATGAAAACAGTCAAAGCCCAACAAGGGTTAGCAAAGGGGTAAAATAGTAAAATCAGGGTGGCAGTTTGACTTATGCGGTTTACAAAACAGATGAATGCCGCTATCATATTACCATAATGCACATGTTGAATGTGATTTGATAAAAAAATCAAAGAAAGTTTTAGAGATGTAATCATGGAAGAGACACATGAAAGAAAAATGTGAGACTAAAAATGATAAATTAGTCTTTAAGGCTCAAATGCTCATGGGTTATGTACCCAAGACAAGCTTGCCATCGAAAAATGTCAGGGGTTAGGACTGTATACAGATATCACACTTTGGACTAAGTTCTTTTTTCATTTCAATTTTTTCAAATAAAGCAACACTATATACAAAAGAAAACAAACTAAAAAGAGAAAACAGAGAGTAACAATTTGTAACGCTCCTAAAATGCTAATGACATGATTTACGAAAAACTACACTGGGAGACTTAATATTAGAAGGCGTTACCGCCGTCTTGATAAGGACAAGGCTCACTGAAACCATTTAATTTTGCAACTCATGTTCACAATATCTATTAAACTGAAAAACTCCAAGACCAAAGTCCATAATAGTTCAACTTCAATACAATCGACTTAATCATACCATTTGCTACCTCCACTCACACTGCATAAGTATATTGAGCATAGACCCAAGTTGACCATGGGGTCGATCCCAACATTCATGATATGCTGAATCCACTATGAGCATCTGATAACTTCGAAAAGGGCTTGCTAAAAGGACAAACATGTGATATTGATGTAGTCACATTAGGAAGGAGAGGGAATGAAAGGAAAGCTTAAGTGTTTAGTGAAAGAAGAGAAGATGTCGTGGGGAAACAATGAAAATGGCGTGTAGAAGGAAGGAGAAAAGAGTGCCTTGAACAAGGTTCAATGGCTTGAACTGAAAGATTGATAAAACTGAAACACTTCTTAGATACAGATTTCACCACTAAGAATTGTTTCAGGGCCCTTAATCCTAGATTAGGATACATATTTCACCACCTAATTAAGATTAAGACTCACTTGAGCACCACTCTAATTGGCCAAATTAGAGATAAGCAAGTAGAGAATTTAAAGTAACGCACAGAGGAGTTTATACTCAACTTCTAATTTCAATTCTTCAACACCCTTTACAAAAGGGACGTCCACCCTGTTTTATAAGGCACATCTAGCCCCTTCCTTAGTCATTAGGTAACCCTTAATAGATTACTTAATGCTTAGGAAAGTCATTAAGCACACTTAACTAGTTACACATACGGTTTAGTACATAACTGATTTAAAACAAGCACAAACGAATGCACTGACTTAAAACTAATAAACTTAAGCTAGACTTTACTGATTCTAGGCTGGATGAGTCATTTTTCCTCCCTTGGAAGGAAAGAACACACGACTTCCACCTCAAAAGTACAAGAGGAATGCATGCGTGACACCTCGTGCTGAAGTGGATGAATGAATGCTTGCAAAATGGATGAATCTTCCTCTTCCACGTGGCACTTGCTGCCTTCATTAGTCACCTAGTGACTAAGCTCAAGCTTCCAGGCAAGTAGACACACACCTTGAAGGAGAAAACCCACCTAAGAGGGAAAACTCCTAGGCTAAGTAAACGGCTGCCTGGGTGGCGCATGCAGGCTGATCTTCGATGCTATTGGGCCATTGCATTTTGATAACTAAGCCGGGGTTTCCTTCGGAGGGGGGGGGGGAACCCCAAGATGTCTAGAACCCCCCCCCCCCCCCCGTTTTGAAAATCTTGATTTGGACGTCATTAAGTGCCTTAATCATCATGATCTTTCAAACCGTGCAAATCCTGATGCCTGCTGGGCAATTTCAATAAATTGATTGAATTGGCCCCTTTAACGTGCTTGCCTGCCTTTGTCCTTAACATAAGAAATAAAGTAGACATCCTAATGGAACTAACAAAAAAAATAATTACAAGATTTTGATGTCGTTTGCACTATGAAATAATAAAAACAAAACCAGGTACGTCCAAGGGGGTGAACTCGAGTACCATCTCCTTTTGGATTTGCAAAATGGAACTTGTTCCTTGGACTTGGACTTGTGTAATTGGACTACCTTGACTTGCGGAATTTAATTGGGATGTGTTCGATTGAATTGCATTATCCTCCCCTTGTTTGAAATGATTTGGCTTGAAATCGTACAGGTAATCATCTTCTTCGTATGGACTCAAATCGGCTACGTTAAACGTAGCTGAAACTCCATAGTCCCCAGGGAGATCCACCTTGTAAGCATTGTTGTTGATGCGTTTTAGGTTCTCGAACGGACCATCTGCTCTTGGCATAAGCTTGTTCTTGCTGGAAAACGCTCTTTTCTGAGATGGATCCAATCCAAATCTCCCGGGTGGAACGTCTTCTTCTTCTTTTTCCTGTTTGCGTGAGTAGAATATGATAGGTCGGATTGCTAAATTTTATTTCTAACCCGCTCGTGCAGTTTCTGAATTTCCTTGACTCTCTGATCCGCATCTACACTGGGCTTTTGATCTAGGGGGCGTGGTGTCAGATCTCAGGGAGTTATGGGATCAGTCCCATATACTACCTTGAAAGGTGACACGCCAGTTGCTCTACTTGGGGCCCTGTTGTAGGAGAACTCTGCATGTGGTAATAGAAGATCCCAAGCTTTCTTGGACTGGGGAGAAATCAAAGCCCTGAGGAGTGTTCCCAGGGTTCGATTTGTTACCTCTGTCTGGCCATCGGTCTGGGAATGACAGGTTGTGCTATATTTCAGTTTTGTCCCCATCTTCTTCCATAAAGTGACCCAGAAATGACTTAAAAACTTAGTATCTCGATCTGAAACAATTGATCGTGGAATACCATGTAGTCTAGTCAATTCTTTGAAATACAGGTCAACAATATTAGTATCATCGTTAGTTTCATTGCAGGGAATGAAGTGGGCCATCTTCGAAATCCGGTCTACCACCACAAAGATTGAATCTTTGTCTCGCTATGTTCTATGCAAGCGTAGAATGAAATCTGTACTCACGTCTAGCCAAGGTTGGGTTGGAACAGGACGTGGCGTATATAACCCTTGCGGGAGTAAGTGACTTTTAGCCACTTTACGTGTTGCACACCGCTTTAGTAAATCTTGTACATCTTTATGCATCCCGGGCCAATAATAATGTTCTTTCAAGATGGTAAGAGTTTTAGTCTCACCATAATGACCTGCTAATGATCCTCCATGTACTTGTCGAATCAGAAGTTTCTGAGTACTGCATTTAGGCACACATAGGCGTGTACCCTTAAATAGAAATCTTTCTTGAGTCAAATAATCATCTTTGGGGTGTTTTTGACATGTACCATAAAGTTCCCCAAAGTCTTCTTCTCTAGAATATAATAATTTTAGATGCTCGAAACCCAGAACACAAGCATCTAATTGGACCAGTAATAGGTATCTTCTGGATAAGGCATCAGTGCCTTTATTCAGCTTCCTTGATTTATGCCATATAGTAAAATGAAATGACTGGAGAAACTGCACCCACTTAGCATGCCGGGAGTTTGATTTATGCTGGCCTTGAATATACTTTAAGGCTTCGTGATCAGAATGGAGAATAAACTCACTGGCCATAAGATAATGACTCCAGTGGTCCAAACATCGAACTATGGCTTAAAATTCTTTATCATAAGTGGAATATTTCCGTCTTGAGTCACACTGTTTCTCACTAAACAAGGCTAATGGTTTTCCCTCTTGACTAAGAACACCGCCAATTCCAACGCCAGATGCGTCGCATTCCAGTTCGAACACTTTGTCGAAACAGGGAAGTGTTGACACTGGTGCTTGCGTTAGCTTAACCTTCACTTCTTCAAAGGCCGTTTGTGCCTTATGGGTCCATCTAAAAGATGTGCCCTTAAGCACCTCGGTCATTGGCGCTGTAATTGTGCTAAAATTCCGAAAAAAATGTCGGTAAAGCGAAGCAAGTTCGTGAAAACTACGGACGTCATGTATGCTCTTCGGCGTAGGAGAACTCCGAATAGCCTGAATCTTGGCTTCATCGGCTTCAATTCCTTTAGCAGTCACGGTATATCCCAAAAAAGTGACTTAGAAGTGAAAAAGGAACACTTTTTCAGATTACCGTACAACTGTTCATGTCCAAGCACTTTCATAATCTCAGTCAAATGATTCTGGTGTTCTTTCTCATCTTTGCTGAAGATCAGAATATCATCATAATAAACGGCAAAAAACTTGTCAATATAAGGTTTGAATACTTGATTCATTAACCTTATAAAGGTGCTTGGAGCGTTTGATAAACCGAACGGCATCACCAACCATTCAAATAGGCCACCCTTTGTTTTGAAAACGGTTTTCCACTCGTCACCTTCTCTGATTCGAATATGATAATAACCGCTTCGGAAATCAATCTTTGAATATACCCTCAAACCATGCAATTCATCAAGCATATCTTTGAGTCTCGGTATTGGATACCAGTACTTGATAGCAATCTTGTTAATAGGTCGACTATCGATGCACGACTATCAATGCACATGCGCATACTCCCGTCTTTCTTGGGTACTAGGAGTGCAGGAACGACACAACGACTTAAGGATTCTCGAATTAATCCTTTAGCCATCATTTTTTCTACTTGCTTTTGAATTTCAGAAGTGTCAATTGGGTTCGTTCTGTAGGCAGGTTTGTTTAGAAGGATTGAGCCAGGAATAAGGTCGATATGATGTTGGATATCCCTTTTCGAGGGTAATCCAGAGGGTATCTCTTCTGGAAACACATGACTAAGCCGTTTGAGTAACGATTGAGCTATGGGATGATATGGTAAAGGTGATTCAGATTCTTCTTAAGTGGCTAAAATTCACTCTCTGAAAGCTCTAAACTCATGGTAGGATGCTTTCTGTAAGGGCTCACTGCAGGAAAATAACATATCCGATCTTTGAGGGCTTTTTTGTAGTTTGTGTTTGGAAAGTTTAGATGGGGATAATGGTGTCAAGGTGATTTTCTTTCCTCCTCTGGAAAAGGAATAAGTACTTAGAAATTGTAATAACCCAACCCTAACTCATATTTATTTATTTAAATCATCTTTATTTATTTCATTAATCATGTTTATTCATTGACTTTACCATGTTTATTGACTTAATCATTCATGGTTATTTGTTTAACCAAATCATATTCATTAAATTCAATTACGCTCCATTTATTTATTTAACGAGTTCCATCATGTTATTTCAATTTTTCACCTTCATTCATCGTATTTAATCTTCCCGGT
>JACYFF010031955.1:70613391-70715063 GCA_017589665.1 Selenicereus undatus
ATGGAATGTGAGTTAGTACATGGTATGGTTAAACTATTATGAGCTTCAGGCTTGAAGTGTTTCAGTTTACTAGTTTTTGTGATTGTAAGCACGAGTTACGAGATTAAATGGTTTCAGTGAGCCTTGTCCTTATCAGGACGGCGGTAGCGCCTTCGGTTACTGAGTCTTTCGCTGCAATTATCAGTAATCTTGTCATTAGTATTTTTGGGGGCGTTACAGAAATCCATTGTGCATCACCTTATGATCATACAACCATAGACGCCTTAGAAGAATATGGCATGCATCCATTGGGATCACATCGCACCATGACTCATCTTGATAATTCTTCCCGATTGATAATGAAATCAAACACTGGGAATTAACTTGAAGGCCTTTACTCTGATTGAGCGACACGATGTTATATGGGTGGGGATGTGCTGTAGCCTCGAGGCCTAACTTCTCAATCATACTCAATGACACGACGTTAGCACAACTGCCTCCTTCAATTATCAATGAGCATACTTTGCCTTCAATGGTGCAACGGGAGTGAAAAATGTTTTCCCGTTGTTCATCTTTAACTCCACGTTGATTGCTTAGTACCCTTCGCAGTACTAGCATTTCTCCTTCATTTGCAGCTTCAACTACTTCCTCATAATGTTCGTCCTCCTGTTGTTCTTCTTTGTCCCCTTTCTGTTCTTCCTCTTTATCCTCTTCTCTAACTGCATCCCATTCAGCAAGAGTAATAATCCTTCGATTTGGGCAATCAGAAGCAATATGCCCAAGTCCCTGACCCTTGAAACAGCATCGATTACTAATTGAAAATGGAGTGGGACGTTCTGGACCAGGCTGAGGTCGTGGCTGGGGGTACGGTGATGATGCTAGAGGTTGGGTTCTTTGAGGAGTTTGGGTTCTTTGCGGCATAGGGGAAGACGGATTTTGCGGGTATTATCTTGGAGTAAAATTTGGACTCCCCTTGTGAAAAGGTGAATTACGAATTGGAGGTTTTGGGAAATCATGTTTGATTGGGTTAATTCTCTATTGTTGTTCAACTTTGTGCGCTAACACACAAACTTCATCAAACGTGGTATATTGCTGCAACTCAACAACATTAGAATACTTAGGATCAAGGCCACCATAGTATTTAACAATTGTTTGTTCTTCAGGCTCCTGAATATCACATTTAATTAGGAGCTTTTCGAATTCTCTTGTGTATTCCTCAACAGTTAAATTCCCTTGAGTCAGATTATGCAATTAGGAATAACTGTCTTGGAGATACGTTACTGGGAGGAATCAGGACTTCAACTTATACTTCATTTTCTCCCAGGTTCTGATCTTGCCTTTACTGTTTCTGGTTCTCTTAGCACAAAGGCTTGTCAACCTATGAGACGCATACCTTCGAAGCCTAAGTGCAACCAGCTTTACCTTCTTGTCATCTGGAATGTCCTTGTAATTAAAAACTCGTTCCACGATGTGTAACCATTCTAGAAACTCATCAGGATCCAATTTACGCTCATGCTCAGGAATTTCAACTTTGAAATCATTTGAGTTTTGGGGGGTTCGTCTAGCACCTCTAACCCTTCTTCGAGGTTCTTTATCACTTGAAGAACTATTCAAGTTACTTGCTTCATCTTCATAATGAAGAGATGCACTTGGACTTTCAAGAGCCTTTTGCTTCTGTTTCATATCATCTCCCAGTTGCTTTTGCAAGTACTCCTTTTGTTTCTCCAATTTTACCTTTGAGGACGATACTACTTGATAATTCTTCATGAGAGCTTCAAAATTTTCTTCAAAGGTCATTTCACTGGTACTAGCCATGTTGAAACTCAAGAACACAAACCAAAGATTGAAATCTTTTTTGTGTTTTGAAATTTGTGGCGTGACTGGGGAGAGAAACGTGTAGGGGTTTGGTTTCAGGCCAAGATAAAACTTGCTCTGATACCAAAATTGATGTAGTCACACTAGGAATGAGAGGGAATAAAAGGAAAGCTTAAGTGTTTAGTGAAAGAAGAGAAGATGGCGTGGGGAAACGATGAAAATGGCGTGGAGAAAGAAGGAGAAAAGAATGCCTTGAACAAGGTTCAATGGCTTGAACTGAAAGATCGATAAAACTGAAACGTTTCTTAGATACAGATTTCACCACTAAGAACTATTTCAGGGCCCTTAATCCTAAACTAGTATATAGATTTCACCACCTAATCAAGACTAAGACTCACTCGAACACCACTCTAATTGGCCCGAATTAGAGATAAGCAAGTAGAGAATTTAAAGTAACACATAAAGGAGTTTATACTCAACTTCTGATTTCAATTCCTCAACACCCTTTACAAAAGGGGCATCCACCTTATTTTATAAGGCATGTCTAGCCCCTTCCATAGTCATTGGATAACCCTTAATAGAATACTTAATGCTTAGGAAAGTCATTAAGCACACTTAACTAGTTACACATACGGTTTAGTACATAATTGATTTAAAACAAGCACAAACGAATGCAATGGCTTAAAACTAATTAACTTAAGCTAGTCTTTGCTGATTCTAAGCTGCATGAGTCATGTTTCGTCCCTTGGAAGGAAAGAACACGCGGCTGCCACCTCAAAAGTACAAGAGGAATGCATGCGTGACACCTCGTGCTAAAGTGGATGAATGAATGCTTGCAAAATGGATGAATCTTCCTCTTCCACGTGGCACTTGCTGCCTTCATGAGTCACCTAGTGACTAAGCTCAAGCTTCCAGCAAAATACACACACACCTTGAAGGAGAAAACCCACCTAGGAGGGAAAACTCCTAGGCTAAGTAAACGGCTGCCTCGGTGGCGCATACAGGCTGATCTTCCACACTATTGGGCCACTGCATTTTGATGACTAAGCTGGGGTTTCCTTCAGGGGGACGGAGTAACCTCAAGATGTCTAGAAGCCCCTCCTTTTTGAAAATCTTGACTTGGACATCATTAAGTGCCTTAATCATCATGATCTTACAAACCGTGCAAATCCTAACGCCTACTGGACAGTTTCGATAAATTGATTGAATTAACCCCTTTAACGTGCTTACCTGCTTTTGTGATTAACATAAGAAATAAACTACACATCCTAATGGAACTAAAAAAAAAATAATTACATGATTTAGATGTCGTTTACACTGTGAAATAATAAAAACGAATACGGGTACGTGCAAGGTGGTGAACCCAGGTACCATCTCTTTTGGATTTGCAAAATGGAACTTGTTCCTTGGACTTGTGCAATTGGACTACCTTGACTTGCGGAATTTAATTGGGATGTGTCTGATTGAATTACATCATCCTCCCGTTGTTTGAAATGATTTGACCTCAAATCATACAAGTAATCATCTTCTTCGTATGGACTCAAATCGGCTACGTTGAACGTAGCTGAAACTCCATAGTCCCCAGGGACATCCACCTTGTAAGCATTGTCGTTGATGCATTCCAGGATCTCAAATGGACCATCTGCTCTTGGCATAAGCTTGTTCTTGTGTCTTGCTGGAAAACGCTCTTTTCTGAGATGGATCCAAACCAAATCTCCTGGGTGGAACGTCTTCTGCTTCTTTTTCCTGTTTGCGTGAGTAGAATAAGATAGGTTAGATTGCTCAATTTTATTTCTAACCTGCTCGTGCAGTTTCTAAATTTTCTTGACTCTCTGATTTGCATCTGCACTGGGCTTTTGATCCAGGGGGCGTGGTGTCAGATCTAAGGGAGTTATGGGATCAGTCCCATATATTACCTTGAAAGGTGACACGCCAGTTGCTCTGCTTGGGGCCCTGTTGTAGGCGAACTTTGCATGTGGTAATAGAAGACCCCAATCTTTCTTGGACTGGGGAGAAATCAAAGCCCTGAGGAGTGTTCCCAAGGTTCAATTTGTTACCTCTTTGTGACCATCGGTTTGGGGATGACAAGTTGTGCTATATTTCAGGTTTGTCCCCAACTTCTTCCATAAAGTGACCCAGAAATGACTTAAGAGCTTAGTATCCCGATTTTAAACAATTGATCGTGGAATACCATGTAGTCTAGTCACTTCTTTGAAATACAACTCTGCAATATTAGTAGCATCATTAGTTTTATTGTAGGGAATAAAATGGGCCATCTTCGAAAACCGATCTACCACCACAAAGATTCAATCTTTGCCCCGGTGTGTTCTAAGCAAGCCAAGGATGAAATCCATACTCACGTCTACCCAAGGTTGGGTTGGAACAGGAAGTGGCGTGCATAACCCTTGCGGGAGTAAGTGACTTTTAGCCACTTAACATGTTGCACACCGCTTCAGTAAATCTTGTACATCTTTATGCATCCTGGGCCAATAGTAATGTTCTTTCAAGATGGTAAGAGTTTTAGTCTCACCATAATGACCTTTTAATGATCATCTGTTAAGCCATTAATCATGCATCGTTTTATTAATTATTTTTATTATATTTTACACATTATTGCTTCTAATTTACGTTATTTTCATATATTTTTCAGGTTAGACGTTGTTTTAATAAAGAGTAGAAGACGAGTCGTTGAGGCTCAATTTTTACATGCTTGGGCAGAAGACGGTCCAAAAATGATAATTATGAAGATATTGTCTGGGCTAGGATTTCAAGAGTTGGAGAAGAGCTAGAAGTCTTGAGGGAGAAGAAGTTTAAGGAAGAAGGAAACTCGCGTTACTAACCCTAATCACACCCCTCCTTTCCTCCCTATATATATCATCATCACCATCACCATAAGGATTATCACCTCCATCACAGCCACGACAGGGCCTATTCTTTAATCATGCAACCCTCTCTTTATCTCATTCCCACCATCTTCTCACACACAATCACCACCACCATCAACCTTCATCAAGCCACGACACCTCCCTTCATCCGATCGTCATCATCATCCCACCATCATCATACCCTTGCCCCTTCCCCTAAAACAGCCACGCCTAACTCCACATAAACCCACGCAGTCCTCCTTCATCATCTCTAAGTAATTGAATCTTATTTGTTTTTTTTTTGTTTTCACTTTATTTTATTGTATTTCTTTGATTAGATTATTGTTAAAGATGAATTATTTGGGTGAATGTTGTTATGTTTCTTTTAATATGAGTGAGTAATTTTTTTTTATGCTTAGTATAATCTTCTTGAAGCCATGCTAAATTTACTATTTTGAAACAAGTCTTATGCCTTATTGCTTAGTTGATTTATATTCATGATTCTTTAGCGATTAGCATTTATCGTTTACGAAATTTGTGTTAAATCTAGTAGAATGCATGCTAGTTGATTAAATACAATTTTGATTGATAGTTTAGAAGACTATAATACGTAAAATTTATAGTCTTTTAGGCTTAGGTATCACCCTAATTAATCATGGATGACTCAAACCCATCTCTTTTAATTAGGTAAGCGCTTTAGATCTTTGTTAAATCAATTTGCTGGTAAATTGGTTACAAAGTGTTAAATGATGTTTTTCTAATTCTTAATGCTCTAGTTTGGTTAAATTTTTGTGCTGGTGTAAAGATTATCAAATTAGTAGGGTTTATATTAGGGCTGGATCTAAGTAAACTAGAATATAAGGAAAAACAGGGAAGAACCGCCGATGGATGTCTTCTACAGTTTAACTCATGAATGAAATTAACTTGTGTGTTGATGATAAATATTAATTTGCATGGTGGATTGAGATTATACTAAGTATCCTTGATAAATTTGACAACTTTGATAATTATTTGTTGCTTATAGTTAATTTGGTTTGTTTGTTAATTTTTGTTTCATTTTATTGGTTACCATATAATTTCAATCGACCCCCCAAAAGTATAGTCTTTTAGGAGTGTCTAGGTAATTTTAGATAGTTTAGATTTTGATTTTTATAGTGGTTATAATTTTAGATTGATTTATATTCAATTTTAGTATTTAATTTCCGGTTTGTTAGAAATTAGACTAAAAATTGTTATTTTTGTTATTTTTAGATTTTTATCAGTTATTAAAGTTTATATAGTGTCCTAGTCTTCCCATATTTAATTTTGTAAGTTTTGGAAATTATTTGATAATTTTTCAGAATTATTTTATGAAATTGATATGTGCAGGTTTTTAGGTTATTAATTCTGAAAATTTCGATTTTAATTGTTAATTCACGATTATTAGGTATTTCTAAGTCCAGAAAATTGTGTCCTAGAATTAGGGTAATTTTCTTGATTATTTTCATATTTATATTTATGCAGATTATTTTATTTCTAATTTCAGATTTAATATTCTGCATTGATATTTTGTGGTAATTTTCTAATTTGATTTTTCTGAAATTATTTGAATGCAATTGAGGAGTTATGAGCTTATATACCTGAATAATAATATTTTAGGATACTGTTTGACATTTTTAATATTTATTTTCTGATTATTATTTTCTGTTTTGATTTTTAATTAGAATTTCAGTTACTATTCGGTTTTTATTTTTTTCTAGATCATTTAGGAAAGCTTTTTACTGTTTTCTTTCCAGAATATAACCCAAAATATTTAGGAGCATCGTTGGGTGTTTTTCAAGATTTTTATTCATTAGATTTTAATTATTTTAGAATTATTAAGTTTAGATTTAATAAATTGGATTAGTAAAATCATTTAGAATTAAGCCAGCCTTTTTAAAACAATCTTTCCTCGTGGATCAATCCCTACTTCCCTATGCTATAAAAATTATTTAATAACCAAAGTAGTGGTTAAATTTGTAGCTCTCGACAAGCTTCACATCCTCCATGTACTTCTCGAATCAGTTCCCGAGTACTGCATTTAGGCACACATAGGTGTGTACCCTTAAACAGAAATCCTTCTTGAATCAAATAATCATGTTTGGGGTGTTTTTGACATGCACCATAAAGTTCCCCAAAGTCTTCATCTCTAGAATATAATAATTTTAGATGCTCGAAACCCATAACACAAGCATCTAATTGGACCAGTAATAGGTCTCTTTTGGATAAGGCATCAGTGCCTTTATTCAGCTTCCTTGATTTATGCTGTGTAGTAAAATGAAATGACTGGAGAAACTGCACCCACTTAGCATGCCGGGAGTTTGATTTATGCTGGCCTTGAATATACTTTAAGACTTCGTGATTAGAATGGAGAGTAAACTCACTGGCCATAAGATAATGACTCCAGTGCTCCAAACATCGAACTATGGCATAAAATTCTTCATCATAAGCGTAATATTTCCGTCTTGAGTCCCACAGTTTCTCACTAAAGAGGCTAATGGTTTTCCCTGCTGAGTAAGAACACCGCCAATTCTAACGCCAGATACGTCGCATTTCACTTCAAACACTTTGTCGAAACAGGGAAGTGTTGACACTGGTGCTTGCATTAGCTTGACCTTCACTTCTTCAAAGGCCGTTTGTGCCTTAGGGGTCCATCTAAAAGATGTGCCCTTAAGCACCTCGGTCATTGGCGCAGTAATAGTGCTGAAATTCTGAAAAAAACGCCGGTAGAACGAAGCAAGTCCTTGAAAACTACGGACGTCATGTATGCTTTTCGGTGTAGGCCAACTCCGAATAGCCTCAATCGTGGCTTCATTGGCTTCAATTCCTTCAGCAGTCATGATATATCCCAAAAAACTGACCTTAGAAGTGAAAAAGGAACACTTTTTGAGATTACCATACAACTGTTCATGTCCAAGCACTTTCATAATCTCTGTCAAATGATTCTAGTGCTCTTTCTCATCTTTGCTGAAGATCAGAATATCACCAAAATAAACGACAAAAAAGTTGCCAATATAAGGTTTGAATACTTTATTCATTAACCTCATAAAGGTGCTCGGAGCATTTGATAAACCCAACGACATCACCAACCATTCAAATAGACCACCCTTTGTTTTGAAAGCCGTTTTCCACTCGTCACCTTCTCTGATTCGAATATGATAATAACTGCTTCGCAAATCAATATTTCAATATACCCTCGAACCATGCAATTCGTCGAGCATATCTTCAAGTCTCGGTATTGGATACCGGTACTTGATTGTAATCTTGTTAATAGCCGACTATCGACACACATACGCATACTCCCGTCTTTCTTGGGTACTAGGAGTGCAGGAACAGCACCGGGACTTCGGGATTTTCGAACTAATCCTTTAGCCATTAATTCTTCCACTTGCTTCTAAATTTTAGAAGTGTCAATTGGGTTCATTCTGTAGGCAGGTTTGTTTGGAAGGATTGAGCCAGGTTTAAGGTCGATATGATGTTGGATATCCCTTCTCGGGGGTAATCCAGAGGATATCTCTTCTGGAAACACATGACTAAGCCGTTTGAGTAACGATTAAGCTATGGGATGATCTGGTAAAAGTGATTCAGATTCTTCTTAAGTGGCTAAAATCCACTCTCTGAAAGCTCTAAACTCATGGTAAGATGCATTCAATAAAGGCTCACTGCAGGCAAATAACGTATTCGATCTTTCAGGGCTTTTTTGTAGTTTGTGTTTGGAAAGTTCAGATGGGAATAATGGTGTCAAGGTGATTTTCTTTCCTCCTCTAGAGAAGGAATAAGAATTCAGAAATCCATTGTGCATCACCTTGTGATCATACATCCATGGACGCCCAGAAGAATATGGCATGCATCCATTGGGATCACATCGCACCATAACGCGTCTCGATAATTCTTCCCGATTGATAATGAAGTCAAACACCGGGAATTAACTTGAAGACCTTTACTCTGATTGAGCGACTGGATGTTATATGGGTGGGGATGTGCCCTAGCCTGGAGGCTCAACTTCACAATCATACTCAATGACACGACGTTAGCACAACTGCCTTTGTCAATTATCAACGAGCATACTTTGCCTTCAATGGTGCAACGGGAATTAAAAATGTTTTCCCGTTGTTCATCTTTAACTCCACGTTGATTGCTTCGTACCCTTCGAAGTACTAGCATTTCGCCTTTATCTGCGGCTTCAACTACTTCCTCCTGTTCTTCTTCTTCGTCCTCTTTCTGTTCCTCCCCTTTATCCTCTTCTCTAACTGCACCCCATTCAGCAGGAGTAATAGTCCTTCGATTTGGGGCAATAAGAAGCAATATGCCCAAGTCCCTGTCACTTGAAACAACATCAGTTACTCATTAGAAATAGAGTGGGATGTTCTGGACCAGGCTGAGGTCGTGGCTGGGGGTACGGTGACCGCGTTGGACGTTGGGTTCTTTGAGGAGTTTGGGTTCTTTGTGGCCTAGGGGAAGACGGATTTTGCAGGTACGAACTTGGAGGAAAATTTGGACTCCCATTCTTAAAAGATGAAGTATGAATTGGAGGTTTCAGAAAATCACGTTTGATTGGTTTATTTCTCCGTTGTTGTTCAACTTTGTGTGCTAACACACAAACTTCATCAAACGTGGTATATTGCTGCAACTCAACAACATTAGAATACTTAGGATCAAGGCCACCTAATTATCTAACAATAGTTTGTTCTTCAGGCTCCTGAATATCACATTTAATTAAGAGCTTTTCGAATTCTCTTGTGTATTCCTCAACAGTTAAATTCCCTTGAGTTAAATTATGCAATTGGGAATAACTGCCTTGGAGATACGTTGCTGGGAGGAATCGGGACTTCAACTTAGACTTCATTTTCTCCCAGGTTCTGATCGTGCCTTTTCTGTTTTTGGTTCTCTTAGCACAAAGGTTTGTCCACCAAAGGGATGCATACCTTCGAAGCCTAAGTGCAACCAGCTTTACCTTCTTGTCATCTGGAATGTCCTTGTAATTAAAAACTCGTACCACATTATGTAACCATTCTAGAAACTCATCAGGATCCAATTTACGCTCGAACTCAGGAATTTCAACTTTGAAATCATTTGAGTTTTGGGGCGTTCTTCTAGCACCTCTAACCCTTCTTCGAGGTTCTTCATCACTTGAAGAACTACTCAAGTTACTTGCTTCATCTTCATAATGAAGAGATGCACTTGGACTTTCAAGAGCCTTTTGCTTCTGTTTCATATCATCTCCCAGTTGCTTTTGCAAGTACTCCTTTTGTTTCTCCAATTTTGCCTTTGAGGACGATACTACTTGATAATTCATCATGAGAGCTTCAAACTTTTCTTCAAAGGTCATTTCACTGGTACTAGCCATGTTGAAACTCAAGAACACGAACCAAAGATGGAATTTTTTTTTTGTGTTTTGTAGTTTGTAGCGTGATTGGGGAGAGAAACGTGTGGGGGTTTGGTTTCGGGCTCAGATGAAACTTGCGCTGGTACAAAAATTGATGTAGTCACACTAGGAAGGAATGGAAATGAAAGGAACTCGTAATTGTTTAGTGAAACAAGAGAAGATGGCGTGGGGAAACAATGAAAATGGCAAGGACAAGGAAGGAGAAAAAAAATGCCTTGAACAAGGTTCAATGGCTTGAACTGAAAGATTAATAAAACTGAAACGTTTCTTAGATACATATTTCACCACTAAGAACTGTTTCAGGGCCCTTAATCGTAGATTACGATACAAATTTCACCACCTAATCAAGATTACAACTCACTTGAACACAACTATAATTGGCCGAATTAGAGATAAGCGAGTAGAGAATTTAAAGTAACAAACAGAGGAGGTTATAATCAACTTCTGATTTCAATTCTTAAACACCCTTTACAAAAGGGACGTCCACCCTGTTTTATAAGGCACGTCTAGCCCCTTCCTTAGTCATTAGGTAACCCTTAATAGATTACTTAATGCTTAGGAAAGTCATTAAGCACACTTAACTAGTTACATATACGGTTTAGTTCAAAACTGATTTAAAACAAGCACAAACGAATGCAATGGCTTGAAACTAATTAACTTAAGCTAGTCTTTGCTGATTCTAGGCTGCATGAGTAATGTTTCCTCCCTTAGAAGGAAAGAAAACATGGTTGCCACCTCAAAAGTACAGCAGGAATGCATGCGTGACACCTCGTGCTGAAGTGGACGAATGAATGCTTGCAAAATGGATTAATCTTCCTCTTCCACGTGGCACTTGCTGCCTTCATGAGCCACCTAGTGACTAAGATCAAGCTTCCAGCCGAGTACACACACACCTTAAAGGAGGAAACCCACCTAAGAGGGAAAACTCCTAGGCTAAGTAAACGGCTACTTAGGTGGCGCATGGAGGCTGGTCTTCCATACTATTGGGCCACTGCATTTTGATGACTAAGTCGCGGTTTCCTTTGGGGGTTGACGGGGACCTTAAGATGTCTAGAAACCACCCCTTTTATAAATCTTGATTTGGACGTCATTAAGTGCCTTAATCATCATGATCTTCAAACTGTACAAATCCTGAAGCTTGCTCGGCAGTTTTGATCAATTGACTGAATTGACCCCTTTAACGTTCTTACATGCCCTTGTGCTTGACATAAGAAATAAACTAGACATGCTAATGGAACTACAAAAACAAGAATTACATGATTTGGATGTCGTTTACACTATGAAGTAATAAAAACGAAATCGGGCACGTGCAAGGGGGTGAACCCGGGTGCCATCTCCTTTTGGATTTGCAAAATGGAACTTCTTCCTTGGACTTGGACTTGTGTAGTTGGACTACCTTGACTTACAAAATTTAATTGGGATGTGTCTGATTGAATTGCATCATGCTCCCCTTATTTGAAATGATTTGACCTCAAATCATACAGGTAATCATCTTCTTCGTATGGACTCAAATCGCCCACGTTGAACGTAGCTGAAACTCCATAGTCGCCAAGGACATCCACCTTGTAAGCATTGTCGTTGATGCGTTCTAGGATCTCAAATGGACCATCTGCTTTTGGCATAAGCTTGTTCTTGCGTCTTGCTGGAAAACGCTCTTTTCTGAGATGGATTCAAACCAAATCTCCAGGCTAGAACGTCTTCTGCTTCTTTTTCCCGTTTGCGTGAGTAGAATAAGATAGGTTAGATTTCTCAATTTTATTTCTAACCTGCTCGTGCAGTTTCTAAATTTCCTTGACTCTTTGATCTGCACTGGGCTTTTGATCCAGGAGGCGTGCTGTCAGATCTAAGGGAGTTATGGGATCAGTCCCATATACTACCTTGAAAGGTGACACGCCAGTTGCTCTGCTTGGGGCCCTGTTGTAGGCGAACTCCACATGAGGTAATAGAAGATCCTAAGCTTTCTTGGACTGGGGAGAAATCAAAGCCCTGAGGAGTGTTCCCAGGGTTCGATTTGTTACCTCTGTCTGACCATTGGTTTGGGGATGACAGGTTGTGCTATATTTCAGTTTTGTCCCCAACTTCTTCCATAAAGTGATCCAGAAATAACTTAAAAAATAAGCATCCCGATCTGAAATAACTGATCGTGGAATACCATGTAGTCTAGTCACTTCTTTGAAATACAGCTCTGCAATATTAGTAGCGTCGCTAGTTTTATTGCAGGGAATAAAGTGGGCCATCTTCGAAAACCGGTCTACCACCACAAAGATTGAATCTTTGCCCCGTTGTGTTCTAGGAAAGCATAGAATGAAATCCATACTCACGTCTACCCAAGGTTGGGTTGGAACAGGAAGTGTCGTATATAACTCTTGCAGGAGTAAGTGACTTTTAGCCACCTCACATGTTGCACACCGTTTCGGTAAATCTTGTACATCTTTGTGCATCCTGGGCCAATATTAACATTCTTTCAAGATGGTAAAAGTTTTAGTCTCACCATAATGACCTGCTAATGATCCTTCATGAACTTCTAGAATTAGAAGTTGCCGAGTACTGCATTTAGGCACACATAGGAGTGTACCCTTAAACAGAAATCCTTCTTGAATCAAATAATCAAGTTTGGGGTGTTTTTGACATGCACCATAAAGTTCCCCAAAGTCTTCATCTCCAGAATATAATAGTTTTAGATGCTCGAAACCCAGAACACAAGCATCTAATTTGACCAATAATAGGTATCTTTTGGATAAGGCATCAGCGCCTTTATTCAGCTTCCCTGATTTATGTCGTATAGTAAAATGAAATGACTGGAGAAACTCCACCCACTTAGCATGCCGCGAGTTTGATTTATGCTGGCCTTGAATATACTTTAAGACTTCGTGATTAGAATGGAGAATAAACTCACTGGCCATAAGATAGTGACTCCAGTGCTCCAAACATCGAACTATGGCATAAAATTCTTTATCATAAGTGGAATATTTCCGTCTTGAGTCACATAGTTTCTCACTAAAGAAGGCTAATGGTTTTCAATCTTGATTAAGAACACCGCCAATTCCAACGCCAGATGCGTCGCATTCCACTTTGAACACTTTGTCGAAATAGGGAAGTGTTGACACTGGTGCTTGCATTAGCTTGACCTTCACTTCTTTAAAGGCCGTTTGTGCCTTAGGGGTCCTTCTAAAAGTTGTGCCGTTAAGCACCTCGGTCATTGGCACAGTAATAGTGCTGAAATTCTGAATAAAACGCCGGTAGAACGAAGCAAGTTCGTGAAAAGCATGGACGTCATGTATGCTCTTCGGCGTAGGCCAACTCCGAATAGCCTCAATCTTGGCTTCATCAGCTTCAATTCCTCCAGCAGTCATGATATATCCCAAAAAAGTGACCTTAGAAGTGAAAAAGGAACACTTTTTGAGATTACCGTACAACTGTTCATATTCAAGCACTTTCATAATCTCAGTCAAATGATTCTGGTGCTCTTTCTCATCTTTGCTAAAGGTCAGAATATAATCAAAATAAACGACAAAAACTTGCCAATATAAGGTTTGAATACTTGATTCATTAACCTCATAAAGGTGCTCGGAGTGTTTGATAAACCGAACGGCATCACCAACCATTCAAATAGAGCACCCTTGGTTTTGAAAGCGGTTTTTCCACTCGTAACCTTCCTTGATTCGAATATGATAATAACCGTTTCGCAATTCAATCTTTGAATATACCCTCGAACCATCCAATTCATCAAGCATATCTTCAAGTCTCGGTATTGGATACAGGTACTTGATAGTAATCTTGTTAATAGCTCGACTATCGACGCACATACGCATGCTCCCGTCTTTCTTGGGTACTAGGAGTGTAGGAACGGTACAGGGACTTAAGGATTCTCGAATTAATCCTTTAGCCCTCAATTATTCCACTTGCTTCTAAATTTCAGAAGTGTCAATTGGGTTCATTCTGTAGGCAGGTTTGTTTGGAAGGATTGAGCCAGGAATAAGGTCGATATGATGTTGGATATCCCTTTTCGGGGGTAATCCGAAGGGTATCTCTTCTGGAAACACATGACTAAGCCATTTGAGTAATGATTGAGCTATGGGATGATCTGGTAAAGGTGATTCAGATTCTTCTTAAGTGGCTAAAATTCACTCTCTGAAAGCTCTAAACTCATGGTAAGATGCTTTCAGTAAAGGCTCACTGCAGGCAAATAACATATCCGATCTTTCAGGGCTTTTTTGTGGTTTGTGTTTGGAAAGTTCAGATGGGGATAATGGTGTCAAGGTGATTTTCTTTGCTCCTCTGGAGAAGGAATAAGTATTCAGAAATCCATTGTGCATCACCTTATGATCATTCATCCGTGGATGCCCTAGAAGAATATGGCATGCATCCATGGGGATCACATCGCACCCTAACTCGTCTCGATAATTCTTCCCGATTGATAATGAAATCAAACACCGGGAATTAACGTGAAGACCTTTACTCTGATTGAGCGACTGGATGTTATATGGGTGGGGATGTGCCGTAGCCTGGAGGTCCAACTTCTCAATCATACTCAATGACCCGATGTTAGCACAACTGCCCCCGTCAATTATCAGTGAGCATACTTTACCTTTAATGGTGCAACAGGCACTACTAAAAAAATATGCTTTTTTTAGCGGAAAATGGCGACGGAAAATGAGGTTGGCGGACATGTCGACGGAAGGACGGGAAAAGCAAAAAGGGCAGACGGATTGTCCGACGGACCACATTTCAGTTAGAATTTTCGACGGAAATTCCTTCGGCCCACCAATTTTTTTGAACGGCTCTCTGCCCTATAAAAGCTGCAGGTATTTTTTGAAAAAAAATACCTTGTCTGACAGAATATTCCACCGGACAAGGATTAAATGGGCAGGAAATTGCTTTCGGGGTTCAGTTTGCTTGAAGCCAAACAGAGAGAGAGAGCGCGCGAGGTAGAGAGAGAAGGACCACCACCGAGCGCCATCTACCCGTCGCCGCCGCTGCCGCTGCCCAGCCTGGTCGTCGTCGCCGCTGCCACCCAGCTGTCCACCGGCCACCACCCAACCTTATCTCCACCACCACCACTTTTCTCCTACAAATTCAAGTAAGTGATATTTATATAATTTGTAGTGTATTTTTGTATGAATTTGACAAAATTGAGTTAGAATTTAACAATTATGTGATAATTTATACCTGTTGAAATTTTATTGAGTTATTTGTAGATTATGAGTTTTGAATTTGGTTGTGTTGATGTGAATATGAAAGTTTAATATGTAAATGTTGTTTATTTAGGTTGTAGTAGATATGTTGATGAAATTGAGAAATTGAAATGACAATTAAACAATCATATGAAATTGAGAAATTGAAGTGACAATTATATATTAAATATGTAAATGTTGTTTGTTTAGGTTGTCGTAGATATTTTGTTCAACAATTAATAGATTTTAGATTTTAAATGTGGTTGTGTTGATGTGAATGTGAAAGTAATTATTGAGTGTTATTAGTACGTAATTGGGTGGATGATATACAAATGTAGTTGAATGTTATTTTTTGGAATGTATTATTAGGAGTTATGAATTTCTAATTTTAGAGAATTTCATATTGAAAGTGGATGTAAGGTGTGGCTAATTCGTAAAATTTATGATGGTTATAATTAATAGTGACTATTTAGAGAAATTAGTATGGTAGTATATAGAAAATGTGGGAGAGTGAAATATTGTGTCGTATTATTTGGGTAATATGTGTACATGTTATTTAGTATTGTACAAGTACTTGTAATACATTAATGTCAAAATTTACTTAGATAATAAATGTAATTAGTAGATTATTTCATATGTCGTACCAAAAACGTAATAAATTAAATGAACAAATGGTGGATAATAATTGCAAGTGAGATGATGAAAATGTATTATTTTGTAAATGTGTAAATATTATTTGTTGTTATGTACGTAGAGTAAATAATAATACGTTTATTATGTGTAACGTAAATGTTTATAGATTTAATTTGTGTGTATTATTAATATGAAGGATATGGGTCATAAGAGAAAACATATTGCGAACGGAAAAAAAATACGTTATTGTTGTTGTGAATGTCGTTATTGTCGGTGTGAATGTCACAAGTTTGGGCTGCAATTTCAGACATTCGAAAAGGTTTACATTCTGACCTAATTGTCGTACTATCTTGTTTTTGTGCATCGCATATTGAACATAGTGCATGACGAATAGTACAATCATATGTAAATCATTGTTGTGAAAATGTATGAAGTAAAGTGTAGTCATTATGTCCATTAGTATTATAAATAAGTAATTAACGTATACATTTGTAATACTGTACAGTGGATAATATTGATGGACCACTCCATTGGAGGTAGATGTATAAAAGATTTTTACCAGGTAGAAAAGGGTATAGACAAGAATTTTTAGATGGAGTTGAATTGTTTAATCAATTTGCAAGAAGTCAAGTGGAATTCATAAATATTGGACATTATAGATGTCCTTCTGCCAAATGCCAGAATAGAGCTTATAGAGAACTTGATGACGTGAGATTACACTTGTACCACAACGGTTTTGTTAAAGGCTATTGGTACTGGATATCTCATGGGGAAGTGGAACCAACCTCCTATGACAATGTTGGAAGTAGCAACGCACAGAACTTATATGACAACATGGTGTCAAGTCCCATTGACGTTGATAATGCTGGATCATTTGTGGATAATGTGGAAGCAATGGTGAATGATGTAATGGTTACTAAAGAAGTCAGTGACAATGAGCAACCAAATGCAGAAGCTCAGGCATTCTATAATATGCTACAAGCTGCGCAGAGACCTTTCATGGGAAGGGTGTTCTAACCAAACTAAATTGTCAAATGCGATCAAATTGATGAGTATCAAATCTGATTATAGTATGGCTCAAAATTGTTTGAATGAGGTGATGCAATTAATGCATGAGAGTTGTCCGGCAGACAATCGTGTCCCCAAAAATTACACAGAGTTGAAAAAAAAAAGGTTCGAAGTTTGGGTTTAGATGTACAAACCATTGATTGTTGCCGCAATGGTTGTATGTTGTACTTTAAGGAGGATTTAGCAGTTGAGAAATGTAAGTTCTGTGATGCACCACGGTGGAAGCCAAAAAAGTCAGGTGATAATGGGAAACCAAAACCATATGTGAAAATGTTCTACTTCCTGGTTATACCTAGGTTGCAACGCCTTTACGCCTCAAGAAGCACAACTGAACACATGAGGTGGCATTATGACAATAGGCATAAGGATGGTGTTCTTTGTCACCCTTCAGATGGTGAAGCATGGAAACATTTTGATCGCAAACACTCAGATTTTGCTTCAGAGGCCCGTAATGTGAGACTTGGTTTGTGTGCGGATGGGTTTACCCCATTTGCGCAATCTGCACGGCCTTATTCAATTTGGCCTGTCGTTGTGATACCTTACAACCTTCCCCCGGAGATGTGCATGACAACACCATATATGTTCTTAACTTGCATTATACCTGGGCCTACAAATCCGAAGAACAAAATAGATGTGTACTTGCAACCTTTGATTGATGAGTTGAAAATGCTATGGGATGGTGTTCAAACTTATGACATTTCAACGAGGCAAAACTTCATTATGAGAGCTGCATTAATGTGGACAGTAAATGACTTTTCAGCCCTTGGAATGTTATCTGGATGGAGTACTCATGGTGTTTTAAGTTGCCCTGTTTGTATGGAGAAGTTGAAAGCAACACAGTTGAAACATGGGGGCAAACCATCCAGGTTTGACTGTCATCATCGATTCTTGCCCAAACATCATGTATTTCGAAGAAATCAAACTGCATTTCGTAGAGGGAAAGTTGTTAACGATGCTCCTCCGTCTAGAAAAAATGGGGAGGAACTATACGAAGAGGTTCAGAGTCTTCCTAAAGTAACCACTGATGGAGATTTCGTCATCCTAGGTTTCAAGGAGAACTCTCATAATTGGACAAAGCAAAGCATGTTTTGGGAGTTACCTTACTGGAGAGACCAACTACTATATCACAATTTGGACGTAATGCACATAGAGAAGAACTTTTGTGATAACATCATTAACACTGTGATGGATGTACATGGTAAAACAAAAGATGATGTGAAGGCAAGGCTAGATATGGCGGAATTGTGTGATCTAAGTGAGTTGAACGTCCGACATGGTGCTAATGGCCGAACACTAAAATCGAAGGCCACGTACGCCCTTTCTTTGGACAAACGAAAGGGGGTGTGTGAGTGGGCGCAACAACTAACAATGCTTGGTGGATATTGCTCCAACTTTGCAAATTGCATTGATATGAAGTCTGTAAAGTTTCAAAATATGAAGAGCCATGATTGTCATGTGTTTTTGCAAATGCTTATGCCAATAGCATTTCGTGCCCTTCCAGATGACGTATTAGAAGCACTAGTTGAGTGAAGTGAATTTTTCAAAAACCTTTGCTCATCAGTACTAAGGGTTGATAAGTTACAAGAAATGCAACGCAATATAAGCATAATACTTTGTAAAATGGTGAGAGTTTTCCCATCGGGATTCTTCAATGTCATGGAGCACTTGCCTATGCACTTGGCAGAAGAAGCATACCTAGGGGGTCCAGTGCAATATCGATGGATGTATCCATTTGGAAGGTAAATTGTTATCCAAACATCATGGAGCACTAAGTTCAACAACAGTGTTAAATTGAAATACTTGTACAACTTGTTGTATTTTAGGTACTTTGGATGGCTTAAGAAGAAGATAAGAAACAAAACACATCCAGAGGGATCAATGGATGAAGCATACTTGGTGTTTGAGATATCGTAGTTTTCCTCGTATTACTTCGGCGATGATGTGCCTTCAATGCGCACAAGACATCGACGTAACGAGGATGACAATGACGAGCCACAAATGCAACCAACTTTATCAGTTTTCCAAACCCAAGGTACTCCAGTGGGAAGTCGTACACAGAGGTACCTAACTGATGAAGAGTTGCACGCTGCACACCTTCACATTTTGTTAAATTGTAATGAAGTGCAACCTTACATCGAGTAAGTCCAACATGTGCCATTTTGTATTGTGATGAAGTTAATCGAGAACTCAGTACTGATGAATGTCATTCTCACAGTTTATTCAAACAACAACAAGTACAAGGAAATCCCACTTTGACGGACGTGGAGATAGATGCCTTGATTGAAGCTCGATTTATTTGGTGATTTAAAAAAGCAATAACAGCGTAAACTTGCCTCTTATGTTATATGTTTATCTCCTTCGGCACATCTTATACAATATGGTTCCCATGTTGATCAAGTTTGTAAAAATAAATGTAGGTTGAACGTGTACAAATGTTCAATGACGAACGCAAAGTACACATATACCACTTGCCTCAACTGCCTTTAAGGAAAGTTACATCGTGGTCTGCATTCAGAGTTAATGGATTTCTATTTTACACACAGAAAAGGTGTGAAGGGAAAAAGACTTTAACTATGGCGTTTGCGTTAAAGGGAGCGGGGAAGGTGGATATGAGGACGATTATTATGGAATCCTCCAAGAGATTATTCGTATTGAATATCTTGGAGAGCCGCTCAAACAATGCATGATGTTCAAATGTAATTGGTTCGATAACACCCCTCGAGGAACACGTTATCACAAACTATGCCTATTTGTAGAGGTGAATGCCACTCGAAGATATAGAAAATATGATCCATTCATATTTGCTACTTCTGCAACGCAAGTGTTGGACATGAAATACCTGAATGGAATAAGAAATAAGTCTAACTGGTGGGTTGTTGTACCAAACAAACCCAGGCATAAAGTGCATAACGAATTCACTTTACCAGTTGCATTCCAAGAGGATCATGTATCTCACGTGACAACGGTGAATGACACAATTCCTGCAACTTTGTTGAGTCACGAGTAAGACATTGAAGTTGTTAATGAGGAAGGTGTAAACGAGGGAGGAGCGGAGGCAGAGTGGGATGATGATTATGAATACATTGAAGGCGAAGTTGGTGTGGACCATGATGATTCTGTCGAGGACAACGAAATCGAGGATGATGACTAGTATTTGTTGAATTGGTGTAACTTTTTCGTTGTATTGATGTACACTTGGTCGTCGTATGCATTTAGTGTTTGTTCAATAATTAATGATACAATTGTCATTGTGTGAGTTATTATTAATGTATAATTCTTGCATTTTGTATATGTTGTTTGATCACTACGGTTTGTATGTTTGTCTTAAAGATGTTAGGTACGCAACGGGGACGTGGTAAAACTCGGGGAAGAGGTCATAACAACCAAACTGGGAAAGCGGAAGAAGAGTTCCAAGGATGGTAAAACTACCAAGACATCCCTTAGAATGCATTTCCTGATCCAAACAGCGTCCAAAACATGCAATTCACCCAACAGGTACCTCAAAATGCTACGTTCGCTCAAGGTTACATGTGCTTCTTTCCAATCACAAAGACCTCCTAACACTCAGACGCAAGGAGCATTTATGGGCAACCAGTTTGGCTCTTACATCCCTGTACCACATGTGATTCCACAACATAATGAACAAAGAAGTAGGGATCACAGTGAAGGTGCTTCAACCCATGGGAGCACGTCCAACAAGGTGCTTATTAGGCCAGACAGTAAAGAGTAAGTGATTATACATTTTCACTTTTGTATATTCAGAACCCGGACATACATATAAATATGTTTGTTGCAAACGCAAATTTGTAAATGTATTTCTTACTTACAGCTTCTTTCCATATGATGTGGTGTTTGAAATAACGAAGATATTTGTGAGCAAACTTACCGAGCCATGGCTAACATGGGGTAAAGTCCCTAAATCACAACGGGATCTGTGGTTTGGCGAGTTCAAGGTAAGATAAATTTATAAGTTCACTAAATCTATGAATATGTTGTTCACTAATATATTTTTTATGTTTTGCTCTCTTTGATTTCACAGAAGCGTTTCTATTGGGCTCCAGAGCATGACTCCTAGATTAGGAGCAACTTTGAGGAGAAGGGGGCTAGTAGATTGAATGACACATTTGGAGAGCTAAGGAAAAGGGGCAAGCAGCCTCTGTGGTTGTCTAACAGCACTTGGAAGTCACTTCAAGAGTACTGGGCTTCAGAAAAATTTAAAAAGGTGAGTGCACAAGCGAAAAAGAACCGGAACAGTGATCAAGATGGCTTAGGTCCTTCTTTGCATACATGTAGTTCAATCCCATTCAGCGAGCAAAAGAGACGTTTGGTACGTACGAAGAACTCTCACGTCTTTCAACTTATTGCATTTTGTACTTTGTATGTGTTTGACTTTGCAATGAAACTTATTTGCATATTGTACAGGCTAAGAAGCTTCAAAGGGACCCGTCTGCAATAGAGTTATTTAAATACACTCATCAACACGTGGGGGAAAACACATGAGTTGATAAGAAATCTGAAAAAAAACATACGTAAGTAACATATACTTTTTACGTGTTTAAAATATTCTTGCTCCGTCGGCGTAACTACATCTACAACATTTAATACTTTTGAACTTATTTTGTAAACGGAGCATCAACAGAAATGGGAACAGATAAGGAATTCCCAATCCTCGACAGATCCTAACTCCGAGCCATATGAAATTCCATATGAGACGGCGCTGTGGGTGCAAGGCAATGTAAACAAAAAGGGGTGCGTGTATGGATTAGGTTCAGAAGGGGTGAAATTGAAGCTCCTTTTCAAGTCCTCAGCAACATCCAGGGGCAGTCAGGAGCCGGATGTACGAGAGACGGTCACCCAATTGAACAATGAGTTAAGTTCAATGACGGAGTTAAATCGCCGAACTAAAGAACGGAACCGTCAATTAGAAGGGAAAGTGATGATGTTGAGTGAACAACTTAGTGGAGTGCAAAACACACTGAGTGAGTTCATTAGATCTCAACAAGCATCTGGTTCTGCATCACGCCCACGCCTTTGTTCGCGCCCTCGACAGCACCGCTGCTCCACTTATGTTGCTACTGCTCCTCCTCCTCAGCCTCAAAATGATGATGATGATGATGATGATGATGATGATGATGACGATGATGGTGATGATGATGGTGATGGTGGTGATGATGATGGTGATAGCAATGGTGATGGTGATGGTAATGACCATGGGTATGATTCGTACTCTACTCATAACTATTTCAACTATTAGAACTTCTAACATTTGGAAAACTTCATGTTATTTAAATTGGGTATAGTTAATGGTTTGGGTTTGTGTGTGGTACGAACCTTTGATTTGTGAACATTTTGTACTCGTGATGTTGAATGACAGTAACCATGTGTGATGGTTGAGTTGAAAGAATGTAACCACGTGTGGTGGTTACCAAGTAAGGTTTCAGTTTGCAGGTTGTATGTAAATTGTAAATTTTGGCTGCCTCCATTTGCCCAATTTTTTTTTTCAAAATGCTGCAAAATTTATGACGGAAAAACCGATGGATCGCGACAGAATTCCGACGGAATACCGACGAATTCCGTCGGAAATCCGTCAGAATTTCGACGGTGACCCCGACGGTCTTCGCCTTGTTTTTCAGGGTGGCAGCTGGCTGTGGGGAGGCGACGGAGTTCCATGCCATCAAACACAAGATTTTCGTCGGAATCTTGGTCCAAGGGCACGAAATTACGTCGGTATTAGTCCGACGGAATACCCCATTCCGTCGGAACTCGGTCCCCCGACCTTATTCCATAAAATTCTTTATCATAAGTGGAATATTTCCGTCTTGAGTCACACAGTTTCTCACTAAAGAAGGCTAATGGTTTTCCGTCTTAAGTAAGAACATTGCCAATTCCAACGCCAGATGCGTCGCATTCCACTTCGAACACTTTGTCGAAACAGGGAAGTCTTGACACTGGTGCTTGTGTTAGCTTGACCTTCGCTTCTTCAAATGTCGTTTGTGCCTTAGGTGTCCATCTAAAAGATATGCCCTTACGCCCCTCGGTCATTGGCGCAGTAATAGTGCTGAAATTTCGAATAAAACGCTGGTAGAACGAAGCAAGTCCGTGAAAACTACGGACGTCATGTATACTCTTCGGGGTAGGCCAACTCCGAATAGCCTCAATCTTGGCTTCATTAGCTTCAATTCCTTCAGCAGTCATGATATATCCCAAAAAAGTGACCTTAGAAGTGAAAAAGGAACACTTTTTTTAGATTATCGTACAACTGTTCATGTTCAAGCACTTTCATAATCTTAGTAAAATGATTTTGTGCTCTTTCTCATCTTTGCTGAAGATCAGAATATCATCAAAATAAACGACAAACAACTTGCCAATATAAGGTTTGAATACTTTATTCATTAACCTCATAAAGGTGCTCGAAGAATTTGATAAATCGAACGGCATCACCAACCATTCAAATAGACCACCCTTTGTTTTGAAAGCAGTTTTCCACTCGTCACCTTCTCTGATTCGAATATGATAATAACCACTTCGCAAATCAATCTTTGAATATACCCTCGGACCATGCAATTCGTCAAGCATATCTTCAAGTCTCGGTATTGGATACCGGTACTTGATAGTATTCTTGTTAATAGCTCGACTATCGACGCACATACGCTTACTCCCGTCTTTCTTGGGTACTAGGAGTGCAGGAACGACACTGGGACTTAAGGATTCTCGAACTAATCCTTTAGCCATCAATTCTTCCACTTGCTTCTGAATTTTAGAAGTGTCAATTGGGTTCATTATTAGGCAGGTTTGTTTGGAAGGATTGAGCTAGGAATAAGGTCGATATGATGTTGGATATCCCTTTTCGGGGGTAATCCAGAGGGTATCTCTTCTGGAAACACATGACTAAGCCGTTTGAGTAACGATTTAGCTATGGGATGATCTGGTAAAGGTGACTCAGATTCTTCTTAAGTGGCTAAAATCCACTCTCTGAAAGCTCTAAACTCATGGTAAGATGCTTTCAACAAAGGCTCACTGTAGGCAAATAACGTATCCGATCTTTCAGGGCTTTTTGTTGTTTGTTTTTGGAAAGTTCAGATGAGGATAATGGTGTCAAGGTGATTTTCTTTCCTCCTTTAGAGAAGGAATAAGTATTCAGAAATCCATTGTGCATCACCTTACGATCATACATCCATGGACGCCCCAGAAGAATATGGCATGCATCCATTGGGATCACATCGCACCATAACTCATCTCGATAATTCTTCCCGATTGATAATGAAATCAAACACCGGGAATTAACTTGATGACCTTTACTTTGACTGACCCACTGGATGTTATATGGATGGGGATGTGCCGTAGCCTGGAGGCCTAACTTCTCAATCATACTCAATGACACGACGTTAGAACAACTACCTCCGTCAATTATCAATGAGCATACTTTGCCTTCAATAGTGCAATGGGAATGAAAAATGTTTTCCCGTTGTTCATCTTTAACTCCACGTTGATTGCTTATTACCCTTTGAAGTACTAGCATTTTGCCTTCAGCTGCAGCTTCAACTACTTCCTCCTGTTTGTCCGCCTGCACTTCTTCTTCGTCCTCTTTCTTTTCCTCCTGTTTATCCTTTTCTCTAACTGCATCTAATTCGGCATGAGTAATAATCCTTCAATTTGGGGCAATAAGAAGCAATATGCCCAAGTCCCTGTCACTTGAAACAGCATCGGTTACTCATTAGGAATGGAGTGGGTTGTTCTGGACCAAGCTGAGGTCATGGCTGGGGGTACGGTGATCGTGTTGTAGGTTGGGTTCTTTGAGGAGTTTGGGTTCTTTGTGGCATGGGGGAAGACGGATTTTGCGGGTATGATCTTGGAGGAAGATTTGGACTCCCCTTGTTAAAAGGTGAAGTACGAATTGGAGGTTTCGAAAAATCACGTTTGATTGGTTTATTTCTCCGTTGTTGTTCAACTTTGTGTGCTAACACTCAAACTTCATCAAGGCCACGCAAGTATTTAACAATTGTTTGTTATTCAGGCTCTAGAATATCACATTTAATTAGGAGGTTTTTGAATTCTCCTTTGTATTCCTCAACAGTTAAATTCCCTTGAGTCAGATTATGCAATTAGGAATAACTGTCTTGGAGATACGTTGCTGGGAGGAATCGAGACTTCAACTTAGACTTCATTTTCTCCCAGGTTCTGATCCTGCCTTTTCTATTTCTGGTTCTCTTAGCAGAAAGGTTTGACCTCCAAAGGGACGCATACCTTCGAAGTCTAAATGCAACCAGCTTTACCTTCTTGTCATCTGGAATGTCCTTGTAATCAAAAACTCGTTCCACGGTGTGTAACCATTCCAGAAACTAACCAGGATCCAATTTATGCTCAAACTCAGGAATTTCAACGTTGAAATCATTTGAGTGTTGGGGCGTTCTTCTAGCACCTCTAACCCTTGTTCGAGGTTCTTTATCACTTGAAGAACTATTTGAGTTACTTGCTTAATCTTCATAAGGAAGAGATGCACTTGGACTTTCAAGAGCCTTTTGCTTCTGTTTCATATCATCTCCCAGTTGCTTTTGCAAGTACTCTTTTTGTTTCTCCAATTTTGCCTTTGAGGACGATACTGCTTGATAATTCTTCATGAGAGCTTCAAACTTTTCTTCAAAGGTTATTTCACTAGTACTAGCCATGTTGACACTCAAGAACACAAACCAAAGATTGAATTCTTTTTTTTGTTTTGAAATTTATGGCGTGACTAGGGAGAGAAACGTGTGGGGGTTGGTTTCAGGCCAAGATGAAACTTGCTTTGATACCGAAATTGATGTAGTCACACTAGGAAGGAGAGGGAATGAAAGGAAAGCTTAAGTGTTTAGTGAAAGAAGAGAAGATGGCGTGGGGAAACAATGAAAATGGCGTGGAGAAAGAAGGAGAAAAGAGTGCCTTGAACAAGGTTCAATGGCTTGAACGAAAAGATCAATAAAACTGAAACGTTTCTTAGATACAGATTTCACCACTAAGAACTGTTTCAAGGCCCTTAATCCTAGATTAGGATACAGATTTCACCATCTAATCAAGATTAAGACTCACTCGAACACCGCTCTAATTGGCCGAATTAGAGATATGAAAGTAGAGAATTTAAAGTAACACATAGAGGAGTTTATACTCAACTTCTGATTTCAGTTCTTCAACACCATTTACAAAAGGGACGTCCACCCTATTTTATAAGGCACGTCTAGCCCCTTCCTTAGTCATTGGGTAACCCTTAATAGATTACTTAATGCTTAGGAAAGTCATTAAGCACACTTAACTAGTTACACATACGGTTTAGTACATAACTGATTTAAAGCAAGCACAAACAAATGCAATGGCTTAAAACTAATGAGTCATGTTTCCTCCCTTCGAAGGAAAGAACACACGGATGCCGCCTCAAAAGTACAAGAGGAATGCATGCGCGACACCTCGTGCTGAAGTGGACGAATGAATGCATGCAAAATGGATGAATCTTCCTCTTCCACATGGCACTTGTGTAATGCTCCCAAAACACTAATGACATGATTATTGAAAATGGCAGCGAAAGACTCAGTAAACCATGTTTATCAGACCAAGTTATTGCAGTTTATGCTATTTTGAAACAAGATATATCTCTTTTGGCCTCAAACCTTTATTACTTACTCATTTCCGCTTATATCAAATGTATTTATCAAGCCAATCTAATGTACTTGCTGTTATCTTGAACCAAGTTATTCATCAGCAGGCCTTAAACCTGTATCAGTAACCTATTTCAGAAAAGGCCATAACCACTCTCTCAATTATCACAATCAAGGCCTTTTCCTTTGTAATATCATTTATCTCATTGTGGACTATTTTACTTCTATTTACTTTATATTGGAATTAATTATTTCCATCAATTCAGTTTTGAAGTTATGTATACCATTTAATTACTCAATTTCTGTTATACATACTTTTACTTACTCAATTATGCGAGTAAAGACCATTTACTAACTACACAAATTTACGATGACATTTATGAAGCAGAGTTGAGGCCTAGTTATCATTCCTCGTTATGCATAAGTGTTATCAAGTCAGGACATATGTCTCAAGTCAGATGACATTTATGAAACAACTAACTTGTATCAAGTCAGATGACATTTTTTAAAGACTCAAGGTAGGTCCATTGCCTATATCTTCCAAAAGTTGATCATATTTATTAAGTTACAACTCTTAATGAGTTTATGAACGAATCAGTTTATACAGTGATCTTCCATTTAACTTGTGAACTTGCTAGTTATTGTATATAGGGCATCAGCCCATCATTTACCCGCGCGACTTCAGGCCAACTCTTGATCGGATTGGCAGGTGTACACCTATGTGCAGATCATATCAGTGCAAGGGGTTCACATCCACATAATAATGAGCAATTCAATTTCATATTACTTTCATTTTCATTGTTATTGCCAACTAAATGAATTACAAAGATGGGTACCCATCAATAGTATTTCTATGCTCATTTTACAATACAGGAATGCATGTACTGAGTTTTTGCTCATGTTTTTGAATTGTTTTCATGTTTTCCATTTTAGGTGATGAAGTATCACGTATTTCTCCTTTTAGCAAGCCATTTTGAAAGTCATCAGTTGCCCACAGTGGATTCAGCATAGCACGAGTGTTGGGATCAACCTCAAGGTCTATATTCAATATACATGTGTGTAGTGTGGAGTGTGAGTTAGCACATGGTATGATTAAGTAAATGGTATTGAAGTGAGCTATTATGGACTTTGGTATGAAATTGTATCAGTTTAATAGAGTTTATGATTGTGATCGTGACCGGCAGGATTAAATGGTTCAGCTAGGCTTGTCCTTATCAGGACGGTGGTAGCGCCTTCGTTTACTGAGTCTTCCGCTGCAATTTTTAGTACTTATGTCATTAGTATTTTGGGGGCGTTACAGATTTGGTATCAGAGCTAAGGTTTTAAGGGCCACTGTAAGCTATCAAGTGTTTATGACTCCTTCTTAAGCGCTTTCGGGAAAGGAAGGAGGCATTGGAGAGAAGTACGCATGGTGGCCAAGCCAGTGAAATCGGGATTATTTTGTTATTCATTCCGGGAAAAGAAATTGTATTTTTCCAATCGATTTTTTCAATTTTATTGTTTTTATTGGATGTAACACAAATTGGAATTTTTTTTTCAATTTCAATAATGAAAAAAAATGAAAAAATAATTTAAGATATATTTTATTATGTGCCGTCTGTCCTAACTGAACCAATGACTATTAGCTATCAAGGTGTGTATGAGTTATGTTGGACCAGTTCAATGAGCTATTAACTACAAGTTCATATGTATGGGCATATATGGAGGAACCATTTCTACTTGGGTGACTCAATCATTTGGTCATATCATGAGATTCAAGCATGAGCAAAGTGGGTTATGGAACCATTTGGGTCACCTGTTAGTGAGGCATGTTCTCATTTATCTGGGAGTTGAAATTTCTCTTATTTGTTTAGACTTCTTTAATCGTGCACTCCGGGTGTGTAACCCATTGAGTTATGAACTCCGGCGTGTGGCCGTTGAGCTATTGAATTGCTTCTCTCCATTTCAGGTATCTATTATAAGGCTTTAAGCCTGGGTTTTAGTGCATTTTGAGGTGAAACTTTGTCCGTTTCGCTCCAGAATTTGAGAGTTTCATTGAGGTGAATTAATATACCTGACCTTGACTATAGTGATGGTTGAAGTTGATGTGGGGGTGCCATTTGCAACTTCTTAAAGGATTTATACAATGTCAAGTCAGATGTGAACCTCTAGATGAGGAAATGCCTGGTGGGGCAATATCTTTGAGGTGAAGTACTATGAGAAGAATACTACAATGAGTGCTTATGTATGGTGATAACAATTAGTAGCTTATGGTGTGCTATTTGGCATTATGTAGGTGGTACAAGTAAGATTAAGCTGCCATGTATCGGAATCATTTAGTCTTGATACTAAGACCTTATATCAGCAATACTCCCATTACTTCCTATCATTGACTTATTTCTACCCTAGCTAACTTGAATTATTCAGATGCATCATTTCTTTAATGTTACCACTCTCTTGAGTTGTAATGGAGTGTTTATGGGAAATTTCATGTGTTGTCTATGGGGAGTTCTTCAAACACATATGAGCAACCTTTCTTATAGGTGATTTAAACCCTGATAATATGAGTCGTTTAATTCTCTCTTTCCATAATGGAGCCTATAATGACTCTCGATGTGCATTACTATGTGATTTACAGTTCTTCCTAAGCATATTTGACTCATTCTACTTGCAGTTCAGTCATCACTATGTTTATATTTTTATTGTTACCTACTTGAACTCTTTACTTCTATTTGGGCACTATTCATTTATTGCTTGCAAAGCCATTGGTTACTTTAGATCCAGTCATTGAGTTCCCTTTCAGCAATAAATGTATCCATATTGTTCGTGTTGTTATAGCACCGTAACGTCATGCTAGCATACTATTCTATGGCCATGACTGCATGTTGTTATTCAAGTTATTTTGGCAATCCTTTCTTTTCTAGTACAACCTAGTTTGGTAATGATAAACAACGATTTGTGTTATTTGCATCTGCCAGCAGTTTTGAAGTTTATATGACTACCCAAGACTTCCATTTATTGCAAATTGTTTTATTGATGGATGTCATTGTGTTCAGTCATAAGATTGACTCATTCATCTTGACGTATTGTCTTTTCAAACGTCAGATGAATAAAATTTTTCTTCTGATAGTGTTGACCCTTATCTCCATCATTTTACTCACATACGGATACCGTATGACTTTTCAAAAGCCGCTTTGGTAACCTGTTACATTTTTTCACCTTCATTACTTAATACTCTCTCTCAACTTCATAACATCATTCATTTACTTTACCATCATGACCATCATGAATAAACTGCATGTCCTGTATATGTAGGACATTTATATGTCTTACCTCTTTCATTACGAATCTTCATCCTTTCATTCATTCAGCTTACATGCCTATCCTTCATAACCAGTAAAGAAATATCTTTGCAAGAGTTCATGGTGTGGTTGCATCTCTTTGCACTTTAGATCGTCCCCCTGTCTTTTAAATTTACTGAGACCAGTAAGCAGTTAAATGTGTTATATATAGTATTGCTGGAAACATATTCATTGGGCATTCAATTCAATTTGATTGGCATACCTTGTTATCATTATGGAGATGAACTGATTGTGTACTTATAGAAGATGATTTGTAAAGATCTTAAGGTTAGTTTGAGAAATGCGGAAAGACTAGACGTGCATTTCTATGGGTCGAGGGAAGAAAAGCCCTATTTATTCCCCCCAATTATATTGTGTAAGCAAGTGAATTATCATGTCAATAATGCATTGAACATTAGTGATTTGTCAACCACACTCGGTATATCCTATCCATATTTACAGTTGGTGGATTTAGAGATGTTTCATCTGAGGACTTTCAGGACTGTTTTCCCCTGAAGACATTGATTTTCAGATCAACCTAGTTGAAGGTGCTCAATCCATTTTCAACACCCCTATCATATGACCCCCAATAGAGTTCAAAGAATTAAAGACTCAGTGGATGAGTTGTAAAGGATTTATTTGACCAAGTGTGTCCTCGTGGGGAACCTTAGGTTCATACGAAGAAGAAAGACAAAATCTTATGGTTGTGTACTGTGTACAGAGAGTTACACAAGATCACTATCAAAATAAGTGCCCTATACCTTGAACAAATGATTTATGGGATTAACTGCCAGCAACAGATGTCTTTTCCAGGGATGATTTCAGGTTTGAACATCACACCTAAACCATGCAACCACAGTTTATCTTTTGCAAGAATACCCATTTATAGTAATTCTTGTTTGCTTGTCTCATCTGCAAAACTTGATACTATCTAATATTGTTTAAGCTCCCTTGCATTTCAACCTAATGTTCCTATTAACGTGATCTTCCATGTCTTTGCAAACCCATTGTTAAATGTGCAATACATTCTTGTTCAACCCTATATGGTTGTCAACATTCCCGTGCTCTCGACCTTCACCATCTCTATTTTATAATCTTGAGTTGTAGTTCATTTTGTTGAGAGCTGATTCCCACATCTACCTTACATCTCATTTATTCATAATAACACGCTTGTATAACTTGTTCGGAGTTCATAATGTAGTTCAACTCTCATTGGTGTGGGTGATTGCGATTGTCATAATCTCCTTACTCTCCTTATTTTGAACTTCAACTCCCACACATATCTTACCTGCTCATAAGTAAATTCTAGCTTTTCTGTTCAATCTTATTATTGGACTTGAATTGGTTTTATGTGAGCAAAGGCACGTTTCTCATGTCACTTGTTCAATCTATTTACTTATCCATTGGTACTTTGCTCTTCAATCTATTGATCTATCCATTGTATTTTACTGGTTCAATCTATTGATCTATTTATGGCACTTACAATTCTCACACCCATATTTTATATCCTCATAAGTGAACTTTAGTAATCCTTGTTTAATCTTATTGTCATACTTAACTTGGCTCCATATAAGCAAATGCATGTTTCCACTGCAGCCTATTCAATGCATTTATCTATTCATTAGACCTTGTTTGTTTATCCAATCTATTTATCTATCCATTTCACTTTGCTTATCCAATCTAGTTGTCTATCTATTGCACTTTGCTTATCCAATCTATGTATCTATTTATTGTACATTGCTTGTCCCATCTATCTATTGCACTTATCTTGTTCCTTGTGGATCTAAAGTCACCTAGTTGAAGCTCAGTTGCTTATCATCTTGTTTCCAATTCATCAGTTTAACCTGAGTATAACCATGCCATCTCTCTCCTTGGTTGATTATTTATTGGACCTTTAATAATCCATATTTATAAACCACAATTCTTGTGGTATTATATTTGAGAATTCATGATACACTTATGGTTATCTTTATTCTAACCACCCCATGATAATCTCTCCTTTATTTTTGTTTTCTAGTCTCATTGTTCATTTCTTTTGTATGCAATGATTCCCTTGGCTGAGAAATTCATCACTCTCATCCCTAACCATGGTCATTTCATTGCCCTTTATCGACCGGGAGCAGATCTTTGAGTAGTCGGATGAGGGGAGATCCTGTGATGTATTAGGAAAATCAGATGGTGACATTTTGATAAGGGCATAATCTCAAGCACTATCTAATTATATTGGAGTGAGCCAAAAGAAACATTGAGTATAAGGTCAGAGCTACCCCAAGCAAGCATTAAGAGGGAATATTCAAGTACATGTCAAGGTGATACAAGGTCGACAAACAGTTATGCTGGCAAAACAAAGAAATAACCAAAGTCTCAGATGCAGTATAAAGTATTCTGAAGGGCTTACCCAGTCAAGGGTGTCAGGAGACTGGATATCAGCGATGATTGAGTCCTCGTTACTTTGGGCTTTATGAGTCAGCAGTGTGAAATACCTCCTTTGTAGTAACAAGGTTCTTTTCTTTCGAAGAGAATATCACTTTTGAAGCAAAGTAATTGAGTTCATTGAGGCTATTGTGTGAAAAGTATCCGGATCTACTACTGAAACATGGGATCAAGAAGTTATACAATATGTACACCCTTTGTTGGAGTACATTCGGCAAATTATACCTCTTCAGAGGGAAGCAATGGGAACCAATTGCTCATGTGTTTTAAAGCAGCATTGCATATAGTTGACAAGTGTTATAAGTTTCGAGGGCGAAACTCTTTAAGGGGCGAATGCTGTAATAACCCGACCCTAACCCATATTTATTTATTTAAATTATCTTTATTTATTTCATTAATCATGTTTATTCATTTACTTTATCATGTTTATTGACTTGAATTATACCCAATCACTCATGGTTATGTGCTTAACCAAATCATGTTTATTAAATTCAATTACACTCAATTTATTTATTTAACGAATTCCATTAAGTTATTTAAAATTTTCACCTTTATTTATCATATTCAATCATCCCGGTGGGGAGATATTTCATTTTGGGTACCACTTTGCAACTCAAGTTTCATTGATTGATTAAATGTTGGGTGAATCGATATTAGGCCTCGGTGAGTATAAATTAGTGATTAATCATTTTCTTATCTTCGGTAAACTTTAATTCCGAGCAATACAAATTTTTATTTTTGTTCAACACTCCAAATAATTTTTCAAGCCCCAATTTAGCCTTTTGGGCCCAAAACAAAAGCCCAAAACCTTACTAACTTTTGTTATTTCACTGATTACTCATTATCGCACGTAATTTTAATTAGCAAAAAGCTACTTTTTGGGTTGAAAATTTACATCCATATGTGGCTATAAATTGACCATTTTTACACACAAAATTCAGCAAAAAAAAAAATCACAAACCCATTCTCCATTTTCTCTCTCATCCTCACGGTGGGCTGGGCAGAAAACAGGGGCAGCAGCTGCTGCCACTTTGTGCCGCTAGTTTTGGTGGTTCTGCCCACTTTTTCGGCCACCTCCCAGCTGCCCCGAGCTCCCTTTGCTGCTAGCTATCATGTCCAACCCCTTAAATTACTCAAAACAACCTCTTCCTCTTTCTAATTCAAGCCTAAAGTGAGGTTTGTCCCAAACCCTAACCTATTTTATCTTGAGTTTTATGGTTGTTTTCTTTATGGACTATGTTTGGATGATCAAATTGATATTTATTGTGCAATTTTCATTGAGTTTGTAGATGTTTGGAGTCATGGGTATTTGATCAAGAGCATGATTTTCATGATTTTGCAATTGTTGAAATGCCACTGTCAAAAATTCTGGCAATTATAAGATTGTCTAAAACTTTTGAAATTTTT
Organism: Selenicereus undatus; assembly: GCA_017589665.1. Lineage (NCBI taxonomy): Eukaryota > Viridiplantae > Streptophyta > Magnoliopsida > Caryophyllales > Cactaceae > Selenicereus > Selenicereus undatus. The sequence goes on from JACYFF010031955.1 coordinate 70,647,112, forward strand.
ACTGTAGTTTGTCTATATTATTTGGGATTTTCGGGCAAACGTTCATGAATTTTGGAGGTGTAATCAATGAGTTATGGAATTTTGAAGAAAACTGCCCTGTTTTGGATACGAATTATGTAATTATGTATTAATGAAGTTGTTTAGAGTTTGGATATGTATATGAGGCCTTAAATGATCTTTTTGTATCTGATTGTGGTGATTTGAAATAATTTCAAGTGAGTTTTATGTGAAAAAAGAAGTGAAAGTTAAATTAGTGAAGGGCTGGAATTTCAGGAAATTAGGGCTGATTTTCGGATTAAACTGGTAATGAATGGTCCGGCCAAAAATTATATTTTTTGGTGGGTAGATAGTTCAGTGTCTTATCTTTCAAATTCATCTTGAATCTTCTTAATCCGAGATCTGCGGAAAAAGTTATAGTCGTTTTACCGAAACTGCGCAAAATGGACTAAAAACTGACACACATGTATTTTAGCCCCATTTTGGGAACCCTATTGTGGGAATCATATTTTGTGTTGTACATAAACATTTTTTTGAGACTTCTTAATCTTTTTATATTGGGGTTTTAGATATCCATTTGAGGTCTATAATGAAAGTTATGAATTTTTGAAGTGAACTGACCTGCTTGGGTGTAAATCAGGCTATTATTCCAATTTCTGTGCAGCGTATACTTGGAGGAAAATTCAGAAAATTATATTGTAGATTGTCCATATCATTTTTAAATTCCCCAGAAGATTTCACCAATTTTGGTTGAGTATTTTGAGTTTGGTGATTTTTAGAAGCATTTTGAGTAATTGTATAAAGAGCAATAATAAAGATTAAGTGACATTGATCATGCACTCATTTTGTGTATTTTGGGCCAAGTCATTTAAGGGGAAAATGAATATTCATGGACTTTTATGGAGCTTTTAGCTTGTTTATCAGCTTTGAATCAATTTGGGATTTTACCAAGAAAATAGCAAGCTTGGTGAGCTTAATAGCTTCTATGGAGTTGAATGACTCATTTAGGGTGGAATTCGTTATCTAATGGATTTATGAATGACATATGAGAAGTGGGGAGAGTTGTGACTCAGAAACTATGTTTATCAGACCAAGTTATTGCAGTTTTTGCTATTTTGAACCAAGATATATATCTTTTGGCCTCAAACCTTTATTACTTACTCACTTCAGCTTATATCAAATGTATTTATCAAGCCAATCTAGTGTACTTGCTGTTATCTTGAACCAAGTTATTCATGAGCAAGCTTTAAACCCGTATTAGTAACCTATTTCAGAAAAGGCCACAACCAGTCTCTCAATTATCACCATCAAGGCCTTTTCGTTTGTAATATCATTTATCTCATTGTAGACTATTTTACTTCTATTTAGTTTATATTGGAATTAATTATTTTCATCAATTCAGTTTTGAAGTTATGTATACCATTTAATTACTCAATTTTCGTTGCACATACTTTTACTTACTCAATTATGCGAGTAAGGACCATTTACTAACTACACATACTTAGAATGACATTTATGAAGCAGAGTTGAGGCCTAGTTATTATTCCTTGTTATGCATAAGTGTTATCAAGTCAGGATATATGTCTCAAGTCAGATGACATTTATGAAACAGCTGACTTGTATAAAGTCAGATGACATTTTTTAAAGACTCAAAGTACGTCCATTGCCTGTATCTTCAAAAAGCAGATCATATTTGTCAAGTTACAACTCTTAATGAGTTTATCAATGAATCAGTTTATACAGTGATTTTCCATTTAACTTGTGACCCTGTCAGTTATCATCTATAAGGCGTCAACCCATCATTTACCCACGCGGCTTCAGGCCAACTCTTGATCGGATTGGCAGGTGTACACCTATGTATAGATCATATCAGTACAAGGAGTTCACATCTAGATAATAATGAGCAATTCAATTTCATATTACTTTCATTTTCATTGTTATTATTATTGCCAACTAAATGAATTGCAAAGACGGGTACCCATCAACAATATTTCTATGCTCATTTTACAATACAGGAATGCATGTACTGAGTTTTTGCTGATGTTTTCGAATTGTTTTCATGTTTTCGATTTTAGGTGATGAAGTATCACATATTTATCCTTTTAGCTAGCCATTTTGAAAGTCATCAGTTGCTCACAGTGGATTCAGCATAGCATGAGTGTTGGGATCAACCTCAAGGTCTATATTTAATATACATGTGTGTAGTGTGGAGTGCGAGTTAGCACATGGTATGATTAAGTAAATGGTATTGAAGTGAGCTATTATGGACTTTGGTCTTAAAGTGTATCAGTTTAATAGAGTTTATGATTGTGATCTTGAGCAGCAAGATTAAATGGTTCAGTTAGCCTTGTCCATATCAGGACGGTGGTAGCGCCTTCATTTACTGAGTCTTCCGCTGCAATTTTCAGTAATCATGTCATTAGTATTTTGGGGGCGTTACAACTTGCTGCCTTCATGAGTCACCTAGTGACTAAGCTCAAGCTTCCAGTGAAATACACACACACCTTGAAGGAGAAAACCCACCTAAGAGGGAAAACTCCTAGGCTAAGTAAACGGCTGCCTTTGTGGCGCATGTAGGCTGATCTTCCACGCTGTTGGGCCACTACATTTTGATGACTAAACTGGGGTTTCCTTCACAGGGGGGGAAACCTCAAGATGTCTAGAAACCCCCCCCCCCCACTTTTTAAAAATCTTGATTTGGACGCCATTTAGTGCCTTAATCATCATGATCTTTCAAACCGTGCAAATCCTGATGCCTGCTGGGTAGTTTCGATAAATTGACTAAATTGACCCCTTTAACATGCTTGCCTGTCTTTGTGGTCAACATAAGAAATAAACTAGACATCCTAATGGAACTAAAAAACAGAATTACATGATTTGGATGTCGTTTGCACTTGAAATAATAAAAACAAAACCAGGTACGTGCAAGGGGTGAACCCGGGTACCATCTCCTTTTGGATTTGCAAAATGGAACTTGTTTCTTGGACTTGGACTTGTGTAATTGGACTACCTTGACTTGGGGAATTTAATTGGGATGTGTCTGATTGAATTACATCATCCTCCCCTTGTTCGAAATGATTTGACCTCAAATCGTACAGGTAATCATATTCTTCGTATGGACTCAAATCGGCTACGTTGAACGTGGCTGAAACTCCATAGTCCCCCGGGAGATCCACCTTGTAAGCATTGTCGTTGGTGCATTCTAGGATCTCAAATGGACCATCTCCTCTTGGCATAAGCTTGTTATTCCGTCTTGCTGGAAAACACTCTTTTCTGAGATGGATCCAAACCAAATATCCTAGGTGGAACATCTTCTGCTTCTTTTTCCTGTTTTCGTGAGTAGAATAAGATAGGTTAGATTGCTCAATTTTATTTCTAACCTGCTCGTGCAGTTTCTGAATTTTCTTAACTCTCTGATCTGCATCTGCACTGGGCTTTTGATCCAGGGGGCATGGGGTCAGATCTAAGGGAGCTATGGGATCAATCCCATATACTACCTTGAATTGTGACACGCCAGTTGCTCTGCTTGGGGACCTATTGTAGGTGAACTTTGCATGTGGTAATAGAATATCCCAAGCTTTCTTGGACTAGGGAGAAATCAAAGCCCTGAGGAGTGTTCCCAGGGTTCGATTTGTTACCTTTATCTGACCATCGGTCTGGGGATGACAGGTCATGCTATATTTCAGTTTTGCCCCCAACTTCTTCCGTAAAGTGATCCAGAAATGACTTAAAAACTTAGTGTCCCGAACTGAAACAATTGATCGTGGAATACCATATAGTCTAGTCACTTCTTTGAAATACAGCTCTGCAATATTAGCAGCATCGTTAGTTTTATTGCATGGAATAAAATGGGCCATCTTCGAAAACCGGTCTACCACCACAAAGATTGAATCTTTGCCCCGCTGTGTTGTAGGAAATCCTAGAATGAAATCCACACTCACGTCTACCCAAGTTTGGGTTAGAACAAGAAGTTGTATATATAACCCTTGCGGGAATAAGTGACTTTTAGCCACTAGACATGTTGCACACTGCTTCAGTAAAACTTGTACATCTTTATGCATCCCGGGCCAATAATAATGTTCTTTCAAGATGGTAAGAGTTTTAGTCTCACCATAATGACTTGCTAATGATCCTCCATGTACTTCTCGAATCAGAAGTTCCCGAGTACTGCATTTAGGCACACATAGGTGTGTACCCTTAAACAGAAATCCTTCTTGAATCAAATAATCATCTTTGGGGTGTTTTTGACATGCACCATAAAGTTCCCCAAAGTCTTCATCTCCAGAATATAATAATTTTATATGCTCGAAACCCAGAACACAAGCATCTCATTGGAATAGTAATAGGTATGTTTTGGATAAGGCATCAACGCCTTTATTCAGCTTCCCTGATTTGTGTCGTATAGTAAAATGAAATGACTAGAGAAACTTCATCCCGTTAGCATGCTGGGAGTTTGAGTTATGCTGGCCGTGAACATAGTTTAAGGCTTCGTGATCAGAATGGAGAATAAACTCACTGGCCATAAGATAATGACTCCAATGCTCCAAACATCGAACTATGGCATTAAATTCTTTATCATAATTAGAATATTTCTATCTTGAGTCACACAGTTTCTCACTAAAGAACGCTAATGGTTTTCCCTCTTGAGTAAGAACTCCGCCAATTCCAACGCCAGATGCGTCGCATTCTACTTCGAACACCTTGTCGAAACAGGGAAGTGCTAACACTGGTGCTTGCGTTAGCTTGACCTTCACTTCTTCAAAGGCCGTTTGTTCCTTAGGGGTCCATCTAAATGATGTGCCCTTAAGCACCTTGGTTATTGGTGCAGTAATAGTGCTGAAATTCCGAATAAAACGCCGGTAGAACGTAGCAAGTCCGTGAAAACTACGGACGTCGTGTATGCTCTTCGGCGTAGGCCAACTCTGAATAGCCTCAATCTTGGCTTCATCAGCTTCAATTCCTTCAGCAGTCACGATATATCCCAAAAAAGTGACCTTAGAAGTGAAAAAAGAACACTTTTTGAGATTACCGTACAGCTGTTCAAGTTCAAGCACTTTCATAATCTCAGTCAAATGATTCTTGAGCTCTTTCTCATCTTTGCTGAAGATCAGAACATTATCAAAATAAACGACAAAGAACTTGCCAATATAAGGTTTGAATACTTGATTCATTAACCTTATAAAGGTGCTTGGAGCGTTTGATAAACCGAACAGCATAACCAACCATTCAAATAGACCACCCTTTGTTTTGAAAGCCGTTTTCCACTCGTCACCTTCTCTTATTCGAATATGATAATAACCACTTTGCAAATCAATCTTTGAATATACCCTCGAACCATGCAATTCGTCAAGCATATCTTCAAGTCTCGGTATTGGATACTGGTACTTGATAATAATCTTGTTAATAGCTTGACTATCGACGCACATACACATACTTTCGTCTTTCTTGGGTACTAGGAGTGCAGGAACGACACAGGGACTTAAGGATTCTCGAACTAATCCTTTAGCCATCAATTCTTCCACTTGCTTCTAAATTTCAGAAGTGTCAATTGGGTTCATTCTGTAGGCAGGTTTGTTTAGAAGGATTGAGTCAGGAATAAGGTCGATATGATGTTGGATATCCCTTTTCAGGGGTAATCCAGAGTGTATCTCTTCTGGAAACACATGACTAAACCATTTGAGTAACGATTTAGCTATGGGATGATTTGGTAAAGGTGATTCAAATTCTTCTTAAGTGGCTAAAATCCACTCTCTGAAAGCTCTAAACTCATGGCAAGATGCTTTCAGTAAAGGCTCACTGCAGGCAAATAACATATCTATCTTTTAGGGCTTTTTTGTAGTTTGTGTTTGGAAAGTTTAGATGGGGATAATGGTGTCAAGGTGATTTGCTTTCCTCCTCTAGAGAAGGAATAAGTATTCAGAAATCCATTGTGCATCACCTTACGATCATACATCCATGGACGCCTCAGAAGACTATGGCATGCATCCATTGGGATCACATCGCACCATAACTCGTCTCGATAATTCTTCCTGATTGATAATGAAATCAAAAACCGAGAATTAACTTGAAGACCTTTACTCTGATTGAGCCAATGGATGTTATATGGGTGGGGATATGCCGTAGCCTGGATGCCCTACTTCTCAATCATACTCCATGACACGATGTTAGCACAACTGCCTCCATCAATTATGAATGAGCATACTTTGCCTTCAATGGTGCAATGGGAATGAAAAATGTTTTCTCGTTGTTCATATTTAACTCCACATTTATTGCTTAGTACCCTTCGAAGTACTAGCATTTCTCCTTCATCTGCAGCTTCAACTACTTCCTCCTGTTCGTCCTCCTGTTCTTCTTCTTCGTCCTCTTTCTGTTCCTCCTCTTTATCCTCTTCTCTAACTGCATCCCGTTCAGCAAAAGTAATAATCCTTTGATTTGGGCAATCAAAAGCAATATGCCCAAGTCCCTGACACTTGAAACAACATCGGTTACTTATTGGAAATGGAGTGGGACGTTCTAGACCAGGCTGAGGTCGTGGCTGGGGGTACGGTGACTGTGCTGGAGGTTGTGTTCTTTAAGGAGTTTGGGTTCTTTGTGGCATAGGGGAAGACGGATTTCGCGGGTATGATCTTGGAGGAAAATTTGGACTCCCCTTGTTAAAAGGTGACGTACGAATTGGAGGTTTTGGAAAAGCACGTTTGATTGGTTTATTCCTGTAACGTCCCAAATTAAACATGTTTCACTGTTTATATTCTCCTTAATAAATCACTCAATTGTAATATGATAAATCCAATGATAGGGGCGTTACCGCCGTCCCAAAGGACAAGGCTTGAAGTACGTGTCCTGGCGTAACATAGTTAAGCATAACCTCAACCATAAACACTCACACATGACCACCCATTCACAATCAAGTGTTAACCAATGTAAGGTTTATAAACCTTAGTAAGATAATTCACCATGTAATCTAAATCCTCATACACCGAATAATTCAAAATATTGCTTTAGTAAAAGTATGCATAACTGTATCACTGCTGATTCATACAGATTTCCTTGCTCAACTTATTCTCTTTCGCTGCTTTGCTAGCATGAGGGCAATTCTCTGAGCATTCACCTAAAACAAAACATGAAAAACATTCTGAACTGTGAGCTGAAGCTCCGTACATGCATTCCTGAATTCTTAAATGATAATTGAAACACTGATTGGGCCCAATTTGCAATTCATTTTAAGTTAAAATAGTGAATGAGATGAAGTAAAACTGCATTGCTAGTTATTATCTGATAGTGAACCCCTTGATACTATTACGATCTATGGATAGGTGTACACCTGCCAAACCAATCGGGGACATGGCCTGAAGCCGTGCGGGTAACTGAAGGGCGAATGCCCTATAGATGATAATTGGCAGGGTCACTAATTAACTGATAAATCACTGTGTTAACTGATTCATTGGTGAACTTACCAAACATGATACTTTGATAAATGAACTCTGATTTGTAAAGATACAGGCAATGGACGTACCTGAAGTCTTTAAAATGATATTTTACTTGATAATACTTATGCACAATGGAAACGATAGACTAGGCCCCGATTATGCTAAACAAATATAATTATAGGTAAATGTAGTTAGTAAACAATATTTACTCCCGGTATTTGTAACTTTAATAGAAATTGATTATCGAAAGAGCTTCCACAATTCCAATAATTCAATATAAGATAAGTTGCAACAAAATGATTTGAAAAATAAATCAATTAGGGTTATTGAACTTGAAATACAACAAACTGAAACAAAATAGACCAAATTGGAATGATTGAGGTGATAATGAAAAGATTTTAATTGATATAAATAAAATATGGGTTTCTGATATTTTTGAAATGGATAATGGAAGGTTCAATGCCATGAAAGTTGTTGTGAGGTTCATAAAAGCTCAAATATCCCCAACTGAGTCCAACAGATACTGATTTGAGTCATTACTCTGCCCACTTCTCAAATTTCATTTTCATGCTCATTTAACTCAGTTTTCCAATCCAAGTAAGCTTCTATACATAATCAAACTTGTTGAACTCACTACACTTTATAATTTCCTTGCAATACCCATAATTATATAGAAACTTCTGAAAATACTTCCAATCACTCATGTTACCATTTGATGGTCTGCATTAGAAAATTCATATCTTTCACTCTCGACCTCCAAAGAAGATGTAAAACCCCAATATGAAAATATCATAATTTCAAATAAAATTTTATTGATGACACAAAACATGATTCACATAGTAAGGTCCCTAAAATTGGGCTAGAACACAACCGTGCATAACTTCGATCCAATTTGCGTAGTCGTAGCAAAACGACCATACCTTTTTCCACAGAACTTGGATTAAGATGATTCAAAAGGAATGTGAAATATAACTAATTGATATATCCACACACCGAAAATCACAAATTTTTAATGAGCCAATCAATAGCAGTTGTTTTGTAAAGTCCACTGTTCAAAACTGCTCCCAGTTTCGATGTATTTTGTGCAGTCTTCAATAAATTGGCCATAACTTTGTCTACACAACTCGGAATGAAGTAATTATAGATCCCGTTGAAAGCTAATGCATTGAGGTATCTTCACACCAAAATTCATAATTTTCCCATGTCCCACGAAATACCAGTTTTTTTTCCAATGTCACCCCTGTTTTGGGTTTGTTTATAGCATAACAGCCCTTATTTGCAAGCTCTTCTTGACATAACCACCCATTAAAATCACTCTTTAACTTATATAAATCAGCATGAACATCTTGACACTCCTTGCCAATGGCAAAGATAACAAAATCTCATTTAGAATAATCAAAATCCATCATTACACCCTAAACTTGCATAAACATGAACAACTTCAAACATCACTTACTTTCAATCATAACCCAACCATTAAAATATCAAAATAACTTTTATTTATATCAAGATAAATGATCCACAATCAAATCCAACATAAAAATCCAAAATGAATTTGATTAGGCTAGACTTTTACCTTTTTTAGTGATCAAAAGCAAGAGATGGAGGTGTTGATTGATGTGGGAGGTGTTTGGGTGGTGGATGGTGGTTGATAGGGTGGCCGGCTGGTGGCTGGAGGTGGCGGCAGCCACCAAAATAGTGGTGGAAGGGAGGGTTAGCCAAGGGGAAGGAGGAGGAGGGAGAAGAAGAAGCAAAGCTTGATATTTTGTGATATGGTGTTTACTTGGATGAAAACCACTCCAATATACTTGGATGAGAATTAAGCACAAAAAAATTCAGCTTTTGCTAATGATAATTAAGGCTTAATGATGGTATTTAGATAAGCAAATGGGTTAGGAACTTGTTGGGCCGAAATTAAGCTTAAATGAGCTCAGGTTCGGAAAAAAAATATCAAACCGGGCGCAATTAATTTAATTTTTTTTTTCCGAAGCTCAAAATGAAATGTGATGTCATGAAAAATAATGTAATCTTTTAAATCATAATTATCAAGGCCTACTATCAATTTTTCTGAAATTAGTACGGTAAATGAAACTTAAATTGTAAAGTGGGGCCCAAAATTAAATTCTCCCTATCGGGATGATTGAATGAGAAAAATAAATATGAAAATTAATTACACGACTTCATTAAATAAATGAACATTATTTAGGGTTGGGCTATTACAGCTTAATATTTTGTTTCCAAATCTCGAAATGAAATGTGATGTCATGAAAAATAATGTAATCTTTTAAATCATAATTATCGAGGCCTACTATCAATTTTTCTGAAATTAGTACGGTAAATGAAACCTAAATTGCAAAGTAGGACCCAAAATTAAATTATGCGAACCGAGATGATTAAATGAGAAAAATAAATGTGAAAATTAATAACACGACTTCATTAAACAAATGAACATTATTTAGGGTTGGGCTAGTACAATTTCTCCATTGTTGCTCAACTTTGTGTGCTAACACACAAACTTAATCAAACGTGGTATATTGCTGCAACTCAACAACATTAGAATACTTAGGATCAAGGCCACCCAAGTATCTAACAATTGTTTGTTCTTCAGGCTCCTGAATATCACATTAAATTAGGAGCTTTTCGAATTCTCTTTTGTATTCCTCAAGAGTTAAATTCCCTTGAGTCAGATTATGCAATTGGGAATTACTGTCTTGGAGATACGTTGTTGGGAGGAATCGGGACTTCAACTTAGACTTCATTTTCTCCCAGGTTCTGATCCTGCCTTTTCTGTTTCTGGTTCTCTTAGCACTAAGGTTTGTCCACCAAAGGGACGCATACCTTTGAAGCCTAAGTGCAACCAGCTTTACCTTCTTATCATTTGGAATGTCCTTGTAATCAAAAACTCATTCCATGGTGTGTAACCATTCCAGAAACTCATCAGGATCCAATTTACACTCAAACTCAGGAATTTCAACTTTGAAATCATTTGAGCTTTGGGGCATTCTTCTAGCACCTATAACCCTTCTTCGAGGTTCTTCATCACTTGAAGAACTATTCAAGTTACTTGCTTCATCTTCATAATGAACAGATGCACTTGGACTTTCAAGAGCCTTTTGCTTCTGTTTCATATCATCTCCCAGTTGCTTTTGCAAGTACTCCTTTTGTTTCTCCAATTTCGCCTTTGAGGACGATACTGCTTGATAATTCTTCATGAGAGCTTCAAACTTTTCTTCAAAGGTCATTTCACTAGTACTAGCCATGTTGAAACTCAAGAACATAAACCAAAGATTGAAATTTTTTTTTGTTTTGAAATTTGCGGCTTGACTGGGGAGAGAAGCGTGTGGGGGTTTGGTTTCAGGCCATGATAAAACTTGCTCTGATACCAAAATTGAAGCAGTCACACTAGGAAGGAGAGGCAATGAGAGGAAAGCTTAAGTGTTTAGTGAAAGAAGAGAAGATGGCGTGGGGAAACAATGAAAATGGCGTGGAGAAGGAAGGAGAAAAGAGTGCCTTGAACAAGGTTCAATGGCTTGAACTGAAAGATCGATAAAACTGAAACGTTTCTTGGATATAGATTTCACCACTAAGAACTGTTTCAGGGCCCTTAGTCCTAGATTAGGATACAAATTTCATCACCTAATCAAGATTAGGACTCACTTGACCACCACTCTAATTGGCCGAATTAGAGATAAGCAAGTAGAGAATTTAAAGTAACACACAGAGGACTTTATACTCAACTTCTGATTTCAATTCTTTAACATCCTTTACAAAACGGACATCCACCCTATTTTATAAGGCATGTCTATCCCCTTCCTTAGTCATTGGGTAACCCTTAATAGATTACTTAATGCTTAGGAAAGTCATTAAGCACACTTAACTAGTTACACATACGGTTTAGTACATAACTCATTTAAAACAAGCACAAACGAATGCAATGGCTTAAAACTAATTAACTTAAGCTAGTCTTTCCTGATTCTAGGATGCATGAGTCATGTTTCATCCCTTGAAAGGAAAGAACACACGGCTGCCACCTCAAAAGTACAAGAGGAATGCATGCGTGACACCTCGTGTTGAAGTGGACGAATGAATGCTTGCAAAATGGATGAGTCTTCCTCTTCCACGTGGCACTTGCTGCCTTCATGAGTCACCTAGTGACTAAGCTCAAGCTTCCATCCAAGTACACACACACCTTTAAGGAGAAAACCCACCTAAGAGGGAAAACTCCTAGGCTAAGTAAACGGCTGCCTGGGTGGCGCATGCAGGCTGATCTTCCATGCTATTGGGCGACTGCATTTTGATGACTAAGTTGTGGTTTCCTTCAGGGGGGGACCTCAAGATGTCTAGAAACCCCCCTTTTGTGTAAATCTTGATTTGGACGTCGTGAAGTGCCTTAATCATCATGACCTTTCAAACAGTACAAATCCTAACGCCTCCTGGGCAGTTTCGATAAATTGATTAAATTAACCCCTTTAACATCCTTACCTGCCTTTGTGATTAACATAAGAAATAAACTAGACATTCTAATGGAACTAACAGGAAAAGAATTACAAGATTTGGATGTCGTTTGCGCTATGAAATAATAAAAACGAAACCAAGTACGTGCAAGGGGGTGAACCTTGGTACCTTCTCCTTTTGGATTTGCAAAATGGAACTTGTTCCTTGGACTTGGACTTGTGTAATTGGACTACCTTGACTTGCGGAATTTAATTGGGATGTGTCTGATTGAATTGGATCGCACTTCATCACCTAAAATGAAAAACATGAAAATAATTCGAAAATGTGAGCAAAAACTCAGTACATACATTCCTGTATTGTGAAATGAGCATAGAAACACTGTTGATGGGTACCCGCCTTTACAATTTATTTAGTTGGTAATAACAATGAAAATAAAAGTAATACGAAACTGAATTGCTCATTATTATCTGGATGTGAACCCCTTGCAATGATATGAGCTATACATAGGTGTACACCTGCCAATCCAATCAAGAGTTGGCCTGAAGCAGCGCGGGTAAATGATGGGCTGACGCCATATAGATGATAACTAACGAGGTCACAAGTTAAATTGCAAATCGCTGTATAAACTGATTCGTTGATAAACTCATTAAGAGTTGTAACTTGATAAACGTGTTCTGCTTTCTGAAGGTACAGGTAATGGATGTACCTTGAGCCTTTAAAAAATGTCATCTGACCTGATAAATATGTTCTGACTTGATAACACTTATGCGTAATGGGAAACAATAACTAGGTCTCGATTTTGTTTCATAAATATCATTGTAAGTATGTGTAATCAGTAAGTGATCTTTACTCACATAATTAAGTAAGTAAAAGTATGTATAACATAAATCGAGTAATTAAATGGTATACATAACTTGGGTATTTCAATATAACTTCAAAGCTGAAATGGTGAAAGTAATTAAATTTGATATAAAGTAAATGAAAGTAAAATAGACCACAATGAGATAAATTAGATTACAAAGGAAAAAGGCCTTGATGGTGACCAATGAGAGAGTGGTTATGGCCTTTTTTCAGATAGGTTGCTGATATAGGTTTAAGGGTCGCTGATATATAGCTTGGTTCAAGATAACAACTTGTACACTGGATTGGATAGATAAATACATTTGATACATTCTGAATTGAGTAAGTAACAAAGCTTTGCGGCCAAGAGAGATATATCTTGGTTCAAAAAAGCATAAACTGTAATAACTTGGTTTGATAAATATGATTTCTGAGCCACAACTCTCCCCACTTCTCATATTTCATTCATAAATCCATTAGATATGAAATTCAAGCCCAAATGAGTTATTGAACTCAATAGAAGCTATTAAGCTCACTAAACGAGGTATTTTCTTTGTATAATCCTTAATTGATTCAAAGCTCAAAACAAGGTTTCAAATTGTATACTTGTCCTCTTCTTTCGCATTAATCAAGCTAAAAGCTCTACAAAAGTCCATGAATATTCATTTTCCCCCTTAAATAACCTGGCTTGGCCCAAAATACACAAAATAAGTGTATGATCAATCTTACTTAATCTTTATTGTTGCTTTTTAGACAATTACTCAAAATGCTTCCAAAAATTACCAAACTCAAAATACTCAACCAAAATTCATAAAATCTTATAGGAAAATTGAAAATAATATGGACAATCTACAATACAATTTTTTGAATTTTCCTCCAAGTATACGCTGCACAGAAATTGCAATAACGGCCCAATTTGCACCAAAGCAGGTCAGTTCACTTCAAAAATTCATAACTTTCCGCCTGGACCTCAAATGGAGACCTAAAACCCCAATATGATAAGATTAATAAGTCCCAAAAACCTTTTATTGACAACACAAAGTATGATTCTCACAATAGGGTTCCCAAAATGGGGCTAAAGCACAAGTCTGTTAGGTTTTAGTCCATTCTGCACAGTTTTGGTAAAACAACCATAACATTTGTCATAGACCTCGTATTAAGGAGATTCCAAATCCATTTGAAAGCTAACACCCAGAACTATCTACCCACCAAAGATCATAATTTTCCGATGGGCCAATCATTACCATTTTAATCCCGAAGTCTGCCCTATTTTCCTGAAATTTCTAGCCTTCACTGTTTTAGTTTTCTCTTTCTTTTTCACATAAATCCTCACTTAAAATCATTCCAAATCACCAAAAACATCGTCATAATCATCAATAAAACTAAATATTATAAAATCAAATGCAAATCAATCGATAAACATCGTTTTAACTTAAGCTTGTATGAACATGATCATCCCTAAACCCTAGCATGATTCAGGCTCACCTTCACCATGATCAACACAAAAATAGCTCTTATTTCTTGTCAAAACATCATGATCAATGATCACAAGCATCAAAAAAAGAATCAAAACTAAAATAAAAATAAAAATCAACAAGCTCAAATTCAAGATTACTCACTTTGAGCTCGGAAAAAGTAGAGATGGTGGTGATACTTGGTTGTTTTGAGGAGTGGGGATGGTGGCCAGTGGTACTAGGATGTCGGGGGGGTCGGAGGCAACCGGGGCTAGCTGGAAAACACCAACAGCAACAGCAACATGAGGGAGGGGGCCTGGTCGTGTGGAGTGAGAGAGGAGAGAGAGATGGAGTTTTTAGGTTGATTTGTGTTTGTTTTGACTAATCTAACTCTTGGCTAAAATTTTGTCTAGAAAAGTGACTATTTAGCTAACCATGGTCACGCTTAGTCATGGTAATTAGTTAGGTTAATAAAAAAACTTGTTGGGCTTCAAATTGGGCTAAAAAAAAGTTAATTTCGGGAATAAAACGTTTTGTAACGTTAACATTTTTGCATAACTCAAAATTAAATTTTTGCAAGGTTATGAAAATAATAATAATAATAATAATAATAATAATAATAATAATAATAATAATAATAAACACAATAACAATAATAATAATAATAATAATGATAATAATAATAATAATAATAATAATAATAATAATTTCTTAAACCATAACTATCGAGGCCTACTATCGATTCACCCCGATATTTAATTAATCAACAAAACTTGAATTAACAATCAATGAAACTTAAATTGTAAAATGGGACCCAAATGAAATATCCTCCAACTGGGATGATTAAATATAATAAATGAAAGCGAAAAATTTAAATGACATAAGGTAATTTGGTAAATATATAAATTAAGTGCAATTGAATTAAAAAACATGATTTGGTTAAACAAATAACCATCAGTGATTAAATCCATAAACATGATAAATTAAATGAATAAATATGATTAATTAAATAAATAAATATAGGTTATGGTCGAGTTATTACAACCTTCCCCTCTTAAAGAGTTTCGTCCTCGAAACTTGTGACGCCTGCGAAATGTTTGCAATGCTACTTTAAAAACGCATGGGCCATTGGTTCCCATTAGTTCCCTCTGAAAAGGTATAATTTGCCCAATGTGCTCTGACCATGGGTGTCTACGTATTGTATAACTGCTTAATCCCGTGTTTCAATTGTAGATCTAGATACTTCTCACACAATAGCCTAAATGAACTCAATTACTTTGATTCAAAATTGGTATTCTATTTGAAAGAAAAGAACCTTGTTACTAGTGAAGAGGTGCTCACTATCGATTCATCACCTTGTACACTAATGGGAACTGTTGTATACCATGATAAGTACTCTGATACTATTACGAGCTATAAAACATGTCATATACGTGTTCGGGTTCAACAGGTTGGTGTAGTCAACAAGCTACAGGATTTAACCTTTCAATGAATCGTAAGGCCCCATGTAACTAGTCCCTAATTGCCCTTGGATATTCGGTCTCTTACTACCTTGACTAGAAAAGCCTTGTGAAATACTTCATAAACCATCTGAGACTTTGTTTATTTATTTGTTTTTCCAGCACAACCCTTTTGTCGACCTTGTATCACCTCAACATGTACTTGAATTTTCCTTCTTAATGCTTGATTGGGTTAGCTCTGACCTTATACTTAATGTTTCTTCTGGCTCACTCCAATATAATTAGACAGTGCTTGAGATTATGCCCTTGTCAAAATTCCTCATCTGATATTCCTAATGCATCACATGATCTCCCCTCATCAGACTACTCAAGGATGTGTTCCCGATCGATAATACGCAATGAAATGACCATGGTTAGGGATGAGAGTGATAAAATTCTTAGCTAAGCAAATCATTGCATGCAAAAGAAATGAACAATGAGACTAGAAAAGGCTAATAAAGGGGAGATTATCATGGGGTGGTTAAAATAAAGATGGCCATAAGTGTATCATGAATTCTGAAATATGATGCCACAAGAATTGTGGTTTATGAATATGGATCATAAAGGGTCCAATAAATAATCAACCAAGGAGAAAGATGGCATGGTTATACTCGGGTTTAACTGATGAATTGGAAACAAGATGACAAGCAACTAGGCTTCAACTAGGTGACTTTATAGCCACAAACAACAGGATAAGTGCAATAGATAGATGGGGCAAGCAATGTGCAACAAATAGATAGATAGATTAGATAGGCAAAGTGCAATAGATAGACAAATAGATTGGACAAGCAAAGTGTAATAGATAGATAAATAGATTGGATGAGCAAAGTGCCAATGGATAGATAAATAGACTGAGCAAGCTACAATGGGAGCATGCATTTACTCATATGAAGTCAATTCTCGTACAACAATAAGATTGAATAGAGAATGCAGAAGTTTATTTATCCAAATGCAAGATATATGTATGGAAGTTGAAGTTCAAAATAAAGAGAGTAAGGGGATTATGACAATCGCAATCACCCACACCAATGAGAGTTGAATTACATTATGAATAAATGAGATGTAAGGTAGATGTGTGAATTGGCTATCAGCGGAATGAACTACAACTCATGATCATGAAATAAAGATAGTGAAGGTCGAGAGCATTGGAATGTTGACAACCATATAAGGTCAAATAAAAATGTATTGCACATTTAACACAATGGGTTTGCAAAGACATGGAAGATCACGCTAATAGGAAATATAGGGTTCAAATGCAAGGGAGATTAAACAATATTGGATGGTATCAAGTTTTGAAGATGAGACAAGCAAACAATTTCAAGAATTATTATAAAAGGGCATTCTTGAAAAAGATAAACTGTGGTTGCATGGTTTAGGTATGAGATCCGGACGTCAAATCATTCCTGGAAAAGACTTCTGTTGTTGGCATTTAATCCCATAAATCATTTATTCAAGGTATAGGACACTTGTTTTTGATAGCGATCTTGTTCCACTCTTTGTACATAATACACAACCATAGGGTTTTGCCTTCCTTCTTCACACATATAAAACTAGGGTTTCCCACAGTGACACACTTGGTCAAATAACTCCCTTCTGTAATAACTCATCTTCCTAAATCTTTTGTTCCTTGAACTCTACTGGGGGTCATGTGATAGGGGCTCTAAAAATGGATTGAGCACTTAGAACAAGGTTCATTTGAAATCAATGTTTCTTAGGGGAAAATAGTCCTGAAAGTTCTCTGATGAAACATCTCTAAATTCACAAGCTGTAATTATGGATATGTGTATGCCGCGTGTGGTTGGCATATCACTAATATTCAATGCATTACTGACATGATAGCTCACTTGCTTACACAGTTTAATTAGGGCGGAAATAGGGTTTTTCTTCTCTCGGTCCATAGAAACACAAGTCTAGTCTTTCCACATTTCTCAAACTAGCATTAAGATCTTTGCAAGGGATCTTCTATAATTACACACTCAGTCCATCCCCATAATAACAACAAGGTTTGCCAATCAAACTGGATTGAATGCCCAATGAATATGTTTCCAGCAATACTAATAGAGGCATATTTATAAAATATAACACATTCAACTTCTTACTGGTCTCAATAAATTTAAAAGATAGGGGGACGATCTAAAGTATAAAGAGGTGCAACCACACCATGAACTCTTACAAAGATATTTCTTTATTGGTTACTAGTCTAGACCCGTGCTATACACGGTGCATATTAAAATAGACACTTCATGACATATACTGTGCAAATAATGAACCGATCGCCATTGTAGACATAGTTAATATTATAATTTAGGAAAGATGATAGAATAGTCAATGAAAAATATATGTGGATAGCGAATTCATATATAACCATTGGGATGAACAACTAAAAACCACATGACTTAGTAAAAGTTCTATAATAGTATGATAGAAATAGTATATAGTGATTATGACAAAAGACACACTAAATAACATGATGAGCAACCAATCCATCACGCCAATGACGAAGAATCCACCTCCTGCTTTTATACCTATAGAGGAAATAAAGTTTTAGAAATAATTTGAATGACAATGCTGTGGTTGAAGTTTATATTTACACGTGATCTACCTGGTGTACCTAACATTGGTCTTTCGTAAGTAATAAACCTCTTCCTCCCAATGAACTGGTGCAATCAAAGCGATAGGAACCTCTACTTCATAGTGACGTGGGGGCTCCAAGACAAATACCCATGGTTGACCTATGTAATCATCTATAATCGCATAAAGCGATAGATGACCATATGGCTGTAGAAAATATTAACATAGGATAGTCAATAGTAAAAGAATAAACTATGTTTACTATGATACGTAGGGAAAACTGTAATACCTGCGATGCATACACATCCAACTGGGCAGTCGTCGTATGCAAAAGGATTCGAGCATCCTCATGAAGAACAGTAAACTCTCTACAACCTGTTATTATCTTGCAAGAGAACTCTGAAGATATACCTATAATTTTAAATAGCACAGGACGGTTATAATAATGCAAACATGTATTTGGGAAAGTAGAACAAAGTACATAACAATAGGCAATCAAGTGCGCAAACCTCTTTTGTGTCAAATTTGGAGATTGATATGTGCAGTAAGGTACATTCAGAGCGAATACATAAGAGTGATCACTTTTTTTGCAATTAATGCAGGCATCATAAATGAATGAGTGAATTTCAATGATGTATGCAAAAAGTCGGCAATATCCGACCTGCATATTGTGAACTGTAAAGATTATGTTTTCTTAAAAGAATATATGCAAGCATAAAGTTACATTTGTAAGGGAAATTTCTAGCTTACAATCCGCGTAGATGCATGTTGATATAATCTAATCCTTTGAGCATTGAACAACTTCTCTAGATTGTACATACGTAATGTTCTCTTAGGCATGAAATCAAAATGGGTCATCACACCCTTAGTGCCAGAGAACCTAATATATGTAGGGAGGGTAACATGTGTGAGATCAAGTATATATAACTTATAGGGGAAATGCAAATTAAAACCAATGTTGTTGATTATATGTACCATCCTTCAAAGTCTTCTATTGCTTGAATGTCCGGGTTAATCAGCAATCTACTAATTGATAAAGTAGAAACCGATATTCCTAAAATTATATTTTAGGCAAGCAAATATATTAATAGAGTATACCATCATAGTGATGTTAACCAATCTGATGGGGTGAAAGTATATGAATTGGATGTGATGGTACCTTGATATTCTCTAATGTGCACTCTAGAAGCAAGAAGTATATTTTCAGTACCCAAATGTTGCTGAAGGTGGGTGCCTATAACTTTCGCGAAATCTCCCCATAAAGTTAGGCTTAACGGGCACATGCTACATATAAGAATTAGATGTACTAATATTATTAGGGGTAGTAATATGTATTAATAGAAAAGGAAAAACCTATACTAATGGAAATACATACTGCATATCAGAAAGTAATAATTCGCGCCTTGCAGTGCCCCTGTTCCTTGTCGTTTCTAATGGCGATATTGCCGCTACCATGCCGATGACGTCTGTACAACAAAGTGATATGAAAATGTTATAGATAATTGAAAGGAAATACATATAGAAATATAGGTACTTAAGTATACCGTGTTAATTATACGTACCTATAACATTGTCACGTGTTCTTAGACGCCGAGGGACATCAATGAATGACACACAAGGTGGTAGGTGCTGGTAAGGAATATCAGGACAATCCTCAATCACGCCAAGGAGTCTCGATCTCGGTGTAAAAACCAACTTCAAATTGTTCTTTACCACATTCCTTTCTCCATCTGTCGCAGCATCAACCAAGAGCCCAGATATGTGGTAAACTTTGCCAGCATAAAGTATAGATCGCCATTAATTAATTTGAGCATCGCCTTCTATGCTGGCGAATATCTGATCACACTATAAAACAATCAACTCCATTAATAAGCAATATACTTGTACATGCTGGGAAAATTTTTATCAACTTCAATAAACCAATACCTGATAGTCCATAAATATAACCTTCCACAGTGAGCGTTGCTCATATACTCGAACAGTCATTGATTGCACGAGTCGAACAATTAGGGTTACAGATCTATTGCCAGGGTTAATGGCACATGTAGGCATAGAAGTATGTACTAAACCTGACATATCTGCAACCATAAATAAAAGAAGAAACATATTAGTATAATCTAATGTAGTGAACACATAATAATAGCGAATGAAATAATAGTAATGTAAATAACACCATTGTATATGATTAGAAGGGACTAACCAAGCATCGGGAATGCCATTAAAAATTTCATGGTAGAAAATATTTTTAGTCATGTTGTGAGGCACATCCCTTTTGTTGCAAATTAAGAACTTCAGCCCTGAAGGACAGGTGACGCGAGAGATAACTACATATAGTTGACCGTGGGAGAACACAGGTTTTGGGAGATAAACTCCTACGTATTGTAATGTTTGACCTTGACTTTTATTAATTGTCATTGCAAAACCCAATTTCAGAGGGAACTATCTCCTCTTTAAGGCAAATGGCGAGTCCTTAGCTGAAGGACTTAAGTCAACCCGTGGAATAGTCACTACTTGCCCAATATTTCTTCCAATCAAGATTTTGGCTTGGATAACCTTAGTACCAAGTCTTTCAATAATCAAGCGAGTGCCATTGCATAACCCAATTGATGGGTCAAGATTTCTTAGTAGAATAACAGGGACACCAACTTTCAACTGAATTTCATGATTCGAGAATCCTGAAAAGTTCATACCATGAAGCATCTCTGGTGGATTAATGTCATCAATGACGGAATTAATGTTACTTGGTAGGAATGTGTCAGAACTCAGGTATGTACGGCTACAACCGGGAATCATTGATAGAATCTTTGAATTTATTTCATCCACATCAGTGTTTAAGGGGGCCAATATACAACGGTCTTGAAAGTATGATCCGTTTCTGTATCTTTCCACTGAACCTGGATACACAAATTCGATCAAGTTCGTGAGGCCGTTGTTGTCATTCTTAATGAGATATTCTTCAAGAATCTTTATCCAATCCAATTCACTATCGCCTAAAAATGAGTATCCTTGCACACGACCATTACCAACATTCAAAGTCCATTCTGTAAAAACTCCGTAACCGCTCATGTTCATTATCACTTAAATTTGAATGCATAAGGCGCATATTGGTTCTAAGATGTTGAATATTGCAGTAAGACCAAAAGGTTGCCCTTGATATTGAAGATGCAACGGTATCTGCTCTACTACCCATTGTAACAACAGGAAGTATTTGCCTGAAATCACCTCCAAAAATGACCATTTTCCCCCCAAATATTTGGTTCTGATTGCATAGATCTCGTAAAGACCGTTCAACTGCTTCTACTGTGTAGCGATGGGTCATGGGAGCCTCATCCCATATGATAAGTGATGTTTCCCGAATTAGCTGTGCTAATTCAGACTGTTTAGAAATGGAGCATGTGGATGTCTTATCTGCATGAATTGGTATTTTAAACATCGAATGAGCTGTTTTCCCAAAAGGTAATAACAATGCAGCTATTCTAGAGGATGCCACGGATATCACGATCAAGCCTTTTGACCTAAAATGTGTTACGATAGTTTTCCAAAGATATGTTTTTCTAGTTCCCCCACTGCCATAAATAAAGAAGCAACCTCTGCCTCCATGTTCCTCTGCTTGAATAACTGATTGAAAAACTCGCATTTGATCTGAATTCAATGTTGGTAGCAACATTTGTAGGTTATGGCTTTCTTGCTCTTAATCATAATCAAGTTGTTCTCTAATAAGTTTGTTACCAAGTTGATGCACTAGATTAGGTGACGGCAAAGGCATAGGAGGTTAGTCCCTTAATGATATGCCATTCTTATTCAAAATCATCTCAATTTCATAAAGTCCAAGGTCCTGTCGTTGTTCAAAAGTAATCTGTAAACTATGGTCTCTGAGTTCCCTCTCTATTCGTCTTTGTAAATCATTAGTAAGGTCTTCCGAATGTTGCTCCGACAATCGATGGGGGTCAGACACTTCTGAGAACATGACCATTGAACAGAACATACTTCATAGTTTAGCCCCTGTTGCCCATAGTGATGCTTTTGCTAGTGCCTCATGCCACTCATTAGCATCATCAACCAACCCTCGTGCCAAGCAAGCTTCCTTAAAAGTTGAATATAATATACCATTGACAGTTCTTAAATCCTCATACGATGTAGCTCCTCGACCAATGTGCAACAACATTCGCAGATAATATCTCTCGCCCATGTTTGGGTGAGCATAGGGCAGTCGCCCGATGCATACCCCCTGTTTTCTTTTAGTCCATTTCCTCATCCCTTTATTCCATGCATAATAAGAAGGGAATGTCGCATAAGGATAACATCTTGCTTCAGGATCTTCAATATTCACAATGAACCAACCTATGAGCATAGTAATCCTCTGTGTTCCTTCTTCCACAACCCTGTGAAGTTGATCACGATCATCGAATATAACATATTGTTGACCCGGCAAGTGGTATTGCAATAGTTCAACTGACGGATAACGTTGCGTGATCTCAAATTCAAATATTCTCCAAACAGCAACCACTGGTGACACATAACGACAATCCAAGTATTGCTTCATCTCGTTGACATCTTCATAGTTAGGAGGACCATTCCCCTGTTGAGGATGTTGGACGTTGTCTTCGATCACTATGGTAGCCCTATCAGCCCCCTTATGCATGTATTTGTGGAGGTACTTAATGACCTTCTTTTGTGCACACCGCTCAGCATTAATATGCGCATCATATTTGACACACAAATCACGGTTATAGGGGATTACCCATCTATTGTCCATTCTCTTACCATGAATAGTTACACTTCGACCATCGTCCCGGTGCCTTTATTTCACAAAACCATTTTCTTCAATAATGGTCATATCACAAAAAATCTTAGGGTAATGCTTTGTGCACTTGTTACCCTTAATGCATGGAGCATACTGGATGTCAGTGCCACATGGACCATATATCATATGTCTTGTAACAGTTTCGAATGCGAGGGGGTCAGCGTCTTCATCAAGGAGCTCTGCGCATATAATACGGTCGATGTCTTCAGTGCACTTAGGCTTGTCCTCACTTGCAAGGGTTAATAATATATGGGCATGTGGTAATCCCCGTTTCTGGAATTCAATAACATGGATATCTACACATGTAACGGATGAGTATAGCTTCCAATGATTAAAATAAATGCCAATAAATAAAGTAAGATAGAGATTTAATAATATGCTAAATACATGACATAGTTAGCTGACAACATTACCTGCAATAACTTTGACGAAAAGATTTCTCTCCTTGAAGTCTGGTTTTAGCTCTTTTAGCCTTAAGCGAAATACTCGAGCAACAATGTCTGGCCGATCATTCGCATATTGGCCTGGTTGTTGTGGTAGAGCTTCTTGGATTTTCGGCCAATTAGGATTGCAGGTGAATGTGATAAAAAAATCTGGATAACCCATTTGATTAAAGATGGCCATTGCGTCCAAAAAATGTTTTCTCATATAGCATGGCCCACCTGTGAATGATGCTGGTAGTATTAACCTTTTTCCCACTGCATGAGCATCATTTTCACCCGCCGTAATAGCATCTTGCAAACCACTGTATAATTCTGCTCGCATTGTGCTTTGGTGATTTTTGATATATAGTAACCTCCAAGCCTCAATTGCAGCGTAACAATCCACAATAAATTGAAGGAACAATCTGCCGCATCGAAGTAGAATGTTTCCTTCGCCAAGCCTATATTGTATGAGGAAGGCATAAAATTCTCTCATTGTCACCATTACTCGATTACTGCTTAATCCCCCCACACATTGAATGTAAGCTGACCAACCATCCGTTCCATAAGGAAATAGGAGTGGGTATTGAAGGGGCATATACGATGGTTGCGTTTCATATACTCGTTGTAAATTTCCACTGATTTTTCAAACAATAATATCTCGATGCTCTTCCCCTCCAACATCACCACCGACTATGAGAGCTGTAACTTCATCCGCAGTGGGTAGTGTGTATTGTCTTCCAGGACGTGCTTTAATGATGCGAATGCTTAAATTAATCACAACATCTGCCTCGAAGATATCACGTGCATTGCGAAAAACCTTGACATAAGGGTTCACAGCATCAAGCATATGTTGTAAAGCCTGTAATGTACCCTCATCAACTCCACCTACTCTTTGTTGACCATGTAAAGCCTGACATCTATTTCGCACTTCGTCATGTGTGTCATAGATATATAGTTGACCAAATTTTGGTCGTTGTCCTTCTGCAGGGAGTAATGAACCAATTCGGTGGTAATTATTTCCACTAATTCTGAAGGAGTAAGGACCATGTCCATCCATTATAGAGTAGTCGATAGCTCCACCCATTGATGTGAATGATAACATGGAGTTATACATTCTTATATTATCAAGAAAATTAGGTTGATTCAACAATGTGTTTAGCACTAGAGGAGGTGGGGGCAATGGCGGTAACATAACACGTCCACTTTGACAACAAAGCATGAATCGAGGTTGTGACACACTGCCTCTTGCGACTCTCTCATCCAACCACATGGCCGCGCGACAGTGCCCACAGGAAACCAAAGTTCCCGTGAAATTCCAACGGTTTACGAACCTTCTTGCAGGTGGAGTGCTACGTGCAATTGCTAGTTGAATTTCTCCAAATTGTGACTAATACTACTCACGTTCTGCGATGAAGCGTGTTGGGTGTGATCTGGATGACGTTGGCTAAATGGCCTCCATCTTGCATTTTTTCAAGCAAGTCTCGCTCGAAGCCTTCTTACAGTGATGTCACCACTTCCAGTTGGGGTTTCCATCACTACTTTAGATAAATTATGTGCATTATTATTAGCTAAAATTTTATCATTATGGTGTTCGGTGAAGCAGATTTAATTGCACAAATAGGATATTTAGGCTCTGTCCTTTTCGTGGTTCAATTGCAATTTACCAACGTCAACCCACTTCAACCTATTTCAACCCACTTGGAAATAAAAAACCAACTCCAACCTACGTCAACCCACTTCAACCCACGTTAACCAACTTCAACCAAACCCTATTTTTTATTTTTATTTTCAAATTTTATTTTGTATTTTAAAATTTTTTTAATTTTTATTATTTGTGATTTTTATTATTTTATTATTTTCTATTTCCTATTTTTCATTTTTTTTATTTTTTGTTTTTAATTGTTGTTATTGTTATTTGTAATTTTTAATTTTAATTTTAATTTTTTTTATGTTTTTACATTTTTGTTTATTTATTTATTTTTTATTTTGTATTTTGTATTTTTAACTTTTTTATTTTCTTATTTTTGTTCTTTTATTTTCTATTTTTGTTTTCATTTTTTATTGTTTAAGTGTTTTATTTTGCTTTTTTACTTTTATTTTTACTTTTTTTCAGGGTTTTTAATTTTCTGTTCTATCTTTTTTTAGTTTTTTTATTTTGTTATTTTTTATTTTTGTTGTGTGTGATCTGGATTGCGCCGAGTAAATAGTCTCAATCTTGCGTTTTGTCGAGCAAGTCTAGCTCGAAGCCTATTTACAGTGCTCTCACCACTTCCACTTGGACTTTCCATCACTATTTCAGGAAAATTGTGTGCTTTATTAGGTAAAATTTCATCATTTTATTGTTCAGTGAAGCAGATATAGTTACATACATAGACTATTTGGTAACATATTTTTCTCTATACAATATGATTGTGTACAGATTTTGAAGGAATTTCAGGAGTGTCATAAATTTTGATAATGTAAAGGGTGTTTTTAATTTGCTTGGTCTGTAAATGTATCTAACTGTTTGTCAAAAATGTAACTCCCACAGTATGATTGTGTATAGAAATTTCCTCGATTTCATGCTCTTTTAGGTTCCATTGTGTTGTTCATTATTTATTGCGTGTTTAATATATAAGAAATGAACTTTGCAAAATATTGATAATTTGACGAAAATCATGTATTTGGGGATAAAATCAAAGGGAAATTATAGTACCTCTTGTATGATGAAGGAGTTATTGTTCATTGAAGTAATTTTAGGAGTGTCACAAAGTTTGACAATATAGAGGATGTCTTTAATTTCATTGGTATGTAAATTATCCGACTGTTTGTCAACATATGACTCCTATAGTATGATTTTGTATAGAAGTTTCCTCAATTTGGTGCTCTTTTAGGTTCAATTGTGTTGTACATTATGGTTTGTGTATATAATATTGAGGAAATGAACTGTGATTAATGTTAAGAATACTGCCTCTTATTTCACAAAGGACGCATTATTCATTGAAGGAATTATAGGAAGGTCACAAAGTTTGATAATGTAAAGGGTGTTTATAATTTGCGTGATAGGTAAGTATAAATAATGTAAGTAAACAATTTCTAGTAACCAAATACGTAGTATAATAATTATATACGTACATTAGTTACATTAAGTATTGTAATTGCTAATTATGTACATATGTAATTTACATCGTAAATATTGTGGTAATGTTTGTACGTGGAATTATTATTCTCTTAATGTTGATTTTTAGGTTTTCCATCTTAACCAAAGGTAAGTATAGTATATATATCAAATATTGGTTTTAATTCATGTGGAGATGTACATAATGGGTTATCTGTATAACATGTGAAAGCTCTAATGTTAATATCGATATATTTTTCATAATGCCTACTATACTTCATATATTGATGACAAATATGTGCATAAGAGTACCCAAAATATTAACGAACAATATGTGCATATTATTCCCACTAGGAAATTTTAAAGCAATAGAATAGGAACAAAGAAGAATACGCAAACTTAATGAGTATAGTAATATGATAAACTAACCTCAACAAATATCAATGTTGAGGGCACGCCTGTAAGAAAAGAATGCAAACCTTATTTTATGTGTTTGTCAAAGAAAAAACATAACACAACAAAGATAATTTTTTCAGCACTGAGATCTCAAGTTGGGGAACGACATTATTAATCTAACCATAAAGAATTTAGATGAATTATTGTACAAATATTACTTTCACATGTGTATATGTATTATAGATATGCATTTATCTAAAATCATTGATATGAATTTAAGGCACTTTATTATACGGAAAAAATTGTAAAAATTTGCTTATCAAATTTAAAATATACAGTATGTGTCATTTAGTTCAACTAATGCAATTTTTGAAAGTTGTTTTCAAAAATTCGAGTTCAAATTCTACCTACATTGATTAGGGCACCTCATCCATGTGCAAAAGAGAGTTCCGCATAAGCAGTCAGCAGTAGGTTGCTTCCTTGGCCCTGCAATTGGCTCAATGGCTTCCAGGCATGCATGAAAATTGCACTCAACTCTTTTTTTTTCTTTAATTTGACGTCCAATTTGACCCAATTACAAAAGTTTGTTTGTTCATAGTCAATGATTTATTCAATAAATATTTTTTTATCTCTTTACATGACCAATTATATATAGTCGACCAACAATATATATTAATGTGATATACAGACAATATATAAAAAAAAGTGGCAAACATTATTTTCTGTTAGTTGTCATAATAACATATAACATGTGCACATAAGTGCATAATTATACCGAAATAATGAACAATATGTCCATAAAAAAAATATTTATACCTAATATGGATCCGTGCTTTCCATGGAATAATTTAATGTAAGATATATTTTAAAAGAATAACTAAACTAAAAATATGGAAACAATATCTCCATAAATTTTTTTTACAGAGACAATAGTTATACACACACACAGATATATATATATATATATATATATATATATATATATATATATATATATGTATGTATAGAAAATCATATGTACATTATTTTGCATTGTACTTGCCAGAATAACACATATTATAGGGGGAGATATTAAGCCCTTAATCAATTTTATCCGTAATTAAACCAAAAACATAAATAAACATGTGTTGTTCAAGTATACAACAGAAAAACATTGGTTATATTATTGTCTATAATTAACATATTATGTAGATAGATATTAAGCTCTTATTAATTTTGTTTTCCTTAATTAAACGAAAATATGAAATAAGTGTAAAAAAATTAATAAGCGTCATTTTGATAAGGTTCATTCCGAATAGTTTAAAAAGGTACCTGATTTTTATAGTGGTTTGGACAGTATCTCTAATTTTAATGCCTTTTTTAACTAAGAAAAGTTCCATGATAAGTTTTGGATATTTGGGAGTATTTAGTGGTAATGACTAAGCTATACAAAATAACGTAAGACACGTCATGCATAGATGTGCTATTTGCCTGTTGAGCTCTTTCTTCTGTTCATTTAGTAATCTTGTGACAGTTTCTCTTGATATCGTAATGGTAATATGTAATCTTCGCTCTACCTATCATGAGATTTTTATTTGTTCATTACAATTGTCTTTGTGTAGGCATATAGGATGTTTGAAGTGTAAGAAGCATGGTTCTTTAATCAAAGCTATTTACATATTCATTACAGTTCGCCAAAACTATGGTAAGTCCCTCGCACTGGGCAGTTATTCCATTTCGGTAAAGCTTCATCCAAGGTTTTAACATGTGTTGAAAATACTAGTATCACACAATGTTCTGAAGATGATTGGATTTAAAACCTAGGACTTTCTCTTCTACACTATCCAAAGGCAAACTTGTAGTATTGGGAGGATTCATTAGGTTACAGTGCATGATCATAAGAATGTGTTCAAAAGGTTGACCCCACAGACAATGGCGCATGTTTGGATGCTAAAATTTCATGACAACCAGAAGTACGTTTACTAATGTAATGGAGAATAGAAATGTACACTTACAAATTTGTAACTTAAATAAACAATAGCCAATACAAAACTAATCACAAGTTCCTTGTCAGAGTTATATCTATGTATCAAATTTATAACATAACCAAACAATAACCAATGTATATAATCACAAATTCGAAATTACCCAACTTACACAAATTGAATGCAACACTAAACTGACATTTTCGATTCATTTCCGCACTACTAACACCCAACTAAGTTCCTTATCTCTTTTACACCAAACTCTGAACTGAAAATTTGGGACAAAAATTAATTGGACTTGAAATACATTACTCATTGCTTGCTAATATTGTCGATGGATTTTGTGGGGACATAATTGGAATTAGGAAAACCCCGGAACCAACAATCCACAGAATGAAGTGAAAGAGAAAATCAACATCAGAAGTATGAGGCATACAGAGAAACCCCCTCCCAATAGGATTTGTCAACTTATGCACATTATATTCTTCAAAATTAATAAATGCTATGTACCCAAAAAAAAATCATAAAAGTTATTTTTCATTTAATTGACACTAAGCCTATGTAGCCTAAGCTGGGATTTCGTTTCCTGTGATATGTTTTTTGATACGTGACTTATTCATTATTCAGTAGTTTTGGTCTATTTTTTCATTTTTGAGAGTCATGGTAATCGCCATTTCCCCACTCGAACACGGCACAATCACTATGTACAATATGGTTGGAACCCCATTCCATGTCTTCGCTATGAGATTTATTGAAGCTGTTAACTTGTTTTAATCAGTCAATGAAATCAATCTTTAGGGGGGTTATTTGTCAACTTATGCACATTTTATTCTTGAAAATTAATAAATGCTATGTACCCAAAAAAAAATCACAAAAGCTATTTTCCCTTTAGTTGAATGTGGGTGACATATTAAGAAGTGTAAAACCAAAAAAAACCACTATTTAAAACCACATGCATAAAAAACCATAGAAACCCAGCGAGAACACTCCAAAAAATTGCATTGATAAGGAACTCCAACTGTACTAAGGCATTATCTGCATCTATCCCACCAAACATCAAGCATAAACAACAAACGGAAAATTCCTGGACTACGTATCTTCAGTAATGCCACAATTTGACGTCTAATTTGACCCAATTACAAAAGTTCCTTTGTTCATTGTCAATGATTTATTCAATAAATATTTTTTTTATCTCTTTACATGACCAATTATATATAGTCGACTAATAATAAATATTAATGTGATGTACAGTCAATATATAAAAAAAAAAGTGACACACAACCTCCCTCCTCCAAACACTAATAATTTACAGGATTAACAACCAGTGAATATTATGTATGAACATGTAAATTCAATTTTTTTGTTGCTTATTAATATGAACAACATATTCAAACATCAAAAACAAATTGCCCAAATATATGAAACATAGTTGAAATTGCACAGTCTAAAAGTGAAATCAGAAATTTCGAACATTCATATGACTCTTCACCATCACATTATTCAATAACGCAAACCCCGTAGCCCAAAAAAAAACTATATTACCTTATTTTCATTAGTGTTCATTACTAATAGTAGGAGTGATTAGTTAATTAATTAATTAAGTTTATTGAAGTCCTGTGGATATAATTTCAGATTTAGTTTTGGGAAAAAAAATAATTTGACATTGGTATTATGATCAACCCGTCATAACGTCACTATGTTACACAATATGCAATTTCTGTGCAAGTCCTTCAAGGCCAACATACCAACAAAGAATTGCTGTCATATTTCCATCAGAGTCAACATAAAGTGATTCTTTTAGGTTATGTAAATTTAACATTATGTCCCTCAAGGCATTCCCGTCATAATTCCATCAGAGCCAAGATAAAGTAATTCTAAATAAAAACGCACTTTGTATAGTCACACTCTCAAAATTCCACCATTAGTGAACGAAACAATATATAAATGAAGAACTTGAAGTTAACTACAGGCTCAATATTGCTTTGGAGTCTAGTCAACACTTTGATTGTAATTAAGCTTCGTCTTTCAAAAGGGAAAGAGTTGAAAAAATGGCACCAAAAAAGGGAGGAGAAAAAAAAGTTTAAATTGCACTAATCTTAATAAGAGTATAAGACAGTCTCATAAATTGCTTCTAGATGTACCACCTCTTTTTCTTTTTTTTTTGGGTCCTCTAAATTGCACGATTTATCCATATTTTTAAGTCCGTCCTTTCAAGGTTTGGGTGTTGTTTCTAATCATATTAGAGAATATATTTGGTTCTTGATTAAAAATAGATTCTTCCAAGGCATTTTAACTAAAATTGCATTAATTTAAATAAGATATATCATAAAGTGTCTTTCTAGGATGATTTAGTAATAGAATGATAGATTGTTAAGACAAACATTAAGATTCAATTCTATATTTCTATCAAAGCTATTTATATGCATAAAAATTTACATATCTAAAAAGTTGAAAAATTTACACTTTGATTGTAATTGAAGCTTTGTCTTTCAAAAGGGAAAGAGTTGCCATTTTTATGTATATGCATAAAAATTTACATATCTAAATAGAAAAATATATATCTTGTATCTATATAATATTCAGGACCTTTATTTTGTTAGATATATTATATCTCTCATATGTGATCTATGAAGTAGCTACTTTATATTTTTAAGACTTGGCAAGTGTCCTAATTATAAGAAACTCAAGAAAGCTTCTGATAGTATTGATGTCAATATATATAGCATGCAACCCTTCTTATTTATCATCTACTTAATTACAACTTTTTAATGTAATAACCGTAGGGGGGAAAACTCAAATCTAATTCTACACTATTATAAAAAATAAGTCTCAATCAAATCCAATTCATAGTTTTAAATGTGGGTAAGTACAATGATGGGGGGAAAATTAGCAAAAACTAAGCAATATTTTTCTTGGATTAATATACCCGATTAAGAACGATGAAATATAGAAATATGAACACAGAGGGTGGAAAAAATAGGGGAAAACAACGAATACAATAGAAACTATGTTTTTATAGAATGACAGATTGTTAAGACAAACATTAAGATTCGATACTATATTTCTATCTAAGCTATGTATATGCATAAAAATTTACTTATCTAAACAGTTGAAAAATTTACACTTTGATTGTAATTGAAGCTTCGTCTTTCAAAAGGGAAAGAGTTGCCATTTTTATGTATATGCATAAAAATTTACATATCTAAACAGAAAAATATATATCTTGTATCTATGTAATATTCAGGACCTTTATTTTGTTAGATATATTATATCTCTCATATGTGATCTATGAAGTAGCTACTTTATATTTTTAAGGCTTGGCAAGTGTCCTAGTTATAAGAAACTCAAGAAAGCTTCTTATAGTATTGATGTCAATCTACAGAACATGCAACCCTTCTTATTTATCAGCTACTTAATTACAACAACTTTTTAATGTAATAACTGCAGGGGGAAAAACTCAATGTAATAACCATAGGGGAAAAAACTCAAATCTAATTCTACACTATTATAAAAAAATAAGTCTCAATCAAATCCAATTCATAGTTTTAAATGTGGGTAAGTACAATGATAGGGGGAAAAATTAGCAAAAACTAAGCAATATTTTTCTTGGATTAAAATACCCGATTAAGAACCATGAAATATAGAAATATGAAGACAGAGGGTGGAAAAAATAGGGGAAAACAACAAATACAATAGAAACTCTATTTTTATTTCACAAACAATACCCCAGTTTTTCTGCTTGTACTTTCTTTTTCCCATCAGAGTTTGTCTAAGAAATTGGGCAAAACTGCATCATTTATGTTATAAAAAGAGGTAATTTTGTGTCGTAATTGTCGAAATTAATCAAATTTTAACAAAATATAATATATGTCGAACGTGCTGTCCCGAAGGTTTATTCCCAACAAAAAATTAAAGTGCATCCTCCCCCACCAGTTAATCATCATGGTTTCCTGGACTTTGAAACTCAAAATTTAACCCTAGCTCACAACAATTCCAAAACACAACATTTATTGAGCAAGGAGTCCAATAGCATCCCATTGGGGCCTTCCCAGAAATCAAGCATCACACTACTACCTAATCTCAATGCAAAGTTTGAGCCTCACAACACTTCAAATAATGCACAGAATTCAAAACATCAGAAGCAAAACGCATTGAGAAAACCCTCCTTCCCAATAGGGTTTTACATCAGGAATTAGCATATTGCGAATATATCACGAATTGTAAAAGGCTAATACCTACAGGTGCAGGGGATTGAGCTTAAAATGCAGGTTTGAAAAGATGAGCTCTAAAGTATCCTACAACAGAAAAATTGAAGTACATTAGCCTTCGCTTGCTCATATGGTCGATGGATGTTGTGGGAGAAAAATTGAAATTGAAACAACCCCCAAGATCAAGAATGTACAGATTCAGGTGAAACAAATAATCAACTTCATAAGCAAATAGCATCAAGAGAACGTGAGGATTATACGTACATTAGATGGATTATGCGTAATTGAAATTGAAACAACCCACAGAACCAAGAATGCAAAGAATGAAGGGAAAGAAAAAAAAAATCAGAAGCAAACACCATCAAGATAACGTGAGGATTATGCGTACCTAGCAAGATCAAAATCCTTTGGAAATATGTTTGGAAGAATTCAGTTGATTAATTGCAAACGATATATGAGATGGGGGAGGATGTTGTGAGATAAGATGTGAGACTGGGGGAATTGATAGACTTTTAAAACCAAAACCACTTAGCCATTTCAGGAGAATGTGAGGAGTGAGCAATGAGCAGTTATAAGTTGTGACTGCGTTGGAGAGAGGGGAGGAGTTTGTGAGTGCTTATGAGTTGGAGGGAGGTGGGAAACCATATCATAATCGAGTCAGACTTTTTGTTTAAAAATAAAAGGTAAAATAAAAGAGAAATTGTGCAATATATCTGAAAATTCGAAACGACATATCTGGATTCAATCCTCAGATCTGAGGCTTCTTTCTCCTCACTTTCAATTCGAGCGACCTGTGCAACATGAAGAATTACTTAATTACTTAATCACTTTCAATTCAGACCTGTGCAAAACGATGACAAATTTCAGCTGAGGTCTAAAAATTCTATTATTACCCATATTTATCCCCTTATTTCACAATTTGATGTAAAACTACTTTTACAAACAGTATTATTCATGTGTAAATTGCCCAGTATGATAAACGTTCACCTAGACTTACAAATATAACGTAGTAAAACCTTGCTTCAAACATGAACGTATACTTATTCGAACTCTCATATCTACCGAAAACAGAGCAAAGCATATCAAAATTTGATGAGGAACTGCCAAACTTGATAAGGGCTTCATAGAAGAAGGCTCAGACCGATTACCAAGAACACACTCAAATCAACCTAGAACACAAAAAACCTCTCAGATCTTGCACACAAAGGAAAATCTAGAAATGGATCTGGAAATGCCAAACGACCGAGAACACTCTCGATTCAACCAAGAACACAAAAACCTCTCAGATCTACCCCAAACAGAGCAACACAGAGCAAAATTATGATGAGGAACAACTACACCTGATAAGGGCTTCATAGAAGAAGGCTCAGACCGATTCGCTTGATGGCACGGGCGGCCGAATCGAAGACCTTATTGCAGGATTCCACTGTTGGGCTCTTTCCCTTTAGAGTTTGGAAAACATCAGCAGAAGAATGGGGCTTCTACCATACCCTCTATCTGTCCATGCTCATTCAGGAGAAGAGAGCCAATGTCACTCCTATTACTTTCGATCTGGGTACTCTTCATGTTCTTCATCATCATCTCTCTCTTCCCAGAAAAGTTTTCAATCTCTCCCTTCACTATCATCATCAATCCAACAACTTGATCAACAACCTACCACCGTCTACCACTAATGTGTTTCCACCCTCAAAGGCCATACCTCCTTTGTTTTCAACCTCGTCCTCTCTAGAAAACAGCTTTTTAGTGGGTCACACAATCATGAAATTCGTCATCTCCCCTCCGTCGGTCCTTCTTCAATGGACATCAAGATTTTTTTTATTTTTTGAAAACCGCCCCAAACAAACACAAGGGAACAGAGATAGAGGGGAAGAGTCACAGGGGAAGCCATGGGAAAGCAAGAACAGGACATACGCAAGGGAAGAGAGAGAGAGAGGGAGGAACAGCGTGATGAGGTAGAGAGGGGAGGTCCGGAAAATTCTGTGGTATTCAGACCAAAAGCGTGGGGAGATAGATAAGGGGGAGAGAGAAGATGGAGGGCTGACAATTTTCCTAGAGATTCGGCCCAGTAATTTTTTTTGGAGGGAGTTATTTTGCTTACTGGTATAGAGATTAAAGTAAATCAACTGCTGTTATTTATTTATCATCTAATCCAAGGGTTGAAAACTTCAAATTAATGAGAATTTAGGAAAGGGTGGTTATTAAAAGATTAGTATTATGTATTAGTATAGATAAAGGACAGGCATGTAAGCTGAATGAATGAAAGGACAAAGATTCGTAATGAAAGAGGTAAGGCATACAAATGTCGTGCATATACAAGACATGTAGTTTATTCATGATAGTTATGATAGTAAAGTAAATGAACGATGTTATGAAATTAAGAGGGAGTATTAAGTAATGAAGGTGAAGAAATGTAACAGATTATCAAAGTGGCTTTTGAAAAGTCATACGGTATCCATATGTGAGTAAAATGACGAAGATAAGGGTCAATACTACCAGAAGGAAAATTTTATTCATCTGATGTTTAAAAGGACAATACGTCAAAATGAAGGAGTCAGTCTTATGACTGAACATGATGACATCCATCAATAACACATTTTGCAGTAAATGGAAGTCTTGGGTAGGCATATAAACTTCAAAACTGTTGGCAGATGGAAATAGCACAAATCGTTGTTTATCATTAATAAGATAGGCTGTGCTAGTGAAGAAAGGAATACCGAAATAACTTGAGTAACGACATGCCATCACGACCATAGAGCACTATGCCACCATGACGTTACTTAGCTATAGAAACACAAATGATACGAATACATTTAATTGTTGAAAGGACGTTCAATGAGTGGGTCTGAAGCAACCAACGGCTTTGCAAGCAATAAATGAATAGTGCCCAAATAGAAGTAAAGAGTTAAAGTAGGTGACAGTAAAAATATGAACATAGTGGTGACTGAACTGTAAGTTGAACGGGTCAAATATGCTTAGGAAGAACTGCAAATCACACAGTAACACATATTAGGGGTCATTATAGGCTCCATTATGGAAACAGAGAATTAAACGGTTATGATTGTCAGGGTTTGAATCGCCTATAAGAAAGGTTGCTCAGATGTGTTTGAAGAACTCCCCACAGACCACATATGAGAATTTTCATAAATACTCCATTACAAATCCAGAGAGCGTTAGTGGTAAAGAAATCACACCTTTGAACAATTCAAGGTAACTAGGGCATAAATAAGTCAATGATAGGAAGTAATGGGAGCATTGCTGATGTAAGGTCTTAGTGTCAAGACTAGATAATTCCTATACATGGCGACTTAATCTTACTTGTACCACACACATAATACCAAGTAGCACACTTTAAGCTACTAATTGTTATCACCATACATAAGCACTTATTGTAGTGTTCACCTCATACTGGTTCAAATCAAAGATATTACCCCACAAGGCATTTCCTCATCTAGGGGTTTACATCTAACTTAACACCATATTAATCATTTAAGAAGTTGCAAAAGGCATCCCCACATCAGGTTTGAACCATATATTAACACACCTCAATAAGACTCTCAAATCTTGGGGCAAAACGGATAGAGTTTTGCCTAAAAACTGACTAAAACCCACGCTTAAAGCCCTACAATAGATACCTGAAATGGAGAGAAACACTGCAACAGTTCAACAACCACACGCCGGAGTTCATAACTTAACAGGTCACACACCCGGAGTGCACGATTGTAAAAATTTAAACAAATGAGAAAAATGAACCATACAATACAACTCCCAGATAAATGAGAGCATGCCTCACTAACAGGTGACCTAAATGGTTCCACACTCCACTTTGCTTGAATCTCAGGACATTACCAAATTATTGAATCACCCAAATGGAAATGGTTCATCTATATATGCCCATACATATGAACTTATAGTCAGTAGCTCATTTAACTGGTCCAACATAACTCATACACACCTTAATAGCGAACTCATAAATACTTGATAGCTCACAGTGGCCCTTAAAACCTTAGCTCTGATACCAAATTTGTAATGCCCCCAAAATGCTAATCACATGATTTGCGAAAAACTGCAGTGGAAGACTTAATAATAGAAGGCACTACCGCCGTCCTGATATGGACAAGGCTCAATGAAACCATTTAATCTTGCAACTCATGTTCACAATATCTATTAAACTGAAACACTCTAAGACCAAAGTCCTTAATAGTTCAACTTCAATACAATCTACTTAATCATACCATTTGCTAACTCCGCTCACACTACACAAGTATACTGAGCATAGACCTAAGTTGACCCTGAGGTCGATCCCAACATTCATGATATGCTGAATCCACTATGAGCATCTGATAACTTTGAAAAGCACTTGCTGAAAGGAGAAACATGTGATACTTCACCACTTAAAATGGAAAACATGAAAACAATTTGAAAATATGAGCAAAAACTTAGTACATACATTCCTATATTGTAAAATTAGCATAGAAATACTGTTGACGGGTACCTGCCTTTGCAATTCATTTAGTTGACAATAACAATGAAAATAAAGTAATATGAAACTGAATTGCTCGTTATTATCTGGATGTGAACCCCTTGTAATGATATGAGCTATACATAGGTGTACACCTACCAATTCGATCAAGAGTTGGCTTGAAGCCGTGTGGGTAACTGATGGGCTGACGCCTTATAGACGATAACTGATGGGGTCACAAGTTAAATGGCAAATCACTATATAAACTGATTCATTGATAAACTCATTAAGAGTTGTAACTTGATAAACGTGTTCTGCTTTCTGAAGATATAGGCAATAGACGTACCTTGAGTCTTTAAAAAATGTCATCTGACTTGATAACACTTATGCATAACGGGAATGATAACTAGTCCTTGATTCTGTTTCATAAATGTCATTGTAAGTATATGTAGTTAGTAAATAATCTTTACTCACATAATTGAGCAAGTAAAAGTATGTGTAACAGAAATTATACATAGCTTGGGTATTTCAATATAACTTCAAAACTGAATTGGTGAAAGTAATTAAATTTGATATAACGTAAATGAAAGTAAAATAGACCCCAATGAGATAAATGAGATTACAAAGAAAAAGGCCTTGATGGTGATAAATGGGAGAGTGGTTGTGGCTTTTTCTGAGATAGGTTGTTGATAAGGGTTTAAGGCTCGCTGATGTATAGCTTGGTTCAAGATAACAGCTTGTGCACTAGATTGGCTTAATAAATACATTTGATACATTCTGAATTGAGTAAGTAATAAAGGTTTGAGGCCAAGAGAGATATATCTTGGTTCAAAAAAGCATAAACTACAATAACTTGGTCTAATAAATATGATTTCTGAGTCACAACTCTCCCCACTTCTTATATTTCATTCATAAATCCATTAGATATGGAATTCCAGCCCAAATGAATCATTGAACTCAATAGAAGCTATTAAGCTCACTAAACGAGGTATTTTCTTTGTAAAATCCTTAATTGATTCAAAGCTCATAAAAAAGGTTTCAAATTGTATACTTGTCTTCTTCTTTCCCATTAATCAAGCTAAAAGCTCCACGAAAGTCCAGGAATATTCATTTTCCCCCTTAAATAACCTTGCTTAGCCCAAAATACACAAAATGAGTGTCTGATCAATCTCACTTAATCTTTTTTATTGCTCTTTACACAATTACTCAAAACGCTTTCAAAAATCACCAAACTCAAAATACTGAACTAAAATTTATAAAATATTATAGGAAAATTTAAAATAATATGGACAATCTACAGTATAATTTTTTGAATTTCCCTCCAAGGATACGCTGTACAGAAATTGCAATAACGGCCCAATTTGCACCAAAGTAAGTCAGTTTACTTCAAAATTCATAACTTTCACCCTGGACCTCAAATGGAGATCTAAAACCCCAATCTGATAAGATTACGAAGTCCTGAAAAACATATATTTACAACACAAAGTATGATTCCCACAATAGGGTTCCCAAAATGGGACTAAAACACAAGTATGTCAGGTTTTAGTCCATTCTGCGCAGTTTTGGTAAAATGACCATAAATTTTTCCACAGACCTCGGATTATGGCGATTCAAAATCCATTTGAAATCTAACACCATGAACTATCTACCCACCAAATATCATAATTTTTCCATGATCCAATCATTACCAGTTTAATCCCGAAGTCTTCCCTATTTTCCTAAAATTTCCAGCCTTCACTATTTTAGTTTTCTCTTCCTTTTTCACATAAATCCTCAGTTGAAATCATTCCAAATCACCAAAAACATCATCATAATCATCAATACAACTAAATATTATAAAATCAAATACAAATCAATCCATGAACAGGGTTGTAACTTAAGCTTGCATGACCATGATCATCCCTAAACCCTAGCATGATTTATGCTCAACTTCACCATGATCAACACCAAAATAACTCTTATTTATTATCAAAACAACATGATCAATGATCACAAATATTAAAACAAGAATCAAAACTAAAATAAAAATCAAAACCAACAAGCTCAAATTCAAGATTACTCACTTTGAGCTTGGAAAAAGTAGAGATGGTGGTGATACTTGCTTGTTTTGAGGAGTGGGGATGGTGGCTAGTGGTACTAGGATTTCGGGGGGATCAGAGGCAACCGGGGCTGGCCGAAAAACACCAACAACAGCAGCAACTTGAGGGAGGGGGGGCTGGCCGTGTAGAGTGAGAGATGAGAGAGAGATGGAGTTTTGGATTGATTTGTGTTTGTTTTGACTAATCTAACTCTTGGCTGACATTTTATCTAGAAAAGTGACCATTGAGCTAACCATGATTAAGCTTAATCATGGTAATTAGTTAGGTTAATAAGCAAACTTGTTGGGCTTCAAATTGGGCAATAAAAAAGTTAGATTCCGGAATGAAATACTTCGTAACGATAACGTTTTTGCATAACTCAAAATTAAATTTTTGCAAGGCTATGAAAATAATAATAATAATAAAATAATAATAATAATAATAATAATAATAATAATAATAATAACAACAATAACAACAACAACAATAATATCAATAATAATAATAATGATAATAATAATAATTTCTTAAACCTTAACTAAAGAGACCTACTCTCAATTCACCCGATATTTAATTAATCAACAAAGCTTGAATTAACTATCAATGAAACGTGAATTACAAAAGGACCCAAATGAAATATCCCCCAACTGGGCTAATTAAATACGATAAATGAAAGCGAAAAATTTAAATGATATAAGGTAATTTGATAAATATGTAAATTAAGTGCAATTGAATTAATAAACATGAATTGGTTAAACGAATAACCATGAGTGACTAAATCCATAAACATAATAAATTAAATGAATAAACATGATTAATTAAATAAATAAATAAGATTTACATAAATAAATATGGGTTAGGGTTTGGTTATTACACAATTACACCAGGTCAGGCGCAAAATTACACCTAAGCTATGGCTTCTTGAAATCTATTCAAATAGAAGCCTATAGAGCGTTAGCCACTCCATACCAAGTTGAAGATTGCTACTCAAATCAAAACAATTAACGAACGAAGTAACTTATTAGACTGCCTAGAACAACTCTCAATAAAAGTACAAAAATGGAAATTAAAGAGTTGGTGCCAAATTGTTGGACCCAAACATCAAACAGGCAAACATACTTAAAATTAGCCACCGAATGGATTATTTGCCTATAAATTTGATAATCATGAACAAGTTGTCTAGCAAGTCAGTGGGTTCTGAATCCACAAGTCCTTTAATTTCAACATGCTTAAGAATCCGGTCCAAATTAGCAATCATAGGCACAAAAGTCTCAAACTTAGTAAATGTAGACTTATAGGGCTCAAAGAGATGGTGAGTAATTATGGGATCAAAAGAAAATGACTCATATTCAACACGAAAACCCTCACCAAAACTTCTATTGATATCAAACCCACGTGAACAAGACTCATATTCCACATAAAGAATATCATTATCAAATTAGAAAATAGTAGGCTCAACCACCCCCTCACATGACTCCGATAAATAAATATTTTTTGATTCATCAAAATCATGATGCTCATTGAACTCACTAACACTTTCAAATTCTATACCCTCCTCAAATTGGCATCTTTTTTAAAAAGAAAAACTGGTATTCTTGAAACTCTTTTTTTTAACGAATTTTCCAATTTTTTAGGATTTTTTGTTTTTTTTAAAATTTTGCTTGGTTGTGTTTTTTAAAATGAATTTAAGGCAACTAACTATAAACTAATGACTAAAACAAAAATAAAAACACTTAAATAGTTGATTTAGCGAAACAAAATAAACTAGCAAAAATAAAACTAAATTGCCCAAAGAAAAGAAAGTTCTAAAAGATATAAACAAGAAAGATTGACCGAACACAAAAAATAGAAAAAAAAGCACAAACAAAAAACATGAGCATCCTTTTCTTTTTCCAATTTTAAAGCCTTAAAAACAGATCTCAAAACTTAAAACAAAATGAAAAATAAAAATAAAGAGAATCGAAAATCAAACTCTAAATTCAAAACACTATATGCAAAAAACTAAAGACAATCACAAGGAGCATGAATACATTTTTGTTTCAATTTTTTCTATCCCAGAACAGTGCAAAAAGATCAAATCTAAATTTTTTTTTCAAAAATTACTGAAATTTTAAATGCTGCAAAATTTCACCTAGACTTTAAAAATCCCTAGGAATCCCCTAAAAAACACAGAACAATAAAGTCAACACTAGAACAACCCCGAAACATCTAAACAGGAATTAAAAATCCAAAAAAACCTACAATGATGAATTTTTTACAATTCCAGTTACGTCCATGCATTGTTCAAAGCCAACTGTTAGTTCTAACTTTTTTTCAGCTGAAAAGAATCACTAAACGCAAAATAAAATTCAAAAAAATAATAAAAACACCAACTCTAATAGAAGATCAAAAACAAAGAAAATCTAAACTACATTAAAGCAACTAAAGCTAAACAAATCGAAAAGTATGAAAATAAATGAAAACGATGACCTGATTCGCAACCTCGTTTCAGAAAATCCATCCATGGCAATGATGCCAAAACTTTGTTGTGATTTTCCGTAAGCTTGTGGCTTAACGTTGTAGCAGTTAGAATGTCCTCCTTAGGAATGAGATGTGAAATTTGGATGCTTCATGAAACAAAAACTAGTATATTTATAGAACTATCTAACCAAACTAAACAACAATAACTAGAAAAATGGCTCAAAGTACTCAAATTCTAGCAAACTCATTCTAACATATGTAGAACTAAAAAGGGAAGAAACAACAATTTGCCAACCAAAAACATCATTACTAGTGAAACAAAAATTAAAACTCTTAAGTTCGCACCCACCATGTTAAAAAAATGCTTAAGATCTCACAGCGAAAGTAAACAAAACTGAAGAGTGGGACCACCAGATGTGAAATAGGGGCAAAAATCAAACTAAGTAATGCATCAAACTGTAGTTGAATTTCAAGTTTCTACAACTTCAAAACTCCAAATGAAGAAAGAAGTCAGCAACATAGAAATTAGGTTCTGAAATAGGGGAGCTATAACATCCCGAGTGTAGCTTAAAAGGATTCAAAATGACTAGTTATATCACCAAATGCACACATTTCTTTTCGAGGAGCCCACTCATAAGAACTCACAGTTACACGTGCGCATTGTGGGGAAATTTTATAATGGGTGACCTCCTAGGAAGTTTCTCAGGCAGTGTGTAAGCGAGGATAAAACACACCAAAAAGACTTGTGGTGATTTATGGGGCCAGTCGACAATCCTTGGAGCCGTTCATGGTAATTATCTCGGCCCGAAAGGTAGTTGGGGCGTTACAAATGGTATCACAAGCGATCCGCGACCATGAGTTATGCTAGTGGATAGGAGAGCCCGGGGTAGTCACTTAATAGGGCAAAGATATAGATTGTGGATAGCCAATCAAGAGGATGAGTAAGTCGGTCAGTTAGTGAGACACAACAAGGACGTTGTGCGCTTCAAGTGGGGATGATTGTAACACCCTGAGTGGCGTAAAAGGATTTGAAATGATTATTTATATCACCAAAGGTGCACCATTCTTTTCGGGGAACCGATTCATAAGAATTGCACAGTTAAGCGTACGTGTTGTGAGGAAATCTTATGATGGGTGGCCTTCTGGGAAATTTCTCGGGCAGCGTGTGAGCCAGAACGAAGTATACCGAAAAGACTTGTGGTGATTTGTGGGGCCAGTCAACAATCCTTGGAGCCGTTCATGGTAATTATCTCAACCTGAGAGGGAGCCGCCGGGGCGTTACAGTAACTAACTCGAAGCAGGAGAGGGCACAACTTGTAATTTTAGCTCTCGAAACCAAATATAACTAGAACAACTAACTGCAATTTCTATAACAAAACTCAATTGCATTTGAAGTTTGGAAACTCAGAATCCAATTGCCCTAAATGCAAAATTAAGATCAAGATTTGGAACTTGAAAAACAAATGGAAAGGGCGGAAAAAAAACAAAACAAATTGCTAGTCTACTCCTGCTGTCTCCCCTCTGTTCACCTGCTAGCTTTAATAGTCGTCTTCTTCTCTTCTGCTCATCCATTATTTAATTAAGAATCAAGAATCATGCCATTAATTTCCAATTGATTCTTCTAACTGCTGAACCTAATTGAATGAGTAGATTGCCTTTAATATTCACCATTGATGAAGAAGGAGAAGAAACGGTTAAAGACGGTAAATTAATGAAAATGATTAAAGGTGTAATAAAGAGGAATAAAGTGGGTTAGGGGCTCTGTGAATAGCGTTGTAGGCACTCAAATTTGTTTGTGCCGTACCAAAATTAAATTTAATTAATTAATTGGGTCAACCCTTTTAATTAATTTAATCAAGCCCAAAGATTTCCACATCAAGCCCAAAATGAAGCCCAGCTGACTACCAAGTCCGGGTCCAGTTAAAATTCAAGTCAAAGCCTAAACCGAGACTTAGGACGACTACCAAGTCAAGCCACGACCTAAAAGGCCGAATGACGTTCAAGTGATGTCGCGGTCAAAAGTCAAAGTCAAAGTCAAAGGTCAAAGGTCAAAGTCAACATCGACTCACAAGTCAAACATCAAAGACGACTCTCAAGTCAACGTCCGGTTAGAGCTCGAGGCGACTTCCAAGTCAATGCTCGATTCAAGCCCGGAAGACTCCAAAGTCAAAGTCAAACAAATGAAAGTCAGGTAGCCTAGGATAAGGCCTGATTGAAAGGCCCAAAACCTAGGTCAAAGCCCATAACCCAAGTCAAGGCCTGTCTTGACTTGGGAGGAGGGGTTTCCCTATAAATAGGTCCCCACCCCCTTTGTTTTAAGGGTTGGAAAATCCATCCTTGAGAGAAAGAATCAGAGGAGTTTGTATTTATAGAGATTGTAACCCAATTGAATCTATAAAAATTCAATCTTTGTAATTTGTGATTACAAGCGTGCATTCCTTTAATAGATAGAAGAAGAAGAAGAAGAGGCTGGGAGCCTTGATTTTCTGGGAAGAGCCGAAGAGGAGAGAGAAAAATGAAAAGAGGAGGGAATCGTCTAAGTCAGGTGATCAGCTTGTGACTAATAAATGAAGATGGGGGTGGATTACTAGTGTTTCTGAGTTTGGGCAGCAGAAGGGTTGCGGAGCTGGAAAGAAAAAGAAGGCTGGGAATGGGAGAACTGGGACTCG
This sequence comes from Selenicereus undatus, assembly GCA_017589665.1. NCBI lineage: Eukaryota > Viridiplantae > Streptophyta > Magnoliopsida > Caryophyllales > Cactaceae > Selenicereus > Selenicereus undatus. Next base: position 70,691,915 of record JACYFF010031955.1, read on the forward strand.
GGTGTGAGAGTGCACTGGCCTGAAATGAGGAAAAGAAAGGAGATATCAGGATGGCGCTGGGCTGTTAGGAAAAGAATAGGCTCGAAGTGAGAGTGAGAGGTAGGATAAAGGAAGCGAAGGCAGACTAATTCGAGACTTAGGGTTTGTTCCCGCAACTGGCTTCAGCTTTGGTTTTTTTCTTCTTTTTATGGTCCAACATTTCTTCTTCCATCTCCTTTTGCAAGAATTTTGAACTTCTTATTTATTTTATTCAAATCTTCATAATTCTTACAAAATAAACAAAAATATATTAAAATATTCTAATTTAGTAATTTATTTTGAGCAAATATTAGATAATAGAAGGGCATAAAATGTTACAGTTATGGGTTAAACACCATAGCACATACCCATCCATTTGATGAATTACCGAGGGAGACTATCTTGTCTCATTATTAGGGCAATCCTAGCCTAATCCTAGGAGATACCCTCCTGCAACTCACTATCGTTCTTCTACTTTATTAATTAGTGTTTTATGAATACATCTAATTAGTTTCTACCAAGCCCAACCCTTCATAGCCAAATTTCAAATAGTTTCAATAAATCAGCTTAAAACATAAACTACTCAAACATAACATCTCAATCACAAGCACTATCTCAATATTCAAATCATAACAAAATTACATAGCATGTTTAATTTTTACACATAAAGTCCCTTTTGGGATGAAATATCGCATAAACAATTTTACAACACCCTAACCACATTAAAAAGACATCCAAGGGGAGTTAGGCATAGGTAATACGTTAATGAAGCATGAATACCTAGCTTGAGTTCGATCATAAATAGTTGGTCCTAAATGATAAAATAATGGGTCATGATACTAGTGAATCGTAGATTAAATTTACAAACCAAATAAACCAAGCAAGCCTTATAGTTAAACGTCGACAAACAAACTTATAGTTATTAATTTCAAAGCAATAAATAATTTAAATAATTATTTTCTGATTAAATATTTATTAATTAAGCTTTAAATTAGCATGGGCATACATGTAGTGTCTAGCCAATTTTCTGTCCCAACTCATAAAGGGCACAACTTGAATTATGGACATTGGCCTGGGGCAACTAAGCACAATATGAAAATCTCTAAATGTTTGCTCCAGCTTGAGTTTTATGGCATGCAGTCGATGACACCAAGAAATGCCTCAAAATTTCATATGTTTGCAACTAGTCTAGTTCAATCCAAAATTGTGCACTTGCTGTACAAAATTCATGTCTCTCTCATTTTAAGTCCGAATTAGTAATTCAAAATTCCTAATACGTTAGACTCATAAATCTAGGTCTCTAAAAATTTCTTAGTTTTAGATGATTATATAATTCTGAGTGAATTTTCAAAGTGGAACTATTGTAGATTAGTTTCTGATTTTGCCTAAAGCTTATATTACATTTGCCAATGAACATGAAGATTAATTATTAATCACAAAACTAGGCTCTAACCATATGCGGTCATCATTCTCCACTATTGTAATACTATGAAATCCATCCAAGCTCTACAAAGAGGATTAAGAAAAGAACAATAGGGTGTATACCATAGGGGTTAAGCTGGGTGAGGAAGAAGGGTAATTATTTCCTTTAAGAGGCAAAAATTGAAATTTTAATGCATAAAAGCATATTAGAGCATTCAATCAAGGGCTAAAAGATTGTATCAAAAGCAACACTGGAGGATTTAGAGCTAGAAAGAGAAAAAGAACAATACCATATGTATATTCTTACCAAAACGAGAAACCAAGTGAGAGGAGAAAGAGAGACAAGGGGTGGTGATCTTTAGTTGAAGTGTTGGTAGTTGTCAGGAGTCCCTGGTCAGTAGCGTAGGCTACCAGTATCACCTGGGTGGCCGGATGGCAATGGGGTATAGTGAGAGGGAGGAGGGTTGCGAGAAAGAGAGAGAGTTGGAGAGAGAAAATGGTGGTTTGAGGCCTTCTCAGTGACATTTTGGAGGTATGAATTTCTAGTGACGATCATTTGTGGTGGTGATGGTCAGCATTGGTTGGTGAGGGAGTAGGAGGGGGAGGAGTGAAAGGGTTGTGCTTGAAAGGGAGTTTTGCTTAGGGTTAAAAAGACACGTGTTCCTTTGTTATCTTTCTACTAGCCTATGTCATGGGGGAAAGAAGATGTAGAGGGATTTTTTTTGTGGATTAAAAAGGATTAGAGGATCTTGAGGATTTTGATTTCTTTTATAAACTAATAAAAAGAATTTAAATTTTAAGTTTTGAAATAGAATCGAATTTAACAGATATAAAACTTGAATTTTTATTTTATAAATTTCATTCCAGAGAGACAGAGACAGAGACAGAGAGAGAATGATTTTGGGATTAGTAGGTGTTGATTGGGAGATTTCAAGATATTAACATCTATTCTGTAAGTAATAAGGCAAATTCAAATTAAACATTTGATGTTCAGTAGGAATTGGCTAAGAGAATTAAAATATCTATTTATTTGTTTATTTGACATTGCTTTGTTTGGGGTTGGGTCAAGAAAAATATGATTTGGCTTAGCAGTCTAATTCATGAAGGTCCAAACACTAACCATAAAATATGAGCTTGAGGAAACCGGTGATGAATTCAACAATGCTAATTATATTGTTTGAGAATTTTAAATACGAATTTTTGGGGTTTTATAAAAAAATGGACATACAAATAGAACCGATACTTTGACTTCTATTCCTTATTTTGTCAATTACCACAATACTTAGCTTCAAATACATTACATGAAACAATAGTAGTCTAAATACATTTTAAGTTTGGAGGAAGAGATGCACAAAGTTGGATAGAAACAGGCTAGCTTGATCTAATTTTAAGCTTGATTTGCACTTTCCTTTTGAAAGGTGTAACGCCCCCAAATTAAACATGTTCCACTATTTGCAATCACTATTCTAACTCCATCAATTTTATACTGATAAACCCAACGATCGGGACATTACCCTGTCCAAAAGGACAAGGTTTGAAGCATGAGTACTAGAAATAACATGGTTTGACATAGCTTCAGCCATACACATTCATACATGATCAAACCATATACAGTCAACTGCTAACTAATATAAGGTTTATACATCAAAGTAAAACAATTCACTATATAATCTACACCTTCATCCACTGAAGATTTCAAAATATAGCTTCAAAATATGTGTATACTATGTCATTGTTGATCCATCCAGATTCCCTTGCTCAACTTATTTTCTTCAACTGGTTTGCTAGCATGAGGGCAATTCATTGAGCATTTGCCTAAAACAAAACATGAAAAATATTTCGAACTATGAGCTGAAACCCAGTACATGCATTCTTGTATTGATGAAATATCTCTACATAAATTGATTGGGCACCCGCTTTGCAATTCATTTTATGCTAAAACAGTGAATGAGATTAATGTAAACTGCAATTGCTAGTTATTATCTGATAGTAAACCCCTTGATACTGTTACGATCTATGGATAGGTGTATAGCTACCAAGCCGATCGGGGGACCTGGCCAGAAGCTGCGTGGGTAACTGAATGGCAATGCCCTGTAACTGATAACTGACGGGGTCACTAATTATGTGACAAATCAATGATTAAACTGATTCATTGATGTACTTACCAAAATATTATCATTTTGATAAATACGTGCTGATTTCTAAATATACAAGCAATGAACGTACCTGAAGTCTTTAAAATAATATCTCACTTGATAATACTTATGCACAATCGAAAATGATAGACTAGGCCCCATTTCTGCTTAAGAAATGTAGTTATAGGTGAATATAGCTAGTAAACAACTTTCACTCCTATAATTTGTGAATTTATGGAAATTGATTAATAAAAAGGGAATCCACAATTCAAACAATTCAACATAAGATAGGTTATACTAAAATGATTTTGAAAAATAAATAAGTTAGGGTCATTGAACTTGAAGTGAAACAAATTGAAGCAAAATAGACCAAAATGCAATAATTAGGTGATAATGGAAGTATTTTAATGGATACAAATGGAATATGGTTTTTTCATGTTTCTAAAATGAATAATAGAAAGTTTAATGATAAGAGGGGTGTTGTGAGGTTTAGGAAAGCTCATACAATCTTAGGTTGTGTCATTACCCTCTTTACTTTTCCAATTTCATTTTCATGCCCATTTAACTCGGTTTTCCAACCCAAGTAAGCTTCTATACAAAATAAAAGTTTTTGAACTCACTAAACTTTGTAATTTCTTTGCAATATCCATAATTATGTAGAGATGCCTAATAATATTTCCAAATGCCGTGATTTCTTTCTTCCCACATATTACCGTTTGAAGGTCTACTTTAGAAAATCCATATATTTCACCCTTGACCTCAAATTGAGATATAAAAACCCAATATCAAAATTTTAAAAATTCCCTCAAAACTTTAGTTAATAGTGTAAAACATAATTACCACAACAGGATTCTTAAAATTAGGTTAGAACACAACTGTGCACAGTTTGGTTCTCTCCTATGCAATCTTGGAGAAACGGCCATGACTTTTTCCACACAACTTAGAATGAAGTGATTCAAAAGGATTTTGAAAGATAACTCACTGAACTATCTACCCTCCAAAAAGCATAATTTTTGGTTGGGCCAATCATTACCAGTTTATTGGAAAACTGACCTCTATTTTCTGCCAGTTGACAGCCACACTGCTTTTGCTTTCTCATTTCTTTTTACATAAATCCCCATCTAAAATAATTCCTTAAAATCATTTAACAAAGCCTTGTTCCATCGCATCACCTTAACTGGTCATATTACTCAAAATCACTACATGATCATATTTACAAGTTTTACAATCAGTCTTTCCACAAAAACACTTAGAAAGCTTCCATAACCTCACTTATTTGCATTGATAATGCAAACAAGCTCTTTGGCCACCTATGGAATTTTTCATAATCCAATAATTTTGACAAAACTCACATAACATCATCCTTTTAAGTCAATAACACATCCAACCTTTAAATTACATCTAATTCAATCTAAATAACACACTTGATTCCAAAAATCAAGTTAAACCAAGTATAATCATGAAACCCTAGGTCATGCCACATCCAAGTTTCCTTCCAAATCACCATAATTGAGTAAAATAAGATCACCAACCATTTTTAAACTTATTCTCCATGCTAGATCACAACAATTAGATAAACGAACACAAATCCAAACTCTCTTGATTCATAAATGCTTGCTCAAGCTCAAGCTACATTCCATCATCTCCAACATCCCTAAAAACAGTAAAATTTGCATAATAACATTTATTTTCATCACAAGAGCATAAATCTTGACTAGAACAATCATAAAAACCAAAAATGCAACAAGATCAAAATAGGGTTTTACCTTACTTTATACTTGGACTTAGAGATGAAGGGGTAGTGGGAGGTGGTGTTTGATGTTGGAGGAGGTTTGGGTGGTGGAAGCAAGGGTGGCTGGCTAATGACTGGAGTGGCGGCAAAAGGGCTAAAAACAGCAGCAACTTCAGCAAGGGGGCTTGCTATGGGGTTGTGGAGGAGAGAGGAAGAAGAAGACTAGGATTTTTACTTGGTGGAAAGTAATGGTTTCTTATAATCTTGATGCTCAGCTAATGTTTATCCACCCAAAATATGTTTTTGCTAATTAAAATTAGGAACAAATGGTGATGATTAACTTAATTTAATTACACCAAAATTTTTGGGGCACAATTTGAGCCCAAAGTGAATCAGCCGACAAATTAGGCCCAAATGAATTGGTCCAAACTTGATGAATTTGGGCCCAAATTTTGCATGGTTAACAATAAAATTTTTGCGACATTATGAAAAATAATATATCACCTAATCACATTTACTGGGGCCTAATATTGATTCACTCGAAATTATTACAGTAAATGAAACTCGAATTGCAAAATGGAGAGCGGAATAAATTCTCCCAACCAGGATGATTAAATGAGATAAATAAATGTAAAAAATTAATAACATGGCTTAAATTAAATAAATAAATTTAATTTAGGGTCGGGCTATTACAAAAGGCGTGGTGCTCATGATCCCACTATGACCTATTTGGGAAAAGGCATTTTAAAGTTAAAATTAAACTCCGTAAATTAAAGTGCCCTTTGTTATTAAAGTCAAACAATAAAGCCAAAACAAAAGCTTGCCAAACATGAATCTATGTTGAACTCAACTCCTTTGAAGTTGAGTTAACAAGGATGAAAATAATACCTTGAAAATATTCATTAATTATCCTCTTGAAAAAGAATTATCCTTAATTCTTGATGCAAACTAGAGCATTCTTCTGAAACAAAGAGTTGCTAAAATCTTCCTGTAATCATTGTTGCTTGTTTGTTTTCCTCGGACGCATCTAAGAAGTCTATATCATTTTCTTCTTCTTTCAGCTTGTCAAATCTTGGAGATAAATTCCAATTCACCTAATTGTCTTCATGGCATTCTTCATTGAAGATGAAGGATTACCCTACTTCTTTTCCTTATCAAGGATGACGGAGTATATGTTGAGACCCCATTGCTGGATCTCGAACTTAATGCTACCATTTTCATGTTTAAGCTTGACGAGCTTCTTTCTTTCCCTTCTTATAGACATGACATTCCCCTTCTTCTGTGGGGTGACTTATGTTTGGTTTCGAGATGTGTTTAGTTTGGCGATAAGGCAAGGAGTGCAGCCAAAGCTTTGATACCAAATGATGGAGGTCTCTGAACCTTTGACACATCCTAATGGGGGTTCAAGAGGAAAAAAGTGATTTAGATTTGAAGGCACGAAATTGAACTTAATATTTTGTAATTTTCAAAGTTTATAAGGGATCAAAGAGAAAGAGTGAAGCGCTAAAAATAAAAATGTGAAAGATATAAACTTAACTAACCCAAATAAATCAACATTTGGAGAGATAATGGCTAAACTCAAGGGGCTTGATGGATATGCAGAAACATCACCATTAATCTTTTCAAGGTTTCATCCAAACTAGACTCATTAGGTGGAAGAAGAAGAACCACTAAGGAATATGATTTGATTGAATAGATCACCACTTTAAGCAACTAACTTAGAGATACAACATTTAGGAATTTGACACTAGAGAATCCATCTTTGTGTGAGAGTTTCACTTAACTAAATTCTTATTCATCAAAGTTTGAGTCTACAAGCAACAAAGGTAGGTTTTATAGGCCATTACAATCCCCCTCTCAAGTCTCTCTTTAAGTGTTAAGGAGTAGAGTTAGTTAGCCTAGTAGAATTAGTTAGCTACAATTAAGCTAAAGCTAGTTTTAGACTTGCTGTGTCAACAACTAACTAATTAGGAAAGTTAGTTGATGTATATATGCTTGAATTGTAGCTAATTCTGGTTATGGCTTTTGAACATTTGTCCCCAACATTAGAGAGCTTCTCTCTCCTATATTCAATGGCTTCTCTCTAGAATTGCTCCTTTTACATGGTATCGGAACATCTAGGTTACGATTCTCAGCCTGAATAAATATCTTTCTTTCTTTCTTATTCGATCAGCTGATTTGTTTCATCGACTAATCAGTCCCCATCGAATTAAACACATTTGTTCTTCATCTTCAATCGATTGTTTTGAATCAACAATTGATCTAGCTTACATCCAATTGATTCAGAAACTATTGACGATTGATCAAAACCTATTCGATCATCACTTCTTCCTGTAGTTCTTGATTCTTCTTGATTGATAATGGCTTTTGCTGAGGATGCTGAGATGAATGGTTCTGAAGTGGGAAGAAATCAATGTATACGAATAGATGATTCAGATTTGCCAGGTATGCAACTTGTTAACGTGAAATTGAATGGATTTAATTTTTAAAAATGGAGTTGAGTTATGAAATTTGCTCTAAGGACAAAAACTAAGCTTGGTATTATTGATGGATCCTGTGTCAGACTTGAGGTAAACTCGCCTCACTACAATCATTGGATTAGGTGTGATAATATGGTCGTTAGTTAGCTATTAAATTCCATGGTTAATGACCTATCTAAAGCTTTCCTTTATGTAAATTCTGCTGTACAACTTTGGCTGGAACTTACTGATCATTTTGGTCAAAGTAATGGACCTCTACTTTATCAATTAGAGAAGGAGATGTCATAATTACATCAAGGTAATGATTCTGTGGCTATTTATTACACAAAGATGAAAAGACTTTGGGATGAGTTAGATGATATTTATGAGGTGCCTGTGTGTGTCTGTGCAACCACTTGCAAAGCTATCAAGAAAACCATTGAGTTAGCAGAAAGACAATGATTAATGCATTTTTTGATGCATTTGAATGAAAACTATGAAGCTATTAGAGGGCAGATATTGCTCTTAGATCCTCTGCCAAATGTAAATAGTCATGATTCAGAGGGTTGAAACCCAAAGAAATGTCATTGGAAACATAGCAGCAAATAGAGAGGTAGTAGCAATTGTCATGAGAATTGGAAATAATTCTGCTGAATATTCAGACTAAACAGCCAATGCTCTTACTGTTAGGAGTGGACTAAGGGGTAAGAAGCATTTTAGGAAAGCAACAGGAAAAAGGTTCTATGACCATTGTTAGAGGTCTAGCCACACCAGTGATCAATGTTTCAAGGTCATAAGTTACCCAAATTGGTATCAAGGTCCCAAGGACAATGCCACACCAAAGATAAATGTTAGGGTAGTAGCCAATCTAGCAAGTTCTGAAGGCACTTGTGACACTCAACTTGATTGTGTCCTTGGTACACAAGAAAATACAACAGCTCATCCAAGCTCATCTTCTTTTATGGGAAGGATTGACGAATCTTGTACATGTTGGAGCTTATATAAGCAATGATAAGGCTAGTTAAAGGATAGCAGGGTATGACAACGCAGTCCACTAATTCTAGTGCTTTTGCTCACTTTGCAGCTATGAATGTTACTGGCTCTCACTCTCATATTAGCTATGCTGTGTTTAAACATGCTCAAGGTTCTTCGATTATAGTTATTAGTGACCACATGACATTTGACTTCTAGTTATTTTCCAGAATAGCCTTACTGCCTACACTTGTTAATGTAACGTTACCTGATGGTTCTCTTAAGGCTATCACCGTTGTGGGAGACATACAACTTTCACCTACTTTGAATTTACAAAATGTCTTGTTTGTGCAAGATTTTAAATATAACTTGCTTTCAGTCCCAAATTTCTAACAGGCAATTATTGTTGCACCACCTTTTATCCCACTCATTATGTTTTTCAGGACTTTCAACTAAGCTAATTGTGGCTATTAGTAAAAAGGATAGTGGACTTTATACTTTTGACTCCTCTCATCTTAGAGAAAAGGGTTCTATCTCAGTAGCAAATGTGTCTGAAGTGTATCCTAGTTCTACCAAACCATTAAACCAAGACTCTTTTCCTGATTATAATAGTTCAGCATGTAGGTCTCTTAATCTGGATGTACTACATGCTAGGTTAGGCAATTCATCTTTCTCTAAAATGGAACATATTACAGAATGTAAGCCTCTTTCATCCAATGAGTTTTTTTTGTGAGACATGTGCGTTGGCCAAATTTATTCAAACTGCTTGTTTGGATTTCTTTGCTTCAAAAGGTAGTTTACATTAGAAATCTATTTTCAAAACCCCATTGCAAAATGGAGTAGTTGAAAGAAAACATAGACACCTCCTAAACACTGTTACAACTATTAGATTCCGTGCAGGTCTGCCCAAAAGTTTTTAAAGTGAATGTGTACTGTCTGCAAGTCATATTATCAATAGGCTGCCTATGTCCAACCTATCTTGGAAGAGTCCCTTTGAAGTACTTTACAACCAAGTCCCTGATTATTCAACATTAAGGACCATAGGTTGTATGTGTTTTGTTGTTAATGTGTGAGAAAAGGACAAATTTGAAACTCAAGCACAAAAATGTGTTTTATGTAGGTATACTTTTAGCTATAAAGGCTATAAGCTCTTTGATTTGCAAACTAGGAAAATCTTTCATAGCATAGATATCTTGTTCAAGGAAAATATTTTTCCATTCAAAACCAGCCCAGTCACCTTTGGTGTCACACCTGAAATGGATATGCTGGACCCTATCTTGCCTAATTCGGCTCCATCCTTCATTCCTGACTCACCAAGGGTTGATACATTCTCACCCTTCAATTTAACTTAAGATTCAGTCCCACATTCCTCTACACCTAATATTCATACCTTCACTCAAGATGATAATGCCTATCATCCTGCATCTTCTCACTCTTTTCCTTCACCTACTTCATCTCAAATTTAGCTTGATAATTTTTCCCTTGACCCTATCATCTCTCCTTATCGTGTTTCTCCTAGCAGAACTGAGACACATGCTAGAAAGTCCACAAGGACAAAAGCTCCACCTGCCTGGTTAAAGGATTATATCTCTCCCAAGACCACCAATAGGTCCACTACTCATCAACACACTCTTCCCATACCAGAATAGTCCCGTTCTCATTCACATAGCTTTTACTCTACCACACTTTACCCTTTGTTTTGTTCATCACATTTGGCACATTTGTCCCAAATTATGTGGCTTCATTGGTCAATGTATTACATAAGCCACAACCTAAATATTATTCACAAGCTCAGCAATATCTTGAGTGGGAAATGGCTTTGCATCATGAACTTGCTGCACTGGAATAGAATCACACTTAGATTCTGACCGATCTTCAACCTGGCAAGAAGGCTCTAACATCAAAATGGGTCTATAAGGCCAAATACAAACCAAATGGATTTGTTGAGAGATATAAAGCTTGATTGGTCATTAGAAGGTTCGAGCAGATGAAGGATAGGGATTATAAGCACACTTTTCACCAATTGCCAAGCTTACAACAGTCAGACTTTTCATAGCCATGACAACTGGAAAAGATTGGTTGCTTCATCAATTAGACATTAACAATACTTTCTTGCACGGTTATATTGATGAGGAAGTTTATAAGTTACCCCCTAAAGGGTACACCAAAGCTAAGCCTGGTCAAGTTTGTAAATTACAAAGGTCTCTTATGGCCTTAAGCAAGCCTCGAGGCAGTGGAACTTAAAGCTTACCAGGTTCTTACAATATAAGGGTTTTGTGCAGTCCAAGAGTGATTACTCTTTGTTTTCAAGGAACAACAAAGGTTTATTAACTTTCATCCTAGTATATGTGGATGACCTATTGATTACAGGATCTGATACATCAGGTATTGTCCAACTCAAACAAGATTTGCATCAAGCTTTCACAATAAAAGACCTAGGCCTAGCTAGCTACTTTCTTGGCATTGAGATTTCAATGTCCAAATCAGGCACTTTATTAAATCAAAGGAAGTATGTTTTGAACATACTTTCTAATGCAGGATTAACAGGAGCCAAATCTGCAAAGTTTCCTCTTCCTAAAGGATTCAAGTTGTCCATAGAAAAACGCAATGTGCTCACTGAACCTGAACCTTATAGAAGGGTGATTGGTAGGCTACTATATTTGGCACTCACAAGGCCTGATATCTCTTATGTTATGCAGCACTTGAGTCAGTTTTTGCAGCAACCAACCGACCTATGTTATTACGCAGCTATGCATGTTTTAAGATACTTAAAGGGCACACCAAACAAAGTCCTATTCTACCCCAAAAGACAATACTTTATAGATCACAGCATACAGTGATGTTGATTGGGGTACTTGCAAAATGAGTTCCAGATCCTTAATAGGCTACTGTGTGGTCTTAGGGAATTCCTTGATTTCTTGGAAAACAAAAAAGCAAAAGACTTTGCCAAGTGCAGAAGCAGAATACAGGGCAATGTCAGCCATAACTTCTGAGCTTGAATGGATTGCTCACCTTCTTCATGATCTTCAGCTACCTCTTAGCCTACCTATACTTATGTATTGTGACAACAAGACTACCCAACATACTGCTGAAAACCCTGTTTTTCATGAATGGACAAAGGACATTAACATTGACTGTCATTATACTAGAGACAAGGTGCTCAAAGGTTTTTTATAGGCAGCCCATGTTTCTTACCAGCAATAGCTTGCAGATTTGATGACAAAACCTTTGAGTGAGCTACAACATAACTATCTTTGTTCAAGGCTTGGTTTGTTGGATTCTCCTCTAATTTCGCCTTGAGGGGGGATGTTAAGGAGTAGAGTTAGTTAACCTAGCAGAATTAGTTAGCTACAATTTAGCTAAAGTTAGTTTTAGACTTGCCATGTCAGTAACTAACTAATTAGGAAAGTTAGTTGATGTATATATGCTTGTACTGTAGCTAATTCTGGTTATGGCTTTTGAACATTTGACGCCAACATCAGAGAGCTTTTTTCTCCCATCTTCAATGGATTCTCTCTAGAATTGTGCCTTTTACATTAAGTTAAGGAAGAATAATTACAAATAAAAGAAAAGTAGCCTTAGTTAAGCATGATCGAAATGATTAATTGAACCAAAAGGCTAATTGACACTTGACATTCTTGATAAAGTGGCTACTAGAGGTCTTAAGATTTAAAGAGTTATGCTAATGGATCAACTGATGCTTTTCTTTTGCAAAAGAAGCAACTTATCATCTTGAGTTTGGCCATAATGAAATACCTGCAATTGGGCTGCTAAATAGAGCTTTGATTGGGTAAAAGGATTTTCTCACACCCTTTAGTTAGGTAAAGTGTGATCCCTTTGAGTCTTGCTGCCCAACAGTAGGGATGGCATTAATGAATATTATGCTACATTTTTTGGTGCTAAGGTCAACAAAATCATAAGTCCAAGCTTAAAGAAATAGACTTCCAACATTTACACGTGCAATGTTTTCCTACACTTTAGACCTTTTGACTTTATGAGTTGACCTATGTTAATCGGGCCTAATAGGTTTAGGCCCAACGACCACTTAAGTCGCCTAGGGCGACAACCCTGGCTACCCCCCTAAGCTATATAAAGGGGGGTAACCTAGATAGAGGTGGAGAGGCTGACGAAAAAGCCTCCTATATTCTCCTACTCCTCTCACGGATGAATCACCATCAATTGCATTCACGGTTTGAGGACATGAAACTCTAAAAGCCACTCTAGTAGCCGCGTCATATTATTATTGGCGTGGATTGGTTTTCTTTATTATTGTGGACTATTACCGGCAGTATATTTCCGCATTCAGGTTAGTTATAATTCTTCATACAGTGGTATCAGAGCCTAAACTGTTCGGATTAGTCCCGATTGATTGGCCAATAAACTGTCAAACCTGAGTTATTAAAAAGCATGCTTATTTATTTGATTAATTGCTTAATTTTCGTAATTATGCAAACCTACTATTTTGTAGAATTATTTCATAATTATGGTGCCCATAATCAACTTAAAGATTGTATCTTTAGTTGAATACTTGTTGAGTGTCTCTGTTTTTGGAACCTGTATGCCCAGATTGATAAAATAAACCCCAGTTGTGATCTGTGCGACTATGTGTACACTAATTGATTTGTGCAACTGTGTGTCAAAATACATCCATATTGATTCTTGCAGATCTGCCCAGGTTAAATACACATGATAGTGATTCTGCCAAAGCATGCTTCCATGATTAAAGACTGAATTTTTTTGAGTTGTTCGTTCAATACAAGCATGTTTTTAGTCTAAATTTGAATGACAAACCTAATTAGTTGTTATTGAGTACTATGCTACCATTCAATACAAGGATGTTCGTTTGAGTTGTTTGTAGCGTAATTTGTTTACCGTGATTAGGTTGAGAACCGAAAACTAACCCTAATCACCCTTTGCCCACTACAAATGCATCCAGATCCGACACCCCCCCTAACCATCGTTTTTATTTACGGTCGTCGTGGCTAAGGCAAGGCCTTTGTGGCCATCAGCAAATGCCGCCAAGTCAACAAACCGGACTTTTTAAGGAAAGGGGTAAGACAAAAAAAAAGAGGGGGGGTAAGAAAACGGAAGTAAGTCAGCCGAGGCATACCCATCAGAACCGCCGTGGAGGGGTGGCGCGTGTGAGTCACACGCTGCCAACAAAGGAGATTTTGGATCCCTTTCTTCCTCTCACCGCACCCTTGATCGCCGATCTACCCAAATCCGGCAAAGAAACCGCAAAATCCACCAGATTGGCGGTGCGTGTAAGTCACGCGCCACCACGTCAGAGGCGCGTTCGGTGCACACGTGCTGTTTTTTGGCTTGGTTGCAGCCGATCTACACGCTGGTGGGTTATTTGTGGGCTTTTGATGACGAGTGGGGGTTCTTTCCTCATTTGGGTTTTCAGCCAGGCTTCACCGTCCTCGACAGGGTTGAGGTGGAGATATGAGCTGAGAGAAGAAGTCGCAAAGCAGCTATAAAAAGGGTCAGAGAAGGCCGAGTGTTGGCTCCACATCTCGGCTATGGCGGCGACACGACTAAACGAAGGTACCTTAACGGTGAAGGTGGCTGTCGTGGTCTCGACGCTAAAAGCCCAAGAAAAGAGCTCAGTGCTCCATTTCCTGGCCTTGGCGTCGAAAGGAAGGCTAAGACGAGAAAGGGAGGAGTTCTTTTTCAGGGGGTCAAGAGGAAGAGAGACAACAGAGGGGCAGACGGAATAGAGATGAGAGAGAGTGTTTAGGATGTATAAAAGAGAAAGAAAAGGCGCCGTTTAGAGGGTCGGGTCTTTTGTTTTTTTTTTTTGCCCAAATTTTGTTTTTGGACCGCTTTCATTTTTGGGCTGGTTTGCTTCATGATACATTTCAATGATATGGGCCATACTATTTTCGACTATTTTGGGCCGAATTATTTTTCAGTCATTGTTATTTAATAATTATCATTAGTGATAACATGATTTTAATTAAAGTATAATGATATTCAAGTTGATAAACTTTCATGTAGTTAATTCATTTGTTGAATTAATGTTTCGAATTGGTTTTAATCCTCAATGCATGATTTCGTTATAAAAACATTAATGTGTTTAATGTCATGTATAAACTCGTTTTATATATGCATCAACTTGACATTTTCTTGACCGAGTAACCTGTTATCGATCAATTGGGTTGAAATTATATGAATTCGTTTCATATATATGATTAGTGTGTATGACGTAAATTTATTTTAGTCGAACTCAATAAATATCTATGTGATATAAAAAAATCCCCTTGGTCGATAAATGAATATGTTTCATAAGTTACATTATATAAATATTTTTTATGTAATATCATGTCACATGAATATGCTTCATGATTTAATAATTTTATGCAAAAACATGAGCAATTAAGAATTAGTTAATTGTTCTGTCATTTTTGTAGTCAATAAAAATGATTAATTAAGCTTTACATGAACAAGTTTCATGCTATTATTTGGATATATAGGGTATTTAATTTTTTTATGAATTTGTTTCATGAAATTTGAGTTTGCAATATTATATGAATACGTTTTATATAATTTGCGATTCTTACTATGAATTCATTTCATCCAAACTTTACTGTTATATAGATTTGTTCTATATATAGTTAATTACGATTACTATTTGAATGTATTTCATGTGACAAAAAAATATGTTACATTCGATTACATGAATATGTTTCATACCAATCACCAATTAGTAGTATTATATAAATGTGCTTTATATATACAAACTACATGAGTTGTAGTAAATCCGCTAATTGATTTAGGACAGCTCCTTGCCCAAATTAATGAATGAAGATTCGTTTCATATTACCTGGTAATTACGTAATTTAGCGGTATTTTATGAATTGGTTTCATGAAATTCAAATTCGTAACATTATAAATGTGTTTTATAAATTGCGAATAACATTAGAATAAGTTTCATGTTATATATAATTATATAAATGTGTTTTATATAATGCTATTTGGGCCTTTTATGAACTTCTTTTGTAACATGTTGTTATTCGAATGTGTTTCGCAATATATATTTGTTTTATTATATAAATGCGTTTTATATAATAATCTGAATTTCATGTTTGCTATATCATTGATAAAGTTCTAGATGACATATTGGTAGTTATATATAATGAGATAACTTCATGTAAATTTAGTTTACATAAAGTTGGATATCTTTGTGATATATCTGAAATGTTAATTTGTTTAACCATAATATTCTCCATAAATTTTGTTTTATGGAAAATTATGATAAATAAGTTATAAAAAAAACTTTTAATTCATGCTTGTATGAGATGATTATGAGCTTCGCAAAATTTTCGATCATACGACACAGATAATGGAGCTTTTGATAATTTATTTATTTGAAAATATGCCTAATGTCCACTTTACAGAATATATACCTTTAGCTATGGCAATTAAAATAAGGTTGGTAATTTGTTTACCAATAAGAGAACTTGATAACGCTGACTGTGATACATAATGTCAGAAGATTCAGTTTCTTCTGAATGAACGTGAAATGTTAGGACACTCATTAGGTTCTGCGTCTAATAGGATGGCAAAGATTGTACTGTTAGTGAACAGTATTTAGAAAACTTAAAAGCATACAAAAAGTGATTCGAGAATAGATCGATCAAGATGTTATACTTTGTCGTATTGCATAAATGTCGATCTAGTGGGGGAATTAAAAGTCACCTCACTGTTGAGTACGAGTGGGATTAGCTTAGCATCAGGTTCGTCCGGATCCATTCCCTCATAAGGTTTTGGACCTAAGAATGGTATTGCGAAAGGGAAAAAGGCTAAGGAAATAAAAAGAAGCATATAGCACGTGTGAGTGCTATGACTGTGGAAATTAGGAAACTTATACTGGGGATTGTCCTAAGTCGATTAAGGTACCTCTTTCCACAGTTACTCCTGGATAATATGTGTGCTCTCAAACATTTGTTGCTAACTATGATCCTCAGTGGATTGTAAATACAGGAGAAATAAAGCATATAGTTCAGGATTGAGTTGATTTTTGTGAACTTTCACTACTACCTGGTGGATTCACAAATTGTCGTTTTAGGTAACGACGATGAAAAAGGTGTTCTTGAATTAAAGACAAATCATTCGAGGCTCCTTGAAGGGACTACGTTGTCTCTTCCCGATGCTCTCTATGCACCTGAGGTGCGATGTTTCCTTGTGTTTTTTGTTCCTAAGATTAGTTTTCTTTAATTTTCATCTAGATGTCTTAGACATCATATGACATGGTGATCTGTTTAGCCATGTCACATTGAAAGGTATTTTCAATGGACGAAATAGAACATCTTCCATCCTTGTCCCCTTTTCGACTCTATTTTAGGCATGCTCGACTTGACCATGAGGGTCAAGATAGAGTTAGCAGACTAGCTAAAGATGGCCTTTTTAAGACCAACTCACTAGGCTTAAGGTGCAAAACGTGAGTTATGTCTAGCTAGTAAAGCAATAGGAAATCCTTTTTGTAAGGTTTCAAGGGCATCGAATCCCTTAGCGTTCGTTCACTTTAGATATTTGCGGGTCCATGAATATGAAAGCACATCATGGAGCCATATATATTCATGATATAGGTATGTGTACCTACTATCTCACCGTTATTAAGTACTTGATGTGTTCATATACTTTATAGCGGTAGTAGGACTCAATTAGGACGAAACATTAAAAACCCTTTGAACCAATTGAGATCATGAACATTTTCTTCGTGAAACAAAATCCCACAATGTTGATTTTCTTAAGGATGAGTTTCTTAGCATTTGGTGAAATTTAAAAGGGCCTCAATTTGTATACGTTACAATAAGACATTCAACCACCTCTCGATGAGGGGGGGGATTTGAATTCTCACTAAGTCACCGAGGATGGTACACATTCCTTACTTGGTAAGAATGGTGAAGGTTTGTCTGTCAAGGAGAATGAGATTCGTCCTCAATCTCCAATTGATGAGGAGAGTTACTCCTGAACATGCAGTTAGTCCTCATGTTCAGGATCCCACCTCCAATGGATAGTTGGAGTAATCTTCTCTTCATAATCAGGGTTCCATACCTCTTAGAGAAAGGGGGAGAAACTCCTTGTCCCATACCTCTTAGAGAAAGGGGGAGGGATTTCCCATCTAGGTAGACAAATAATGAAGGTCCCAGGATCCCAAGGATTGAGCATGGATGAATTCTTCGATGATATTTTCAAATCGAAGAGAAAATATTCCTATGCACTCCCTTAGGAGTTGAGGGATCTACCTCTTATGAAGAGGCGGTTGGTTCACCAAATTACAAAGAGTGATTCGATGCTATAAGGGATGAGATGGAATCACTGACAGATTTTGAGAACTCGTTGAAACTCCACCCCGGTGTAAGTCTTCAAGATAAAGCATCGGGTGGATAGTTCAATTGATAAGTTCAGGCTCGAATACTCCTAGCCCTAGTTACCCATTCGAACTTTGAGTTGTTCGAAATGGACATAAAGGTTGCCTTTCTCAATGGTGATCTTGAGAAATAGATTTACATGTACTAACCCATTGATTTTGTATCAAAGGGATAAAAAGACAATGTGTGTCATCTTAAAAGGTCCACATGTGACCATTGTGTACGTTGAAAGATCAACATGGGAATTATGTTCCTTATGTTGATAACATACTATTGACTAGGGAACAACTTGGAGATGATCAAAGCTACTAAAAGGTAGTTATTCCATGTCTTTGAGAAAAAAGACACGGGTGAAGCTAGGTATGTCCTAGGAGTGGAAATAACCCAAAGACGTCCCAAGAAGCACGCGTCGAAATGACTTGGAACGATTTTTGGGTTTATAATTTCTAACCCGTAGATACTCCAGTTGAGAAGGCTCCAACCTTGAGTCTTGCTCAATGTTCTAACACAGATGACAAAATATAGATAATGAACAAATGTCCCTAACCCTAATGTCATGGTAAGCTTATTGTAAGCAATGTTATGTACATGGCCCTGACATTGCTTTGTGGTTAGTTTGATAAGTCATTATCAAGGTAACCCAAGGCTTGCTGATTAGCAAGTCGCCTAGAGAGTCAAGCGCTACCTTCGTGGTATTGATAACTCTGTCTTTTGCTATCAAGGAGGAGGCCTCAAGTTGAGAGGATACTCAAACATTGATTGAGGTGGTAACTCGGATGAGTCTAAGTTAACCTCAGGACATGCCTTCACCCTGAGTGGGAGAGCCATGTCATGGTGCAGCAAAGAAGCACAGTTGCACAACAATGATAGCTGTGGAGTTAGATCGTGTGTCTTGTACCATAAAGACAAAAAGGCATTGCCATTAGGTATATATATACACACACTAACAAGGTGATATGTTCCCTTAACTAAACCCATTCCTAGTGATGTGTTCAAAACTCATTGGTTGAGTCTTGAAGTTCATAAGGTTTGTTATCTAGATATGTTCTGTTAGATGATGGACATGCTTCTTTTATGGGCAAGATGCTCATTGTAGTACGTTAGGCATATTGAAATGTCACATACTTCTGATTAGCCTAGTTACACAGGCAATCACCCTGACGCTTG
This sequence comes from Selenicereus undatus, assembly GCA_017589665.1. Classification (NCBI taxonomy): domain Eukaryota; kingdom Viridiplantae; phylum Streptophyta; class Magnoliopsida; order Caryophyllales; family Cactaceae; genus Selenicereus; species Selenicereus undatus. The sequence goes on from JACYFF010031955.1 coordinate 70,711,197, forward strand.
AGTAGCGGGCAGGATGAGACTGAATCATATTGGAATTAGGTGTGCAATATTGATTACTCACACTGGAAGTGTATGAGTGGAATGAATATAGTCGCCTTAGTAAGACTAAGATAAGACTCAAAGGAGTCGAGTATGAAATAAGTTTTCATATCGAAGCCTTAAAAGCCGAATCTTGAGTGTCAAGATTAACATTCAGTATGTTGATCTAGTGGCTCAGGTTAGATTTTTTGGGTGAAAATCTAGACTAATGATTCGCATGGCATAAAGAGTGATGAACCCGACTAAGTGGGAGCTATGCCGTGACACACATCTCATACTGTGTGTGCTTATAAGACGACCCATATGTGGGGTGACAATTGAATTCCCTATCACTTCTCATTGTGTGACCCTATGGACGATGACCCTTTGACTTAAAACTATGATATTAAGTCGAAGCTTAATGATGCTACTTTAATGTGATTCTCAACAACCACGATGTATACGGTTTAACGAGAACACGTTAGGAAGGCAGTTAAGCTAAGATGAAATTTCATGAGTGTTTGAGGAAAAACCGATCCACCATCACCATATCAGCCCAGGCGGTTATGTTGAGAATATAATCATATGAAATATCAGGCATAAGGGATTAGAGATGCCACTGGTAATGTTTTTGGGATGGTTTTGGGGGTATCGTATTTTGTGAAAGTGTTATGTTAGTTGGATGGTAACTTAATATAACACTACTTGTTATTTTTGGTCGCACGTCCTATTCCTGGTATGAAGCGTGAGGAGTTGTGATACATGGAGAATACGTATTTTATGGCCTAAATGGCCGAGTGGAAGCTGTTAATCGGGCCTAATAGGTTTAGGCCCGATGGCCACTTAAGTCGCCTAGGGCGACAACCCTGGCTGACCCCCCTAAGCTATATAAAGGAGGGTAACCTAGATACAGGTGACGAGGCTGACGAAAATACCTCCTATATTCTCCTACTCCTCTCATGACCGAATCACCATCAATTGCATTCACGGGTTTAGGATGTGAAACTCTAAAAGCGACTCTAGTAGCCGCTTCATATTATTATTGGCATGGATTGGTTTTCTTTATTATCGTGGACTATTACTGACAGTATATTTTCGCATCCAGGTTAGTCCTAATTCTTCCTACAACCTAGATGAACAAACGAAGCCCAAATCATTGAAAATCGATTCAATAAAATGGGGACATCTTGAGCACTGAGTTAGGCATTTGAGCATTCCATATCATCTTGCTAAAGTCATGCTGTAACTCTTCGAAGTTTCGCTTGCTGCACTAACTGGCTAATGGGCTGTCCTATAGAACTTTTGGTTTTAAGATGACATAAGTTTGTATTAGCTTGTCTAAAAAAGATGATTCAACATCCACTAAAAACTTTGGCATACTTATTTTTAGCTCCAATAAGAACATCAAACTGGCAGCATGTAAATATTGATTTCGCTTGGTTAAATTTTATGAGCATAAAAGAGACTTCCTAAGAATTCCTATGACTATTCTTGGACTCTGAATGAAGCATCTTAGCTAAGAAAACATTAACAATAAAAGCACGTAGTGAATTGGACATATATTTGAATTGACAATTTGGCTTTTTTGCCTTTTTTTGACAACTACCATAAGACTTAGCTTGAAATACATTGCATGAACCAAAATTAGTCTTTATTAGCTTTTTAGGGAGCTAATTTATAGCTTCCTAAATGCATGTTAAGTTTGGAGTATGAACTGCATAAAATTGAATAAAAATAGACTAGTTTAAACTAATTTTAAGGTTGGTTCTTGCCTTATTTTTAAAAGGCAGGGTGCTATTTTGAGAACTCCTTTTGAAAAAAGCGTTTTGAAGATGCTATAAAGCGTCTTTTATCATGAAACTCAAATATAGAGCCAAAAAGGGTCTTGTCATGTATGAAATTGTATTGAACTTAGCACCCTTAAAGTTTAGTTAAAAGGATGAAAGCAATACCCTTGAACATATACATCAACACTAACCATAACATTGGCTGAAGATAAGAAGATTCTATGGCATATTAAAGGATGACTTAGCTAAAGGTTGAATAGTACCACACTCAAAGACACCAAGAGCAAAAATGATATATACTTGTGTCAAATTGTATTCTTCATATTGATCAAACTTGAAATACTCTTTATACGCTTTGTACTCCTTGTAAAGGAAATGAGTTAGGAGAAATACACTTTCAAGAAAGGGGGTAAGCAGGGAAGCTATCATCTCTAGAAAGGCGCCTTGGATGAAATTATTTCAAATTAAGTTGAAGGATGTTGTCAAGTTTCTTAGGTAGATGCTTGGACTTATAACCTTGTGAAGACTAACATAATTGCTTTGAAATCCTAAAGAGAACCCTCAGGTGAAGATGTAAGCTTATCGAAAGAGTTGCTCGTGTATGTTGGAATACATTAAAAAACAGACGCAGTTAATTTAATGAATAAGTATATTAATTAATGATTCAATTAGTTGATCAATTAATTAACTATTAATTGAAAATGAAAAGGCAACTAATTATATCAAACTAGTATCTATAAGACTATAACTAACAAAAGCAATATATTTTTTAAATTAGATTATTTTCAACTACATATTAATTACATCATTTACAATAACACAAGAAATATATGATAAGTATCAAATTCTTAGGATTCACGAAATAATAAAATAATATCAAGTGGGACTCATTTAACATTAAAAACTTAACTCGTAACTTCAAGTCATTGACAACCATTAACAGTGGGAAGCTACTCTGAAAATTTTTACTGTTGAGATGGCACTTGGAGTTGCCCAAGTTGGATACTATCCTTCAGAATACCCTAAACATAGGAGCAAACTTTCCTCCTTGGAATTGAGATGTCCCTATCATCTTCATCTGCTCTCTTCTCTCGTCTCATCATGACTTTTCTTATTTCTTAGTATTTGAGTGATAACTATTAGTCTATATTCTGTAGTGAATTGTTAACAAGTAAGAGTAACAACCTTATAGACTATGCTTATATAAGTTACCTTAGGTTTTTAGACTATGTATTATCATAAATGTCATAGTTGACTGCTTTCATAATTAATACAAAAATAGAAGAATGAAACAAATAAATATACAAAGTATAAATTTGTTACTTTGGTTTTTGACTTTACAAAAGCTTCAACTTTAACTTATGCCAAGTAGAACTCCTTCTAATTTCTTTTAGGCTCCGTTTGGTTATTCGAAAATTTGATAGAAAGAAAAGTTGGAAGAAAAAAAATGTGAAGGAAAAAAAAGTTGGGAGAAAATGAGTTTTTTTTCTCTTGTTTGGATTGAAGAAAAAATATAAAAATTTCGATGAGAAATTTGAATGTTGATGAATTACTTTAATCATGTTGATGTTATCTAAGTAATGTGAGGTTGGAGAAGATGGAGAATTTTTCTTAAACTTTCCTCACAAATTTATGAGGAAAATTTTATCAATTATTTTTAACAATTTTTCCACCTAACTTTCCTGCATATATTTTTTTTCTTTGTGATTTTCTAAAAAACAAACACAAGAAAAAAAGTCACTTTCTCAATTTTTTTTTTCCACCAAAATTTCCAAGGTCCAAACGGGGCCTTAGGGATTATGTAGATTAGAATATAACTAACTAAAACATAAAAAATTACATAATTTTGAACAATGTCTTTGTAGCCATGATCTCTCTTCTCTTTTCTAAGTGTAAGATTTTGTTATCTTCATCCATGAACGAGATGCGCACTATATTGTCCACCTCTCATATTCATTCTCTTCCAAAGTTGTACGCCTTTTTAGTGTATTCATTCTCCATCTTGATTATATTCCACAAGCATTACTTAAATGTATATATATATATATATATATATATATAT